>KB298735.1:168260-227408 GCA_000328365.1 Capitella teleta | reverse complement strand
CCTTTATTAGATGATGGATCACAGGATGCAGGAGTGGAGTTTGACGTCCATTCTTCAGCTCAGTCAACCGGAGGAAGAGGCAGTGGAGCAAGTATTAACAGCGGTTGAGCCATCGTCTCTCGCCCATTCACCAAAACTATAATTTGCTCAAGTAGGCAGAGGAAAGACATGATGAAGCAGGTGAGCAGCAATTAATATCCACTCATATACACTGATTTCTCTCCCTCTCATTCAGGTTAGTGATCACTCGTATGCAGATGGGAACAAAAAGAGCGTTAAAAGAAAAACACCAAAAGACTTTCTAACAAAAACCTTACCAACAAGAGTGCCTCCTTGATTGCCTCTGGACATCTAGTCATCCTTGATTGCCTCTGGACATCTATTCATCCTTGATTGCCTCGGGGCATCTAGTCATACTTGATTGCCTCTGGACATCTAGTCATCCTCTATTTCCCCTGGACATCTAGTCATCTTCAATTTCCTCTGGACATCTAGTCATCCTCGATTTCCTCTGGATATCTAGTCATCCTTGATTGCCTCGGGGCATATAGTCATTCTTGATTGCCTCTTCACTGCCAAGCCACCAGGTATGAAGAATAGTGAAGCATGTATTAAGATTAAGTTTTTATCTTTTTCAGAAACATGCTCATCACCGTGAGGGATCGCAATAATATATGAAGGCAAACAGTATATCACCCACAAATGGCGTCAGAGGAGTGATCAATTTAGTCTTGTCTCATTTAATTAAATAAATACTCTTGTTTCCATTTATTTGGTAAATTAAATGTAATCCAGCCTTACATATTAATTCTATTTCATCCTGTTTCTATAGTATAATTATATTTGGATATTGGATATTTTATAATGAAATAAAATGAAAATGGTATATTCGTAAAATTTTGTATAGCTTTTTTTCCGCAATGGCAAAATGAATAGACTTGCATTGATTGCTGAGAAGAAAAACACAAGATAAAAGCGTACTAAAGTTTAATAGTGCTTGCAAACATACATAAGCCAGAAACAAACGTTAAATCAAAGTTCGTTCGTGGAAATGAAATTAATCTCCGTTTTACTCTGGTGAACTGGAGTGCTGTTCTCATCAGCATGCGAGTGACCACCCACCTGAAAGACATGGAGAGAAATCAATGTATGCGAGTGGGTACTAGTTGCTGCTCACCTGCTTCATCGTGTCTTTCCTCTGACCATTTGCACAAATGACAACTTTGGTGGATGAGCGGGGGACGATGGCTCAATTGATGTTAATACTTGCTCCACTGTCTCTTCCTCCAGTTGGCTGAGCTAGAGGATGGACGTCAAATTCCACTCCTGCATCCTGTGATCAATCATGAAATGTTTCACATTACAATTTTAGCATTTGTTATTTATAAAATTAGGGTCATTATTTTTCAAGTTACTAGGTAATAATAGTAATATATATATATATAAATAAACTTATTGTAATTCTTCAGTTCAGTTCATAATCATTCATGGAATATTATAGTGCCTATGCTTCAGCACCCCACACCCCCTCCCTCCTCCATAGACAATAAAGAAAGCAAATGAATAAATCACGAAAAAAAAAAAAATATGTATATAATTATAAATAAAAATAACATGAAATAAATTCGCCCACCTTCCAGATGCTTTCTCTCGCGCGTCGAATAAGAGCCATTTCACAAGAATCGGTGATTCCCAGAGGAATAGATCATTTCCAAAAGGAGTAAGTCAGAAAATACAAGAAGTGTAGAAGAACCAAGTCAGAGTCGCCGATGTGAGCACAAACTGAAATTTTGAATCAGCGGAAAACGGAAGTTGATATGCAGGTAATTTGAATAATGAATATTCATTATGTGACGTCACTACTTTGTGTGTGAAACCTGTTGATTTCTACAGGACATCATTTCATCGCCAATTCCGCTCGCTGCAGAAAGCAAGGCATGTGCAGTGCGTTATGATATACACAAAGTGTGGAGTGCGTTATGATATACCCAGAGTGTGGAGTACGTCAGCCCGACCAACTGACGCCCGCTGGAACACTGCGGTAACGATGACCAAGCACGGATTGTTTGAGCTCCAATGCCTCATAAATTGTTCTTATTTATTAACACAAATTTATAAAATATATTATATATTAAATCATTCCACATAATTATATGTTCTGTGTTCCAAATCGGTTTCAAACTTCAATCGTAAATGAATAACACAGAGATCTGACAAACGGCGCTTTCCACTTAGGAGATTGTGATACAGCGAGCGCAGTGGCGCCGCCTGTGAACGATGTCGGTCCACTACGCTAGAATGTAATAGAGATACAGTGTACAGCATGATTAATATCATATGTATTATGTACATATATGTTATTGCATGCAACATTCCACACGAATGGATGTTATGAAATATAGATCATCGAATGTTGACTTTGCGCAGCATGATTGCGTGGCAGTGTCGCGGTGAGCACTAGTGCACGGGTTGTATGTGTTGAGGTTCGGTCTCCTGGCAACGCACAGAGCAGATTGGCAGATCCATTCATGGCCGAGGACAAGCACCTCCATTCAGAACCTCCACGCTCGCCTGCCTCCTCCGTCACCGTGTCCCTCTTCAGAAGTTCAGATTCAAACATTATTGGCTCCCGTTCTTAGGGAAGCACCTGGTCAGTATAATCTACCCAGGCACCCCCCCCTTCACAAGAGAGACACCAAAAGCATATCATGCATGAATATGAATAAAAATAGCGATTATCAATTTTGCAATTTTATTACGCTGAATATATGAAATTCATTATATGGTTACCTGCAGGGGACATCAGATAATAAATACGGGGCCAGAGTTTCTTTCCACTGAGAATTCAAGTACTATCTGATTCCACAGAGACAGCAGCGCACAGCTCCTAACTTTGTTGAACGATGCGCCGAACAGCAATCAATGGAATCCTTTTGTTCTGACATCGACGCAGGAGGCAAAACTGAGATCAATGAAATTGAAAGGACAGAAGGAAAGGGTTCGCTGGGCCTTGCGTCGATCCCACGGATCAGTGAGCCCCCCAGGTAAGCAGCTACTCTTACAGTATATCACAGGTGTTTCTGGCTGTGTGTCGAATGTCGATTGGTGTATAGTGCACTGCTTGGACACGAAGTAATCACATTATTGCTTTGATCTGGAACTTGGAGATTTATTCTTAGGTCATTGCGAGAATAATCATAGTTTATAACCAATTGATATGCCATATTGTGTATGTTTCTGCTCTGATTGTTCGATTATCGAAATAGACTGCAGTTAAAAGAAGAGAAATGTTTTCTGTACGTAATATTAAAGTATAGTGTTAAAGTATAGTGTTAAAGTATAGTGTTAAAGTATAGTGTTAAAGTATGTTAAAGTATATTTACATTGCTGACAAGTTATGATTATCAAAATCCTTCACTTGGAGCAAATTTGAAAATATTGCATCGGTTATGTAATTAATGACGCAACGTTAGGAAATCGTGGACTGCTTCGCGTATAATATGCGATACCACATCATTTGGGTTCGCTATACCAACGCTTGTTCTGCATTGTTCCTCAATTTCTCAACCTTCTACGATATAACATTCCTACTTAATCCAAAAATGTCCCCGATTGACCATCATAACCGAGAAGGAATATGCACGTAGAGAGGATGTGATAGATAAATTTATCAACATCACTTTGACTGGAAAAAACAAATTACTATCATTGAATGGGATGATTATGATTAACATGCTGGTCAGTTGGTTTAATATTGATATTATGCATAAATCGATTTTCAGTCGCCACTTTCTGAGGATGAGCCAGTTGGGTCCTCATGTTTACACGATCTCATGCATAACTCTGAGTCACGTGACGATCAACTTCGTTTTGCCATAACATGAGCAAAGATCCTATATAGCTTCGCTCTAAAGTCTTTGATATGAGTTAACAACTAGTGCGTTACGCAATAAAACCTATGGTATGCACCGAATGCACTCCGAGTAAACATTCTGCGTTTATAATAGAAAAAAAAAAAAACAAAAAAACAAAAAACAAAAAAAAAAAAAACAAAAAAAAACAGCGGTGGATATTTCTCTACACTTCAGCGAGCAAGAGAACGATTATTCTCAAAAGTTTGCCGCCATTCTGACAAGAGTTCCCAGCAAGTGCAACAGCGTTAAACTCATGACTTGATGCACCTTAACAAAACCGCTAAGCAAACTTGTTTAACCACGCGATTAAACAAGAATTGTTGGCGGCAACTCTCCACGACAGCTTTACATTATTTATTCTCTGCTACTCGCTTGCAAGGTGATCAATAGTGGTTGCTATGCACTGTAAACGGGGCCTCCCTCGTGGGATCAGTCGTGTCGATGGCACTTGCATTCCGCTTGATTTGATTACTGATTAATTTGTGGAGCTGTCACTACCCTGGGGATGAGTGCTAATTAATTATAGGTAGGTTGTGTATACGTCTGTGTCTCTGAGTATCAACCACTGTTCACTCAACCGTGATCAGTATTTTTGTGGTAATTAATGAGGAATGACACGCTGCTGTTAATGCTTTATCCGGATGGTGTACAGGTGTTCCGATGGCATAACGAGCGCGGACCACGGCGGAGAGATTGACGCCCTGGTTGGGGAGATCTGTGATATAACGTTAAGGGTGTTATGCGATCTGTTTTACCTGTTTTCTCATTTAAACCGTGCAATACTTTCAATTAATTGCGTATACCCCATAGGAGTCCATAAAATCTGTATGCGCAGATTTCCTGTAATATTGTTTACAGAGAAGACTCACAGAAAGATGCCATTACAATACAATTGCAGTTCTCGCTGTAGGTATTATGGATTATAAGAAATTAAAGTATTGACACATTGTCTCAATATTTCGCCATTTTAATAACCCCACATTGCAATAGTTTCTTTTACATGAAGTGATTGCGTAATTACTTAGGTTCACACGCAAAGGGTGAATTAAGGCAACTGTTCATTGTGGTTGGCTAGTTCGATTTGGTTTCACTTGTCGGTATTAGTGGAATAGGTGCATGTTGCAACAGCATAATACAACATAATACAACAGTTTTGTGGGAAGTTAATTGTAAAAATTAATGCGCGGTATGGGATATTGGCATATTGCCCATTTGCAATAATCATTCTACCAGCTTCCCAGTTTTGCGACAGAAAGTGGAGACACTCCTAACGGTTATAAAACACCAATTCTCATAGCCATAAGTATTTTCTGAATAGAATCACCACCATGTACTTGTCCTTATTCAAAATCTTCATTGCCGAAAGGAAGAATTGCAAACCCAGTTCTGGGAATCACATGCTAAGTGCGACCATATCTGATGTCACAAAAATCTCAATTAATTATCCTGAATCAAGATCCCATCGTTGACTGTGCGCGATGGTTAGCTACCTCACAGGTGACAGGTGACAGGTGACAGGATCAATCATTCAACCGATCAGCCAAATTGACATCTTTTAATATCAGAGTTTAGTCGGGATAAGACGCAAGTTTCCTTTATTTATTTTCGACAAAAAGCTTGCAAATGAAATACTTAATCTACTTTCTTCAAGGGTTTCCACCCGGCATTGCGAACAATGGTGTGTTAATAGCTCCCTCATTACCACTTCATCACAGGCAGCGTTTATATAAAGGTAATACGTGACTGTACTTTGTATACATGTACGTATAACATGTCCATCGGTCAATCAATGCACAAAACCACGCATAATATTGTATATGCAGATAGCAGTTGTAAACTTATTCTCTTGATCTGTGAGAATGAGTTTTACGAACCTCGAACTTAATGCATTGTATTAACTTGAAGCTTATTCATTAACAAAAAAAGCTATTCTAATTCTCAATACCCGCTTGTAAAAGTTCTCTGTGAGCATGCATGTGGCTTTATTTTCTTTGGTGGATAATATATTTTTTTCCACTTTTGGCGATGCGTCATAAGAGGCGTGGTAATCAGATTGGATTTCTAGCTGAAAGGTGTTTATATTATAAGCGGTGGGACCCAATAATGAAATGGATATGTTCTGACTAAAGTAGATCTAAATTATGTCACTCAAGACAAGCAGAGTCGCCCAAAATAATTATAACATCGAAATAGAAGAATCCGATAAATCCCTGATCAATGAAATACTAGAAGATTTCCATCAATCTGAAAATAAACAACAGAAATTCGTTAGCAAACACAACTGAATAACAAATAAGGTAAATCGCTTGTTCCTTCATTTCACAGTATATTCTATTAAACTAACTTGATAATCATTCCAAATGAGATTATGCGGTCACCTAAATGAAAGGTGTTCTTAACGAGTTTCATCTAATCGGGTTTTGCTGCTGAAACATAATCTGCTCTTTGTGATTCAGCACAGGTGATCAGGTGAGCGAAATATATCGATCGATAGTTCTCTCAAAGTCTGGACTGGAATAAACACAGAATCCGAAGCTGCTGTTCAAAGCATTGGTCATTGAGGATAGTGTGGTAGCAGGTGGGATTGCTAAATCAATAGAGATTGTGTGCTGGGACTTTCAATACATTGCTGATGTGTGTCCACTTTGTATAATTTCATCTTGTATATGTCGATTTAACAGTATCACTGAAAGAAGCGATTCCATACTATTTGAGAGCAATGACTTAGCTCTTGAGGTAGCTTTTGTGTAATTCTTGTTTTTGCTTATTTTTTTTATGCTCTTAATAATACATTGAGAGCAAATGGTTGCACTGAAAGGGGGCTTTGAAAGAAAAGAAAGAACTCATTGATCTGATTGATTTTGCGGTGCTTTAGAGGTGAATCTGGATTTATTTCTCTGTGTTTTCGGTCTAAATGGAAACATCTATTGGATTGTCAAATATTGGCAACGCTGCCAAAAAAAATTTATACTGGAGTTTTTTTCGCTAGCTCATGTTATATTTCAAAATCATTTATCGTGATACTTTCGTTCTTGCAGAGCTGTGATAGGTTGTTGTGAAACCGTCACCATGCCAACGTTTCTCCCAGTGGGACCAACCACGTACGTCGACAACACCGGATATACTCCTTTCGAGAGGCGGCACTGGCTGTCCATCTCAGACGCAAACCAAACACGCCGAGTGAGACGGAGAACGAGGAAGAAATCTCCCCCAAACACCGAACAGCTGCCTGAAAACATTCAGAGCGATGCCATTGAAAAAGTTAGATCAAAAGATGACCTTGACCTAGATTTCAGTGGCATCAGCAATATGATGCGTGGTATGACCTTTAAGAAGTCAAGAAAATGGCGGTTAAAAAGCGAAAAGGACGAAGTAGGCTCAAGTCGAAATGCAAAGACTGAACCGACTCGGGCTTGGGTTGATTCCACGAAAGAAGATGACGATAAAGACGACATCGAATTCAACAAGTGGGCATTAAGGCGGCCGAGGTCGTCCTCGTTCATCAAGTACAAATATCCAAAGGAGTTACACAAACGATCTCAGCAAATGGCTTTGGAGGAGAATATCCCACAATGCATGCGTCATAACTCCAACTACTCAAACCTCCCGGAGCGACAGAGCTGTTGGTATGACCCTTACCGAAGCGTTACCAAGGTCAAAGTTCACTCGATTCAATCTTCGAATCTGCCTCACCCGAACACCAGTCCGTTGAAAACCAAGCAGCGACCCATGTCAGCACCGCCGAGTTACAAAACCACTAGAACCGGGGTGGGATCAACGAATGGAACAGCCACGAATAACAATGGCGTTTATCACGTGATCTACGAAGAGAAACGTACAGTCACAGAAGTGAGGAAATCGGTCGAATTAGAAGGTCCAGTGGTGATGAAGGGTGACTACAGCGACGAGGAGCTCTGTGATATCCCAAGCGGCATGCAAGACACTATTGTCTCGCTTGAAGATTTTGAGGATGAGGATGAAGGTAGTGCTAAAAACCCCCAGATAGCACACGAAAGACCGCTTTCTCCGGAACCACACTGCAAAGACTCGGTCGAAAGTGCGGATGAAATGTATGACATTAAATTCGAATCCGACCCAGAAAGCCTCGTCGATGAAACAACGACGAACAATCGACCTCAAACGGCAAGGTCAAGGTCAAGGTCGAAAATCCTTAGTGACGCCGAAGAAGTTGATTCTGATTACTAGCATGCAGTCGTTCTGAATTTATCCTCAATGTTATTTTTTTTTTGTCTACGTTGCCATGGTTACCAACTGCTCAGATTGAATTATAATTATACTTGTTGAGTTGATGCAATAGTGCGTCCAAGTTTATTTACGTAACATTTGGATACAGCTATAGCAAATATTCGATATTTAGCCTGCAAATTCAATTTGTATCAATTTGTTATAATTATTGGTGTTTGTGCTTCAAGTGTTTTACCATCTTTAGATTAAGAACAATTTCAGCAACGTTCTGAATTTCCTTGTTTTATGTTTATGTGAATAAGATTTCACACAGCTTTGTACTTAACAAACATTGCTTTGGTTGTTATTGAAGTTTGAATATTAATTGTTTAACTTCTCGAGGTGCTTCATGTAATCAAAATTTATTAGAAATAGAGCTGCCTTCTGACCAAATATCAATAAATTGAATACTGATATGGACTCTTGTTTACCATATTCCTGCGTGTGTCTTTGATATTATTTTGTCGTTGAATAATTAAATTAAGGAACAAGTTTTGAACAACTGGGGTGTGACTAGTGTGACTTGTCCAGACAAGGCAAGGCAATTCGACTTTATCCAGGGTACTATCTATCATATAGACATGTGGTGACACACAGTGCTCGTCTTGTTTTGCAGTTGGTCAGCACCACAGTCATTGACATAACAAATTACGCCCTGTGGCCCAACCGAGCCTCGAACTCAGGACCTTAACCTTCTCAGGCGACATAGATATATCCGTCATGTGCTCCAATCGACTGAACTTGTGCCTATTGCCCAGGACTGCAGTTGTGTAGCCCATGAAGGACTTGGGTACGACAGCAGATATCAGACAAATCAGGACTTCAATTTGGTCCCCTGACTCGCTGATCAACCATTGTCAGTTTGTCCGATTCTCGGGGATGAGCAGCAATAAAAATATGATTACCGAATCGTCATCTTTCTTTGTGGTGATCGAGGCCAATGCCTTCGATACCAGCGCTTGTGTTTCTGTGAGGCGGATTAATCGTATTCAACAGCATTGTTTTGCAAGTGACGGAGATTCTACGATACTGTTGGGCAGTCCGTTCCATATCATTAAATAGGCCGGTTGTCCCGGATTACTAACATTATGGTGGCTCGCCTTTGTACTCGTCCAATATTGGATTTTATTTGGTATATTGACGGGGGGGGGGGGGGAGTTTTGATTTGAGAATTCTTGCTGAGGCCTGACTATAATGTTGTGTTCGTTAATCCACTTTAATTATAATCACGTTTGACTTTACAAAATTGAAGGGCAGAACATCAGAGATATAATGGACACTCATAGATAACCGAGGGTCAAGGGTTCTAATTCCTTATCGAATTATATGTTCAACATTAATTGGAATTATTGCTGTTGGAATATATTTTCTAAAAGTGTAATGATAATTTTAATCATTAAAAACAATACAATTCATCATTTATTTATTATTCGCAATTCATGTCGCCGCTTCATCGAGTTGTACGCCGTCTCTGCAAACAAGAAAGTGAGTAGTGAGTAAAGAGATGAGCGAGTGACTCACGTGGCTGCGAGTTATGGAGCAGAGTGCTGACTGGAAGGCCGTGGCAGACAGTGTGTAGTTCACGTGGCAGATCAGATGCTGACTCCAGTTCATCGCTCTCTGTCAGATCGAACAGATCAGTATGTAAATTAAACAACGAGATAAGAAGATGCGAATCAGAAGCGGAGGTTGCTGCTCACCAATCCAAGCACTGCACTATGATGACCTGGACGAGGGAGGCTCTCCAGGAATGAAACCAAAAAGCAACGTTCCTCACTCAGAATGAACACTCCCGCATAATCCTGCAAATGAAGACGACGTTGTTTATCTGTTCATAGCGGAAGGTTCTCATTACCGAATTTCATGAATTTCATTCGGTAAATGACCGCTTTAGGAGCAAAGAAATTTCCCGATAATTTCAGACAAATAGCGCTTGCTTGAAATAATTTAACGTGCACTTTGGCAGAGGTAAGTGCGCCCACGACATGTTGTACCTGGATAATAAGCAAAATCGTTAGATGTCTTGTGGAACAGATTGGCGTAGCGGACGACTAATTCAAAACCTGCAGATTCATGCCATATATGACTGGTACTAATTGCTAATGAATACATTTACGCTAATGGAATTACCCCATAATAATATATACCATCGCACTGAGCGCAGACAGTCCGGCATCTTGCAAAAGCCTGCACTAGCTCAACTTGAATCTTGAATATTCTTGTTGTCTTCTAACACGGGGTGGATTCACCTGCGAACTACGAATCGGTGTCAGGTAAGCTCCTCGCCCCTCACCCCTATTTAACTCATGCGTGTGTATTACAGGTATTTTTTCCCAGAGCTCAATCAAATTACCAATACCAATTACCAATTACCAATATGTGTACTTTTTACACAGGGCTTCTGATTGCTTTGAGATGGTAGCGAATGCTTGAAGACCCATCCTACCAAACACGCCTTTTGGTCGACACTTTTTAAGACATTACATCTACTTTGTGCTATTTCCAAGATGCATTCAATTTGAGAGCTTAAATATCTCGCCTCCATCTCACGTTGGATGTCATGCAGCTATGACGTCACCGGCTCGATTCTCTGCCATACATTCTTGTACGTGGTCTCCTTGATGTAACAGTTTAGCATACTGTCCTTGTGCTGTGCATATCGATTCACAAGGAAATAAGCATCATGCTTCTGGACAGAAAAGAAAGACCAACAAAATCTCATTTTCACACAAATCGCCTTCAAAGTATGTTCAAAGGGAATCCTGGAAGCTGTAGTCGTCCTCTCATTCGTATATGACACCCAGGATGAGCCAAACTTCTACTCGTACATCTATTGCATTTATTAATTGCGCCGCTTTGATCTGCTTTCTAGGTCGTGTTGATATTTTCTAATCATGAATACCCGAAACAAACGAAATAAATCAAACATACGTCCTTTATATTAGACACAGGACCTACACCTTTTGTCTTTTTTCCACAAGGATGTTCCTCAGCCAGATCCCGATTCTCCCTGCGATGTCATGCAGTTTAGGCTTCAACAGTAGCCTTTGGTGGACGACTGTATCCAAGACCTTCATATAGTCGCAGTAGATGACGTCGACCTCTTTCCCCTCATCCAGGTTCAGTGTCCATTTGTCCATTACAGAGGAGGTTGAAATGATGCAGCCCTGGATAGGGATTTTTTCTTTGCAGAGTATGAAATTTGGGACACTGGCGAGGCAGACTGGTCGGCAGAATATTAACAATTATACGCACCAAAGAAAGTCTCCTTAGTTGAAACCTAAAATTGGAACCTTTAAATCAATTGAATAAATAATATATTTACAAGCTTGTGACTAACACCTTTGTAGATATTGTGATATACTGGATGGATTATTTCCGTCAAGTTTTGCTCTCCGCTGTGTGCAATAGTGAACTATTTAGCATTGAATGACAACTGTGGAGTATCTAGCTATTGCATCATTGGACGTTCCGCTTGCATGGATATTCCTAACTCCATCAGGAAGGATTGATCTTGGCATAACAGCACTCATAATGATCACCTTTAACCTGAAAGAACTATCTATATACACCATGCATGGCTAATACAGTATAAAGCTGCTACTGTCGATCTCCAAAAGTGCAAGAGATCTGAATGTATGATCTGTAATAAAAATGCCCATAGTTAAATAAATTAGTTTGAATCTGTGGTGCATGTATGGCCTTCATGCATACACAAGATATCCAGTCTTGAGGCTGAATTTCAAGAGGACCTCTGTTCATTCTAGAACCTTTTTATATCGATTCTAAGGGCTGGTTGGATTGACGAGATACCAATGTTGAAAAATGCGGTCAACTGTGAACATTATTCATCAACAAATTGAAATACGACGACTCCCATTGTTAACAACGGGATAATTACTTTTACGTAGCCCTATAGTGTAACTGAACGAAAAAATTAAGTTGATTTCTAAATCTCAGTTGCTTGTACTGGTCTACAACCCGACTTCATAACGCACTTTGGAAACCATAGAACATAGAGCAGGAAAAAGGGGCCTTACACTTTTTTGTTGACCCTCGATAAATGATGGGGATTGGGGCTGACATGAGAAAGCATTCTTCAGGGCGCGATTTCTGGGCTAACAATAACGCCCAATAGTGCATATGCCAAATTTACAAATTTAGTAACCATATAATTATTCCAGATAAACAATGTCAAACAGATGATTTCTTGGCAAAATCATAAGAACACGAACCCAATTGCACATGGGGCACACTATATTATTGTATATCATTGGTATATTGATCATTGGGTATCGTAATTGGTTGAGGGTTGAAAGTGAGTCCTGGATCATAGTTCATGGGTCAGGCAGGGGTCAGAGATCATGGTCACAATGGTCGCCAAGATCTTGTGTACATTTATATTGCCGGACAATCTGGTCTGTGAATTTGTCGAGACATCTATGGGATGCCCAGTACAACCATAGTTGCTATGGCTACCTGTCTGGCTTAGTGGCAGTGCGTTGAACTTGTATTATAAATGTCATTTTGAATGATTTGCCATATATCAGATTTATTTTACTAGCTTATAGCACTATGTTCGGGCATTTAATTCAATTCTCTGCTCTACTCTGTTGCAATTTTGTCCGGGTGCCCCCATTTTTGAAGCTTCATTGATTGGACTACATGGCGTCCTTGACATGTAATTTTAATAGGAACACTGACCTTTTAAGCTGAATGTTGATTTCATGTCATATTGTTTTGAACCCTATCTGAGGAAGAGAAACTGTTTTTATTAAAATAATACTAAGTGATATATATATACATGTGCCAGTAGAACACCACTGATGGCCAGGGGGGAAGCCAGAGGGCTTAGGTCGCATTCCGTTCTTCTCAAGCATTTTCTGGACGTTTGTCTAATCTAATTTCATTGATTTCTGTCTCAGGTCAAACATGGGGCACCGAATAGCTCAGTGCAATTCTACGCCGACCGTGGGGGTCGAGGTCACGGGTTCGAGACCCGATCAGGCCACGGGCGTTATGATTGTGAATTACAATTGTGATTCTTCAGTGACTCTGCAGTGCTGCCCAACTGCGTAACAAGGCCGGGCGATGTATACTGCTGTCTATGGTGGTATGCAGGATAAAGAACCCTTGGGATTTATCGATAAGAGTAGGGTGGAGCCGTAAAACCCCAATCACACAATCACACACACTCAGGTCAAACATTTCCTAAAATCAAAAGGTCCATCGTCTTCATAACGCACTTCGGAAACCATAGAACATAGAGTATATAGAGTATACATGGCGTATGCTCATCTGCTTTCCAAGCAAAACTCTCTGAGAATAAATCGTGAATTCTCTCACAGGTCAAAAGCAAAGTACATGTAAATCAGAAATTTCCAGTGAGTACGTATGATCACATAAATCGCTTAATTGTTTAATTAATTAATGCGGATAAAAAGACAATTGTGACGATTGAATTTCACGCATAAAAAATGCATATAGAGGTGCTACCAAATGCATATCATATCAGGAGTCTGGAATCTCTAGGTACACACGCAATGCAGAAATTGGTTCGATATATTGAAGCTTTTGGGAGAGATAAACCAAGACTATAGGGTCAATATAAGCAGAGAAGACGAGTGCGCATTTTGCAGCCGTGCGAAGATGCATCTCATGAACATGACTGTCCCATTTCGGTGCTTTCACATTCTTTTATTCGCTGACAATGCTCGCACGCTATACGCAACAAGACCATTTTTAGCTTTCACGCCACGGGGATTTTTGCTCGTCGAGAGCTCCTTCAATCCTCATAACTGCGCGCAGACATTGCGTGATAAGGTCTTATCAAAGCACTGCGGTTATTTTAGTTGTGTCAATTACTAATTACACCAAAATAGAACGCCGGAGTAAATAATTAACGGAGAGAAGCAGGATCAGGTAATTAATAAGCCAATGCTTCAATTGTGACCAATCTCTAGTAGCAGCTTCTCTAGCTTTCGTTTCATTGTCTTAATAATTTTCCTACATGGAATCTCACCGATTTTATTCGACATTTCTTGACCTGTGAGAATGGTGTGGGTAATAAATTTCCAGTTCATATTTAACATTAGGCAGTCTAGTTTCATTGAACGAACGAAAGGCAAATGGAGATAAATGTGATGTTGTGTCACGATTCATATTGCAACCTTTGAACCCTGGTATGATATAGAGTCACGCAACACAACTCAAAAGTTGACGATTCCACCCTGAACACGCAATTCCAGACTGACACGCAAGTAATTTTTATCCAGAATTGACAAACTTTATTCTGACGAACTAAGAAATGTCAATCAAAGCATCGCTGCGACAGTATCAATGTGCAAAATATTGTATAATCATATAAGAAGGTATGATATGCGTATAAACGTTAAAGGGATGGGGAACTAAATTTTAAGTGATGTTCTATTGACTCATAGCACCAATTGATAGCATTCCGTGCCAAAAACACCATGCCTGGATGCAAGCGTAAGAAAATAATGCATTCCGAATATCGGGGTTAGCATTGCGCCTATGGGAGAATGGCTTCCATTGCGAAGTATAGGAGGCAAACGTCAGCTGATGGCTTGGTTTGGCTGATGGCTGATTGGTTCCGTTCCCCTCGTGAAGCTATCGATTTCAGCCAATCAGAGCAGAGCATCTTTGCCATAAAAGGACATCTTTGTTGTTTACGAAACGAAAGCGCATGCGTGGTGCACTCTGGCTGACCTTTTTACTGTTTCAGGATGAGAAACATGGTAGGTGTCCTAGAAAATCGCTTGTTAAAATAAGAAAAATAGCGAAAACTATTTTTTTTTCGCGCCTGACTGGTGGCAAAATGATTATTCTATCTATTTCCGAAAAGAAAATAAAAAAATATCCAAGGGTTTAGACGCAGGACACGCTGATATGACGAGGCCTATTGTAACAGATGGGGAACTCGGTGTTTCATCACAGCTGCTGACGTCACGCCTAGTTAGCAATATATCGCCCGCGAAATCGTTAGCGATGATATTCCTTGTGTGGGCCAGGCATAGGAATCATTTATGGTGCATCAAATAACGACTCAAAGTCAATTTTTAACCAGTTCTCCCTCCCTTTAATGGCATTTTAATATACAAGTATAAAAGACACTGTGTCAATGCATCCTACATTTGGTGAATACATTTCAAGTAGTAAAATACATGGGAACATAATTATATGCAAATAAATAGTTCGTGTAGTGTTATGAAAATCAGTCTGTAAATGCGTTCATGTCGTCACACTGGTCCGATTTTGGAAGATCCCGAGATTGATTTCGATTTCGTCTGACTTTTACGAGCATGACAATCGGCTATTTTCATATTGGATGAAATCGAATAAGTCAGCTGTTTTTGGCGCGGGTCGAGGGAGCCTCGCTTCTTCGATTTGGACTGATCGTACAATTCCAACGCTGTGGAATATCCCTTTTGCGAATTTGTATGAGTTTTCTGCGTTTGAATGATTGATTTCGATCTCCGAGGTGTCATTGGTGACGTCAATGAAGTTTCGGTTGTGTCCGGGCGTTTCCGGGGTGACTTCGGCTTTGTTCGTAAGAAAGCGTTGTTTTCATCCGATAAACTGTTGATGAATTTCTGTTGGTCAAAATCACTGGCTCGTTGCGATTTCGCCTTCAGGTCGTCCATCGTCCTGAGTCGATGCTGGAGGCCGCAATCCATGGCGGTGTTGTGAACGACAGCTCCTCGCTGTGTGCGAGACTTCGAAACGGCGAGTTTCCTCAGGGAGCTTTTGGTGACGTCATGTAGGTCCATTCTGTCCATCAACTCTTGATCTGGAGACAAACAACACTTGTAATTAATTAACCAACATCAAGAGGATGGGTGGCCATTGAAGCCAATGAGATCCGTATGTGAGCATCTCTTGCTCAGATACGGATTTAGTGTTACGTCAGTGACTCGGCAGCGTACTCACCTTCGAGAATTGACATTAGCGTGTGTGTCTTTTCTTGCCAAACCCTAAAGAGACGTTCCAACCCACAACATCCTGAAATTGGTCACCAAAGAAACTTCCTCTCGTGATTCGGCAACATTTGTGATAAGAGATTCGTGCAATGAAGAATTGTGTTCATGACGTCGACCTCCGGACGGAGCTAATCTGTTGATTGGTCTAGCCCCTCATAGCGACAGAATTCTGATTAATCTCAATTGCATGTTTCCATGTTTATAGCCTCGTGTGCTTAGCATTTACATAACTCACAAAATTATTTTGTTTTAGGGTAAGTTTGAAGCTTGTCCATGTCGTGATGTGCACCTCAAGATACCGATCGTCAATCGTCGTTCGGCGTAAAAGCAACATTACTGTTATATCAAACACGAATGACAAAACTCACTCGTCATTTGCAACGAACCACTCACGATCGGTGACGAATTGTCAAAACATTGTGAACTTTGGCCAGTTCGTCGTAGCGTGACGCCATCAAGCAAAAGAAAGCGCAAATAAATCGTAAAATAAAGTATAACAATGAATATCGCATATCGATAATATAATATAGAGAGAACATAACGAAATCTACAGCGAATAGCTGCGCTTACCCACCTTCCAGATCAGCAGATCCAAATGAACCCAACGCACACTGTTTGCAGAAACCAGTGTAACACACATTGGAACGATAAACCATCCAGATAAGAGGACTTGATCTCGTTCGTAATGAGTCTTTAATTTGATCTTCAATACCATTCACGTGCCAATAATAACATATACGTGGAATCCATATAATTTGCATTTAGTCCACTCCTACGCCAGAACTTGACGATGCAAAGTAATATTTATGTGCTTTTATATTTATATTTATATTTATGAAACGTGGACTTAGTATAAGGAGATCGACAAAGTATTATACGTGTCACTGATAGGACTTGACCCTATATATCACAGAAATAATTTAATTGGGTGTAATTATTATGTTATCATTGTTATGTAAAAGAAGGACAATATAAAAATACTCTAATAATACGGCTGTTTCTTTAAAGTAGAGTTATCGGAAACAATTTGATTGACTAAACATGAACTCTCAGCCATCAGTCTAAAGAATCGGCCTGAGCCTGAGAATCTTAGTGAATACGCCCAAGAATGTGTTAATACCTTCTTTCATTAATGTGTACAGTCACCCTTCGCCATCCGAGCACTCTTGGTTTGACATAATTTGGTACGGATAGTGAAGGGTTCGGTATGGTAAACATGAGCCACCATAGATGTCATCGATCACCCCTCCCCCTCTCAAGCAAAGGGTGAGTTCTATGAGACGCCCTGAATGAGTATAGTTCGTCTCACAGTCGCTCTAGCTCTAATTGCAGCCAGGGGATAATGCATCAAAATATTACAATATTGCATCATAGAAGAAGTCAATTTCGTGACCTTTGACCTCCTTACCATGTTGACGCATTCTCCGACGCAGTTTCCCAAGTAGAACAGCTTAAGTCGCAGGTTTGCAGCGGCCACCGGAAGCGGAAGAGATGAAGACAATAAAGTGCACCAGTGAGCACACGGCCAGGTTTAGAATCACAAAACTTTTGAGTGGTTTACTGAGATATTGCTGGAGGGGGGGGGGCATGAGATGCACCTCCCATGTTGAAAATCATTCATTCATGCACCTCTCTCAGTCTCAAAGAGGATTCATTGTTGGCTGAACATACTGACATTGAAGAATCGTAGACGGTTGTTACTGAGATCTAATGACTTCAGATTCGATAAATCCACGAAAGAATTGACTCCTGATTCATAATACTCTTGAGTATTAGAGGGATTAATAATAGAACAGAGACCAACTTAAAAAAAAAATCATATTTATTAGATACACGTTGTAGTTGCCACCAAAGAAACCGTTGACGTGTTGAACGCTGTTGATTGTTCCAAGAGGTTTACAGTATTCGCTCACGTCTTTGTGGCATTCAATAATCTGATATATGAGACAATAAACACAAGCTGTTTGGGCGTGATCAGAGGGCCTAAATCAGAGGGAATTTTTAGGTGTGTGTGCGTCACCTAAGCGTCCCTGCAGAGCACACAGGCAAACTCACTTGCTACTCTCATGCATGGTTTGCTCAAGGCATTCTATATTTACACTAGGAGAGCAACGCAGTTACTAAACTGGTTATACATCACAACACAGTTACACATGTATTGTTATTGATACTATTCACGACAGCAAACAGAAAAGAAAAAAATAGAACTTTGGATTTCATATCAATTAATTAATAAAATATAAGAAATTGGGCTATAATGATGAGTTGCTAACAGGAGAGCTTAGCATATAACACTGGGTTCTTTAGTTTGAAAGTCGTTCTTTTGTGACGATTTCAAATGGCGCAGATGAAAGAACTAAGACTTCTCCAATAAAAATATCGAACTTATGCATCAGTGAAGCTATTACGAGGAACAGCCTGCCCTTTGCCAGAGCCTCCCCAAGGCAGACTCTTCGACCCGCGCCGAATGACATCAGATAGCGACGATTAGAGTGTGAGGCCGAAACGAGTCCACTGTCGTCACGGAAAAACCTCTCACTTTGAAACTCGAAAGGATTCTCCCAGAATTCTTCATCGTTGTACATGTGGTACGATGACCCAGCGGGTATAGTCTTGCCTTGGATAACGGTATCTTCCAGTGACGCGCCACTGATTAATACCTCAGCAGTTCAATCAGGGTAGCTTGTGTGTACGACATGTCTCCTCTGTGATGCGATCAACTTCTTCTTGCAACTTTACTTGCACTGCTCGATGTCCACTGATGATGTTCAAGAACACAAGTGAATTTGAAGTGGTCGCGGTGCCTGCTGAAATAATGTCCATCATAGTGACAGCGCGGAGGTGAGATCTCTGTGAGATCAGAGCCCTCATCTGTGAGGTCGTCCCTCATAGCGGACACCAATCAGACATATCCTCCTTGCCGTCTTTAAGCAACTGATATCAGCGAGAAGCTTCCTCGAGGCGCATAATACTAGAGAAGTGATGAAAAATCACGTTTGATCTGAAGGCGTTCTTGGTAGGTCTCCTAGAAAAGCTGTTGCCTTTCGTTCCTAGAGCTTCGTAGATGGTCTTAAATGAGCTGAGCACAACAAATTGACTTTGAATTTAGCAGCTTCACTGAAAACACTGGTCCAAAATATTTGGTCCATTCTGAGAAGGTCAACTCAGGCCGCTCTCTCCTTACTTGAAACAAGTTCTCAAACACAGTATACTGCCACCAAATGTTACACTCGAATGAGCTCAATTATGAATTTTCCGAAAGAACGAAAAAAGAAACGCCGTTTGTTGTAACACAAACAATACATGTAAAACGAACAAAAACGGTTCAGTTTATGGGTTCATCGGAACTAGTAGGCCTATAACATGAATTTTAAACTGAACAGTGAGATACAACACTGTAGGGGCCGCATTCACTTTCATTATCGATATAAAGCATGCAGTGCAATCTCGATGACTCAAACTTGGAGGGACAGCAAAAATACTTCGACGAAAAAGGTGTTCGACGGCATGTTAGAAGATGAATCGATGAGGATTTGACTGGAATATGAATGCACATTATATTTCTGCAAAGAAAAGTTCAATAATTTCAACAACAATATACACGTGTACAGTTTTATAAATCATTATTGCAAAATACAAGCATTTGCCAGGTGCCTCACCTTTTGTTACTGAATTCAAGTGAATTGCGACGATTTTGAATTAGTAGCGCTTTTCCTCCACTGAAGACTCAGGATTAGGGCAATCGTGCTTCACCCAAAACATCAAAATAGTACATGTGTTTAACCCCAACGTACGTCGAATATTACCAGTCACCAATGATTGCGCAATACCGCGCTTAGGCATATACGATGTACAACTAATCTGTACTTCAAAAATGTGCAATTAATATATGACGAGGGTTTGATATTACTGCATGATAACAAAGTTCTCACCACAGTTGTGCTGTAGAAGCATGTCCTCTGTGATATCCATCCATGGAGTCGCTGTCCATTTCGACGGAGTACTGCATGGTAGGTAGTCAAGGTGCAGCACAAGAATGTCTGGTGTTCTCTTCAACCAAACGTTGCTGCTGCAACAATCCATCTCGATGCCTCTGAGATCCAGAAGTTTTAGCACAGGAAGTCCTAGCTTGGTGATTTCTGGCAGTTGCACAATAGGGTTGTCCTGTAGAATTAGTTCGGTCATTTTGGTAAGGTAGTCGACTTCTCCTCTTGATATATTTGTGATGAGATTTTTTGCGATAAAAACGTGTTTTAGATAATCTTTCACTTCGTGGAAGTCGGGAAATGCAGTCAACTGATTGCGGGTAAGGAAAATGCTTGTCAAAATAGTTCCTCTGAAGCAACCACTTTCGATGGATGTAATTATATTATCTGTCAGAGTTATGTAATACAGATCCGGGTACTTATCATTAAAATCTGACCTATGAATTGCTGATATGTTGTTCTTGGAGCAGTATAACAAATCAACGGTTGGTTCAATGTCGTCTGGGATGGAGGTCAACCCTTTAGAATCAAAATGTATCCACTCTCCGGAGGCATTTCCTAAGTTCAACAGAAGACCAAGAACCCAAACCAAGCGGTGATGCCCCATGTTGGCAACTTAGGGAGACTCTAACCGCGGTTCCAAGTGTAAAGAACCCCTCTGGCTGCTTAGACCATGTGAGATGCGTTGCATTTTCTATGGTCGCTCTGCAATCAATATAATTATGAATATTGATCGGAATTAATTTCTGTCAAGCATGACTTTCTTTGAAGCGTGGAAGGTTCTATGTCGAAGAATCCATACATTCGTGATTCCGAATGAGTCGTGAGTGGCAGGGTTTGTAAAAAGTATTCTTGATAGACAGTTGATTTGACTGATACGTTGAATGTGTTCAATAATTCAATCATCTCTTCGTCCTCATGACAGTTTTTTTCTCTCTAATAATTAAATACGTTGAATAATTCTCTTTCAAACTGCAAACACTACAATCGACACGAATGTACGTAGATCAGCTAGTAATACTATAGGATATTGTTGTTGTTATTTTCTTCAGAACTTTTCTTTGAGTCCTTTGATAACATTTTATGATTAAAGGTCTTAACTTTTAACACACAATTAATAATTATTTAAAACCCGAAAGGACAGTAAATAATTAACTTTGCCGTTAAACCAACTTTTTTTTTTTTTTTTTTTTTTTTTTTTTGTTAGTCGGTTCCCATTTTAAAAGTAGGCTGGCAAACATGCATTGTGGATATGTGCCCCACAGAAGACTGTGCTAAGGACCAGCATGGCTGGATGTGGCGGCCGGTGAGCAAAGTAGAATGAGAGCGATTTAAGCGTATATCTTAGCTGATTTGATCTTATCAACGAAATTTATGAAATATTGTTTGAAAAAAATATGTTTCAGAGAGGCATGCATCATATTTTACACAATACAGTAGATTCATAATTTTGTATAAACAGCTCTCAGATGCCCTGCTGAAACTACAGATAAATAGGGCACATGCATAATTGAATAGCTCCATATATAAAAAAAATCATTATGCACAATGCAGTGAATACGGTCAACCTTGGAATCTGATATTTGATTTGAAATACTGTAAATGCGTATGTACCTGAATTATTGTCTGTAAGAAGAATATGATACATATTTCAATGACGGTGATTACCAAATGATTTTCTATTATGCAATAAATTAAGAGGCCCCACGAGTCGGAAATTGTTGCATTATATGGCGTTTATTGAAATAAATAGTTCTGATAATGTTAATTTGAATTTCCATAAAAACATAAAAAGCTATATACTCAAAGAATTTGTTTTGGTTTAAAATATATAAAATTACACAATTATTCCAAAGCAAACACAAATATTTTTGCTAGCCTTAAATAACACACAGAAAGAAAACAGCTCTGATTACAATAATAATGAAATGCAGGATAACTACATAAAAATGGCTGCGGAAAAGAAAAAGAATTAAATCCGAGGAAGCGTCTTGATGGCCGCTGTCTTGCGTATAGGACCTCTCCTGGGGTCAATGACCCTTTGATCTTGGGGAATGTTTGACCTGAATAGAAATCAATGAAATTAGATTAGACAAATGTCCAGAAAATGCTTGAGAAGGATGGAATGCGACCTAAGCTCTCTGGCTTCCCCCTGCCTAACAATGGCGTTCTACTGGCACATGTATATATATCACTTAGTATTATTATAATACTATAATAATAATAATAATAATAATAATAATAATAATAATAATAATAATAATAATAATAGTAATAATAATAATAACAATTATTATTATAATAATAATAATAATAATAATAATAATAATAATAATAATAATAATAATAATAATAATAATAATAATAATAATAATAATAATAATAATATTAGTATTATTTTAATAAAAAGTGTAGAGTAAGCTGCACTCATTTTAGTTTAATTCTATGGTTTTGTTAAAGAGTATTTAAATTACAATCCATTATATTTAAATTCAATCCCTTGCTAACACAGGGATATTTGATGCAGTATTTTTAAACATGGGCACAATGAACAATATGGAACACATGCTACCCAAAACTAACACCATTTTCTTTGGATTTAGATATCCGAGAAATTTCCCGAATTATCGGACATCGATATCCATGAATCCCAAGATACCAAGATAAAACAAGAGCCTTGCTCCATTTTGATTGTGGTAAATTAAATATTTGCAATTCAAAACAGCTGGACAGGTTGACTAACATTGTTACCAAAAGTCCCTCATTCATTCATGCATATAAAGCTTAAAAGTGGATTAAATAAATTTGCTAAATTTCCATGAATCACAAATATACATCACAAACCTACAGCAATCTCTATTAAAAGGGTTCATTGAAAGAGGTTTAACCCAATTCCCCAGAGGTCATCGAACCCCAGCATCAAAGTCGCTTACCCGGCCTGTGTGGAGCGTGGAGTGTTGTCCAAGTTCTGCTGATTCTTCTTCATGTTCTCAATGACCTCCTTCGCCGCAGAAATTTCAGTCACATAATTCTTCCTTTCTTCTGTTGCTCTGTAGTACGCCTGGAATAGAAGTTGAACAGAATCCAAAACTGCACTCACATTTATGATCAATTATACACCTGGAAACTTAAACGTTTTTAATGGGTATTTAATTAAGTAATGGGGAAAAATGGCATAAAATGTTATTTCTTCTGAAACTGCACAATTAGCCCCTTAATAATTCTCATTAACATTATACAAGCCTCTATGGAGAGATGATTTAACAACATATTTTAATATATTCCCAAACAGGCTCGAAATAAGACACAACTTCTTGCCAATAACGAGAAAACATTCTTTCTGGGGAATGAAAATACCAAGAATTGTAATATCATGTGAGCATATGTGAGAAGCATGCTTGCACAAGGGCCTTATTATCAAATCTGTGGCTTCAAAACATTGTGTGTTTTTTATCTTTATTGCCATGTCGAGTCTTATCAGCACAGAATAATTCCAAATCACGCCCTATTGACCGGGGTTCAAAGCATGAACTGATGCCCCCTTCCCCTCCCCCTTTAACCAGGTGGCAGGATCAATGAACACACAGCGAACCTTTGATTCCTGATCCAGCCGCCACTCGAGATCTCTCAGTTGGTTTTCCATCACAATTTTCTCCTTCTCCAGCGCTTTCACGTAATGTGGCGTCACCTGGTATCAAGAAATGAAATAAATAAGAAATGCAAAATGAACAATGATACAGACCTCAGCATCTGTGTCTGCTTTGCGAGCGGTTTTAGGCATCTTCACTGGAAATTAAATGAGGTCAAGAGAGATTTAATTGGGTCATATGCACACTCACATTCCTTCAGGGTGCGTTTCGACTCTTCTACCTTGGTGGCCAGCAGGATCGCCTGTTTCTCCAATTGTTGATTCATCTCAACTTGAGTTTCATATCGAGTCTTCCACTCGTTGCCTTTTGAGAACAAATATTAATTTCAGGATTCATCTGGTTAGTTTTAATTTAATTAATAGCGTGCACGCTGTGAAAATGTAACTTATTTTGAGGATTCTAATTTCAGGTTAGTGAGTATTGAATGAAAGAAATTTCGTGTGATTCTGAAACAAAATGATATTTACAATAGAAATGGAAGAGAAAATGACTGTTAAAAGATAAATAAAACATTCACAGATTTTCATTTCAAGCCTTTGTACAGTTTTTGAACCTAATTTTCTATGCCCTAAAATTATCAGCAATTGAAATTGTTTGCAATAGCAAATTTTGGCAAATATAATTAGCATAAATTATGCACAGTAGGGTGACCTACATTCCTGATCAAAATTATGGCTTCGTTTGTCCATTTCATCCAGGGTAATGCCAAGTTCTTTCAACGAGGATTCCAACATTTCACTGAGCAACAAAAAAATTTACCGTTTTATTCGATATTTTTATTCGATAGTTTAATCATAAGATCCAGTGAATAAAATTAATAGCAAAATGTCACACAGGGTATGCATGCATTGTGCATCAGAGAACTTTGACACCTTTTAAAGGAAAAACAAGCAGATAAACACAGAAAAAGCCAATGATTTGCATGGAAATGCAAATAATTGAAGTCAGAGATGAATCATAAAATATGATAGATAATTCCTAGAGTTATAGAAAAATTCCAGGAATCTAGGATAATTCTTGGAATTGAACACTATTCCACGAATTAAAGGGTTACAACCATAATTACACACAATAGAAATCAATTCAATCAACACAGGATCAGAAATTAAATTGTAAAATTAATAAAATAACAACAATCCAGAATTAATTAATACCACAATACACAAACTGTACAGTAAAACCCATCATTCAGATTTCTGACATACTGATTCAACAACTTGAAAGCCATGCATTAAATTAATATCGATCTAATAAAAAGTCAGTCATATTTATGCGCTTCAGCCATCTGACCGCCATCTTGGTAATTCTGATGATTATGATGTAAGAGTAAGGATGTAACCAAAATGGCAGCAGATGGCCTACTTGCATCTAATTACCAATCCCTTTCCGAGACATCACTTTGAAGACCTCTGTTTGAGAATTCATGCAAAGAACATGGAAACAGCGAACGGTGGGTTTTACTTGTCATAATGACACCAATGTGACGTCATTATGACGTCACTACCTACCCTCTTCATCCATGAAACCAATTCAAGATTCCATCTCGTTAACCGTCACTCGGAGTTCTTCAACCGACTGATCGAGCATTTCCCTGACATCAGAAATAATCGAAACATTTACATACGCATGGCATGGCATGGCATGGCATGGCATGGCAGCACCACATCTCAATGATCAATACCCTTATATCCAGGTTCTTGGGCAAGTAGAAGCAGTAATTCTGCTGTGTTAATTCAGTAGCTGCCATACTGAATTTCAAGATTCAAGACCATGTGTGGAATGCTATATATAGCTATATACTGCCATTGGTTTGACCAGTAGGCCTAGTACTTCCACGTCTTCCAGAATAGGTATCCAACTTGGATCACTCTGATGGCATATAGTGATCCAGTTAAACCATCATTTATCATGGCCTAGCTGACATACTACAGCGAGCCCAATGAGGTATACAGACCTCGCCCGAGAATCTGTGCTAATCATGGCCATAATCATGTAACTGTGTGTACATGCATGCCTCCCTTTCAGCAAAAGAGAACTGAAAATTATTGAATGCGTGAGCCATTAAATAAGTTGTTTTTTTTTTCAATGTTACAAAAGCCAACACGGTGAAAGTACATAGTAATCATGAAGATTGCGGCTACAGACACTCCATGGTCGGAGCCCATCACTCCATGTAAAGAAATGTAAGAGTGAGCGATAAAAGGTGAATGTACTATTCAGCGTCTGTTTGAGCCTATTTAAAAGTCACTCGCCCTCAAATAAAACCCATGAAAGCAAAATTCAATCATCCATGTACCCATTTCGTTACCTCATTTGCCTTTCTTGTGCCAGTTCAGCGCGGAGGCGCTCAATTTCGAATTCATCGTCGGCCGTCATGTTGATAGGACCTTTGTTGATAGCGTCGTTGTCAAGGCGACCGAGCGAGACATCGCTGAATGCGTGCCTCTCGCTTTTACTCAATCAACTGAATAAACAAAACGAACATGTGCTTACGATGACATTTAAGGTTATCGGGGTTTATCTTTCCTGCACAGCGATGCGGAGGAATAAATATCCATGTACTTAATGACTAAATATAATATATAGGCGGCAAATAGGCTGACAATGGTATTGGTAATAATCATAACGTTCAGAAGCTAACGTAATGATTATTCAGTGCAAAGGCGCGTATCTCGAAAAATGGCAAGACAAATAAGTAACAAGCAATCGATACTACGATCTTCAGGAGATGGAATCAAATTAATAATACATAACATGTTGTTATTCTTAAATTTATTTAAGGGCATCCAGACTTGTCGAGGGGAACTAGCTCAGATGGTAGAGCGCTCGCTTAGCATGCGAGAGGTACGGGGATCGATGCCCCGGTTCTCCAAACTTTTTATGAAAATCTAATTTTGTCATTTTCATTTATTAACTCCTCAATGCATGATAACACAGGCCGACTTAATTTAAAGGAAATGACATTACTCTTTTAAAAACAGCTGTCCTATCAGAACTTCAGATTCTGATATCATAACGCAAGAGAGAGAACAAAATATAAATTCTAAATTCCCTGTTTTAAACTTATCGATTTCGTTTAAACGTTGATTTCTTGCGGGTTTTCTGAGACAACTGAAGGGCTGTTTCCCGGGCACGCGTTAAACGTGCTTGCGATTTCGAATCTTGAGTAATACCGTGTCCCGTGTCCCGATCTTGGTCTGCAATTCCGAACCCGCACCTTGAACGTCGAAGCCGCTGTAAGTATTAAGCACGATGCGTCGAATCCATTCGTTTGGTGACGCACGGTAACAGGCAGAATCTTAAAATGTTATGCAACTTTCGATTTTATAATATTATATACAATACTTGTAATTAAATTGATAGATGATGAAATTCAGCAAGACAAGTACAGCCAGGAGGGAATAGCAACTTATGTCTGTAATAATTTTAAATGTAGTTAATATGTAGACACGTAATCTGCTCAAGTGCACATTTTGCATGCATCGCGTAACTTGTAAAAATTTAATGTCAGTCTTAGATTCACTTTCATAACGCACTTCTTTGCAGTTCATTTAGCATAATATCGTAGAATCATAACGCACTTTCAGAGTTCTGAAACCGAGAGAATTCGATGATTCGGTGTTGCTGAAATGCGTCGTCGTCTGTCCATTACATGTTTCTACAGTCTGTAGATCGTAGGTTCAGGTCCCGCATGGACTGAGTATGGCCGGTTGTTGAACTTCAGAGAATGACACCGAAGATATTCAGCCTCATAAACTGAGCGAATGATATGGCGAATGACCTCGAATCGCAGCTCCATTAAAGATTCCGATGACATCAACACACTCGCACATTGATTCGAAATGATTGATTTTTCTTTCAATGACCTTTTCATGGATTAATAGTACTGCACAATAATTAAATATTCATCAGCGATGGGAAACCCCAATAAAAAGCCAGCTCAGAAAATGCATGCAGCCTAAACATACAACGAAAAACCTGCAACATTATGAGTTCATGCAATAGCTAATGAGTCGAAATCTACACCCTGAATGCTGACGATTGGCGTGCATGAATGCCCTCGAAGTGATTGCCAATTACCCGATTGCAAGCGCCGTCACAGGCGATGTAACAATCGGTCATTTCACCCCTCCCCCCTTCGCGAGGTGAAATCGTGTGAAACCGTAAACCGTTGAGTGTGATCTTTTAGAACAACCTCAGCTTTTCCCTTTCATCCTCAGCTCTTCAACCTATTAAGATATGCTCGCCACAAAGGCGAGGCTTTGAAGAAGTATTTAATGTATACTCTTCAGTCTTCAGTCGCCGCCGGCGGGATTGGTTTAGATCACGTGACAGGGGATGAGTCACGTGACGAACGACAGGCTGTCCCACGACACGCTCCATTGATTCAGGGGCAAAACTTCTTTATTTGATTATTGATTCGGAATGACACGCACAATAGGAGCCCCTTCGCCTCTCCCCTCGTCTTCCATGATCCTTCCTCATAAATTTCGCATGATTTCTTTTTGGCACCAGACAGTTTGGGTGGAATGGCAGGTAAAGTTAAACCGCGAATCCCGGGCCTTTTTTTTTTTTTTGCATGTTTGAGCAGCTGTTATGGATCGCGTTTATTCAATGTTCTGCCAACTACTGAAACATTGTTATCATCTGCACCTGTAAACGTACCTGCAACTTCCAATGTTTCTATATCGCACAATCTTCGCCTTATTATATCAAGTTCAGAAGTTCTGTTTTACACGATTATATTTCGCTCTCGGATCAACATTGTTACAAGTATTCTTTTCCATTATTTACTCGATTTTTACATTAACGTATATCCCCTATTGGATGGATTGAACATTTATTCCAGTGCAGCACCACAGGTACATGGCACATGCACTTTAGACTTAAAGGGCCACCTGCTCAAGCTTACCTCATGCATTACCTTCTTCCAAGACATGACTCGCTATCAGTAGACATGCAGCACTGTGTAACCAGGGACATATTATGCAGCAAACACCTCGAACGAATCACCTTCCATCACATCCCACATAATTATTAAAACAATGTTGTACTTTGGATAACACCCATCTATATCAAAGGTGCTTTATATCTTATATCTGTACATTGTATTGTTTTGCATCCTGCATGTAATAAGTGAAATAGATATATAAATACACACATAACTAAAGATGCCTGGAACCTCACGTGTCGTTGCTGGAATATTGTTGAACGCGGTGTAACTTTATGCACATTCGTTATTCCAAATACATGTAGGCCGCCGACTCGATATAATATGATCAAAGCCTGTTAGCATGGTCCCCATAAATCATGGGGTTTTTCCATGAACATTAAGAATGCATTTTGGTTGCATTGTCTCGCAACAGAAGAGCGCAGGCGAACGACCTCACGTTGGCTGCAAGTTGCAACAACGATCGCAGAGCAATGATACATCGACGCGTTGGGTTTTTTTTTTTGCACCGCTATTTTACGGAATCTGCGGATTGATCACCTTCTCTTCCAGGCGTCACAATTAACCTACTTCCGAATGACAAACAAGCTCTAATTACTAATTAGTTACCTGCTAAGTAATATCTCCGAAATGAAACATGCGTGTTTTGCGTCAAATGTACCAAAGACAATTGGACAATTGGACAGATCTCCTTTTGCGGCTCAAAGACCAAGTTTCGTGTTACTTTCAGGTGATCATGTTTTATACACAGAGCATTGCACTATTTGCGTACAGATAATATAATCATTCATCAATATCCTCCTGCAAATATAAACGTGCACCACAGTGCCTATACTACAAAGAGTTCACCTTTTTACATTTATACCTATATAGGTCCACATCTAGGATTTTGAATTATTTACGTTGATGTCAAATATCGGCGCCATATTCTAACTCAGTATACTGGAGATGATTAGCGTGCGTGAATTTGCTGGCACGGTGCAATGGGCCACCATTGAAGCCTACTTTCACCTGGACTAAATCGATGAAATGAACGAGGTACGTTGACGACGCGCTCAAAAGAGACGCCATTAGGAGTATCCATTCGATTAGTTTGGCCTTCAAATGTTTTGAGAAGAGAAATCTTCGATTCGGCTGTCGTTTTGACGTGTTTCGACAATGGGGCAGAAATGGTGTCTCATGTTTAATTATCGCCACCGATGCAGGGAGTAAGGACACTCTATCGTGAATGCAGGGCTTTTTTTTGGTCGTTGTACGTGTACTTCAACCTCAAATGATCAATCACAGGATAAAACACGCAACATGGGCATATAGTCGATACCCCACAAGGACTCTTATCCCGAACTATTAGTATACTAGCATGTTAAACTTAACCTATATATTGTGAATATGGGCGAAAAAAACGAAATCGTTCTCTTGACAATAATGACCAGTTAACACGAACATAATTCAAACATCTGCGGTTCTTATTCACACCCAACTATAATTGCTTCAATTTGACACTCGGCTAATTTCGCGATATCGTTAAAATTTGATTCTTTTCTTTTCACGATAATATCGATGTGATATTTTTTCGGTTAATTTCAATGTCATTTGCAGTTGATCACTCTGTTAATAGCAAAACGCCGAAATAACACGAAATGAGCGAACCATTTGAACCTTAAACACCCAGCGTGCACGCCACAGCCTACTACGTGAAGGATGCATACCGTAAGCCCATCCCCTTCGCGACGCCCCGATGCGCGCTTTTGTGAGGTCCCCAAACCGTCCGCCCCTCAAAAGAGCGCGCGCTCAACCAAAGGTGTGATCAATTAATTTGATTCCTGGGGTGCCCACGCTATGCTCCTTGCGTGATCTGCAGACATCTCTATGCTCTTTGATTTCCTTCGACGGACACGAACCATGTGATTTGACCACAACGAGTTAGTATTATTTACAACACTGCAATATGCTCCTCCAATCTCCTGAACCTCAATCACCTCCTTCTCCTCTTCATAATCTTAATTCGTCCCCTCCCGCCAACGACCCTTGACGCAGTAAAGCCATGAGATCTTTGTCCTCACCCACCGTTTCCACCCCTCTCATGTAGTTTCTCTTCCAAACCGCAAATCAAGAGCACTTCTCCGCGCAGCACTTAACCGTTCTCGTATTTCCCACACGGGGCTTAAACATGAATAAAACATTCTGTTTCTAACCCTAAACTCCGTCCTCTCAAAGGAGGTTCAGCTTCATCCCTTTAAGCCCCGGAGAGCAGAGTACACAGTCCTCGTCTGTCTCTACTGCCTCTTCAGAAAAGCATTGATACTCACTGGGTCAGACATGAGAGTGAAATATGAATGCGTTTGACCCTTGACACATATCAAGTCGAGAGTGCGTTGTTTACAACTGAATAAACTGATGAGTATCATAACATATAGCGGTGTGGACAGGTGCTGCGGAGACTGGATTTAAATCCGCGCTCCCGTGATCAACACGACTGGGTGCTGGAGCAGTTGGACTTGAGTGCGCATGCACTTAAGGTCTAGGACCTGGGTCTTAGTTTCATGAGCAAAGGAAGAGATTACTAGCTCCTGAAAGTAAATGCATCAGATCAGACGAACCCAAGGGGTGGGGGTTATTGGTGTTGGCCAATCACTGAGCCTCCTCAAGGAAAGCTTTGTAGACTTTTATGCGAAGGGCGCGATGTAATTCACAATACAATGATCTGAAACGGCGCATCTACGAAATGGGCAAACATGCACACGATGCACGCGCATGCACGTGCTCAATGCTCCTCATATCCACAGTCAATGATTGTCACTCACACCTGCCCTCCACTCCGCAGTCGACGAAGCAGGACAGGCAGTAGGATTGGCTCAGCGGGCATTGAGGCATGTGGTGCCAACTTGATGGCTGAGTCAATATATTCGTGACGTAATAAGCATGTCCATTTGTGAGGAAATCCCCTGTTGAATGTTTGTTGTTGCTGCTACTTATGAAACCGAGATGTTGCCCCGTGGCATTCGTTCCGGCTTCGGTTTTAATGCCGAGAAGACAGCGTTGGGTTTATGCTCAGAGGTCATTGGGTGCAAGTTCTCTCCTTGAAAATGTTGCATGAACGCTAGTTTTAAATTAAGTCATCCCTGTCACTAGATTTTGGTTAGTATGATGCAGTGCACCAGGTGTAACCAAGGCTCAAATGATCTCTGTTTTCAAATGCGAATTACGGAATCGATCTTTGCAAGAAATCAAATCGGTATCGATGAGGGGGTGATTATTATTGATACATGCCTTTAACTGCGGAATCGGGTGCAGCATATCTGTGAGACCGTTGCCATGGGTTACCCCTTTGCTGAGACTTTTGCGCATTTAGCATCAGATGAATTGGTGATACTTGTATATCGGTACATAAATTAGCTTATGTAAGAAGCAGAACATTATTGTTTCATATTTTGAAAAGTAAAAAATCTTCATAAAAAAAGGGTGTTATGATATCTATCAATTATCGCCACAGTACATACAAGGTAGTTGTAAAATGTAAATCATTGAATGATAACTTTGTTAGTCGGTTCAGTATCAGCGATGGTCTAAAACAGTGTGTGCATGTGTACATTGAAACATCCGCGATGTGGATTTTCACACATCTGACCAATTGCGTCAGGATCAACTAGCACCGGTCAAGCGCCCACCTGGTCATCAAATGGGCGTGAGCCACGCGCTCGAAACAATCGCCAAAAAAAGATAAGAACAAGAAAACCGGGAGCATCTGCCCTTTAACGGAAGTAACACGTGACGTAACTCTGACGTCATTTCCGGGGTTTCCCGCGCATGCTCACTGATTATGTCGGCGAATGACGCCTCCGATTGGATGTTTACTTTAGGCGTGGTTACAATGGAGTTGATGAGGCGCACACCGCCCTTCAATTTGACTTCATTTTCACCTGAATCAGGTTCGCGTTTGGAATGACGGTGTTTTCGCAGCCATTATGCGCCGTGACAGACTGACACGTGGCTCTGCAAATGATAACACATCTCGTTCTCTGTGAGGCGAGTCTTAATGATGACAATGATTGCTGAATAATGCGCTTCCATTCATTGAACTCTGCTCTACCGAATCATGCACGCAGATACTGATTTCTCAGTTCCCAAGAGTTAAACAGGCTCTTTTCTAGTTGTCATTTAGTTAATGCTAATCAGTTTACATTGAGCAGTGAAACTTTTCAAGATCCTGAATAGAGAAGTACATTGTGTATACATGTGATAAAATTAATCAAACTGCAGCGTAATCGGATGTCTCTGTGGCGCAATTGGTTAGCGCGTTCGGCTGTTAACCGAAAGGTTGGTGGTTCAAGCCCACCCATGGACGATGCTTATTTTATGTAAATGTATCTATTTTTTTTTTTTTCAATCGCAAAATTGTTCAAAGTGAATTCCATTGCAATGATCTGATTGACCATAATATTGGCTCTGAATAATTAAAATGAATAATCGTGATTCATGATTGAGATCCAGAATTCCTATGAAAAACACTTCTTTTCCGATTACAAGGAGATTAGTCAAATTACTGCTTTGGTTTACGGTTCACCAGGGATAGACCAATTGGTTCAATCCCAACGCATCTGCTTCCATCTCTGGGTTTGTTCAATTCTTCTCAGCTTTCTCCCGATTGCGATTAAAGAGTGCTGTATAGTTTAAGACTCGACGACGAAATCAATCTTAAAGGAAACTCAGAAAATTACAATGAAACGTTTGTGTTGGGTTAGGAGTTATATTCAAATTTTGGTTGCACAGAAATGGGAGTAATATAATTTGATTTTGACTTAACTGATACTTATGGTATACCATCGACCATCGATGGTTAATTTGTTCCAGGAAAAGAGGATCTAAAAGGATAAAAACAAGATGAAAGAAAGTGGAGAGGGAGAAACCCTCTTAATGGGCGAAATTTGGGATTTATGCGATTCGGAAGGGATGCCGTCTCGAGTGATTCACAGCGGTTTTACATTAATGTCCATTCGTGAGGTCATTTTCAATGTTTAATGGGCTGTGGTGAGAAATAAAATGGATTTTACACTCGAAGAAATCCTCTCAAATGAGCAAATTTCAAGAGCGGCCATAGTTGATGACGCAACTGAGGGATTTCCCTGTGAAGGAGTTTTTCCATTGATGCGAACGATACCTGGAGCGAAAAAACGGAGACGCTATTCTGTGGTGCTTTTATAACCAAAAGTCGCAAAATCAACACCAACATTCCATTAAGGGATTCATGTTTAAATCTCCTCCACCCATGTGCTTCACATAAGCCTCGATGAGGTCACTGAGTACACAAACTTTGTGTTGATATGTATTTATTCAAAACAATTGAATTATTGATGTGAGCATTCTGTTATTTGTATTTGTGCTGTCCTATATGTCGCAGTGCGTTTACGATAATTACGCAATCGGTGCTAATAGGAAATATTACTCACGACTAAAATGATGCAAGATACAACAGCGTCGATTGACAAGCATAGACAAGTGAATCATTTCACTCAAACCACATTAAAGTATCGATGTCTGCACTCACGTTGAAGCACACTGCAATCAGGTTGCATCGCATCTGAGAAGGCATTTTGTTTTCTATAACCCAAAATAAAAGTCTCCACATTTATATCTTAAACCAAAGCATTGTACATCAGTGACGTCACCAGTTGAAGCCAAAAAACAGATGATTTCCCGGTAAATGACCATCAACCACACCGTAATTATCGAATGGCTGACACGGCAGTCAGATGATGACGGTTGACACGCGCCGCCGTCAGAAAAGAATTCCACAAAGGTGTGAAGAAACAAGGTGAAACGAAAATGAGGCATAATAAGTCATAAAAACACGACTACGAGCAGAGCTACCTCCGCAATTAACACCATGAGACCTTAATGGCTAATTAAGAGCACTTGATTGGGCCATTAGACCAAAGGTAAGCAGATCCAGGTAGTTTAAAGAAGGCTTTCCTGCTGTCGCGTTCATTAAGGAGGAATTCGCATAATGGTGAGAAAGAATGTCCCCTCGAAGATTGACGCCAGCAATAATAATTATACTTTTCTTATTGGTGTTTTGAACTCACTATATTATGACTATCAAACGTTAAGGCATAATTATTTTTACCCACGATTCAAATACTTTTTCTATGATTGATTTCCTGCGCTTCTCTTTCACCCCATGTTGTGTGCTAGTATACTTTCTAGTATCCTAATCGTGGCTTCCAACCGCATCGACTGCATTCGCGTGCATCTCACGGGTGCTATCTGTTATCTGTGCCCCAATCTCTTGCCCTTGACTCGCGTGCATGCACCAACCCCTTAACACAGCACCTGAATGATTTACACCCCGTGTAATCAAGACATCTTCGAATCGGCTTCCCTTTGTACCTCAATTTGTTCCTTTTAAATTAGGGTCCTAGCCCTTCATTCATCACAGCCTCAACTACATGTCCCCTCCGGCAGAAAGCCCCTTCAACTCCTTTCACGTTTAGACATCAAACTGAAAAACTAAACTTTTCAATCTCGAATTCAACTAAATTCCACTGAAATTTCTATAGTTTTATATCCGTGTTGAAATTATGCATAAATCCACTGTCTAAAATACAGTACTATTCGCGAAATTATGGAGTACTCGCAATAAATGAAATGAAACCACGTGATTCGGGACATCGGGTGTGTTCTGTACTTGCAGGTTAATTGCAATGAAATGATAAATCGAACTCGTATTTGCTCATGCACGGAGCTGATTGCATGTTCTGAGCTGGACAGGGCGCCAAGGAGTTTGTGGGTCAGGTCAGAGGTCGCGGATCAAAGGTCAATCAGATGATTGATGATGAGGAAATAAACCGTGATACTTCTGTGCTGTGATTCGATTCGTTGGCGGGAAACCAATGAAGAAAGCTACGAAATTTATGAGTTCATTTCGCACAACCAATCAAATTAAATCCTTTGCTGCGCTGAGCGATTTATCTGTTATCAGCCGCAAATTATTGTTCATTTAATTTCTAATGGCGTCGTGTTAAACATATCAGACTTGAAACTATAAATCAAACGATATCTTGATGCAGTGACAAATTGTTATCTAATAAACGATTGAGACAAACCGATCAAATCGTACATTACCGCGATTAATAATGAAACCTCTTAAAAACGATTTTAATCTCGAGTCGTTTGACGAATAAATTAGAAATAAAACTGCCAAACCGACCGGAAGTCAACTTCCTCTAGGGGTCATGTGTTCGTTGAAAGTTAATAATTCACAATTCCAAAGTTTCTGATTTACGATATATTTTTCTTTCTTTAAAATACCAAAATGTGAAATATGCAGTTATGAAGAAACGATGTGAAAAATTTACATATTTCTAATTACTGTTTTTGGTAAGCGCATAGTCTAATACTCTTTCTGAGTGGTCCTCATAACATAATTGATTCATATTCGGGGGAAGTTCTTCCCAAGAGTCAAGAGGGATGAGTGTACTCCTTACTGAAAATGTGAGTTAATTAACTTCAGAGATTTTTATCTGATCACAGTGTTTTGCGTACATAAAAGCGACGCTAACGATGTTTGTTTCAACAGGAGTCCTGAGGCATCTTATCTCACCTGAAAAGTCACTGCCTCATCAGTGATTTAAACTTTGGCAGGTGCGAAGATTCAGCAAAAGCTTAATGACCCAACTCCGAGAAACAAAAGGTGTGCATTGATGAGGATACCTTGTTAACACGCAGGTATGTATGACAGCTGACGCGGCGGGAGAAAGCATCTACTTTTGGGGTTTAATTAATTCCCTCGACTCGGAACTTAATTAGTAGCAATTTAGACGAGGTCTCAAATCAAGAGCTTGATTACCATAGTTACATCAAGTACGTCTTGAAGTTAAAAGGTCTTTTTAGCTATTAGCTATTGTAAACATTAGCAGGGGGCGAGTCAGCACTATTAAAGTTAAAAATCTCAGCGTCCCTAGCCTTCAACGAATTCACCTCGGGGTAAGTTATATCTTTGCACATAGCTACAATAGCAAATGGATCTAAATAGCGAATTCATTAATTTATGATCACTAACGAGGTAATAATGACCAAATATGGTAAGATAGGCGGGGCTTATTTCACACCCACATGCTCATTGGCCGGTTTGATAACCCACGTGATATCATGAATATTGATGACCATGTGCGTCTTCCTTTTTTGGCCTTACGCTTGGAAATTCTAAACAGTTGCTTTCGCGAAGTTGACTTGATTGGAAGAGAATTCGCAATGCTTTAAAAGGAATAGCCAAATAACCGAGAGGGTCTTGTGGTAAAAAGGGATATAACTTTCTATAGTCGTTTCGAGGTGAGTTGTTTTCATAGTAATAATTTTTGACACTTTATCATTATTCTACCCTCAGCAATTTATGCTCTTGTAATGTGAAGTGACAGATCGGATGTTATAATGTCACTTATCGCTCATCAAATTCGGACAGACCTCCCAAACGCACAGAGCCATGTCAGTTGGGGTTTTATGTAAGAGATCTCTGCTCATAACAACCATGATACTTACTATCACTTAATAAAGTTATCCTGCAAATTCGAGCATGATTATTGAATTAATTAGCATAATGAGCCAAATGAAAGGCAAAATGAAGAATGTTTTGTGTGGTTCCCTCGAGTTAATTCATATTCACACAATTAAAGTGTTGATGGATGGTTTTGTGTCTGGGGTTTTGTGTCATCAGTTAATTGAATTAAAATTCAACATTACTATTCGATACTTAATTCCCACCCCCGGCTGTTCCTAATAAACTCATCGCAGCCTCTCGATACATTGATGCTACATCACTTAATCCCATTACTTCCCATCAGGCACAATTGACGAACAGACGCGAGTTTACAACTCGCAGGGATTAAGCCTAAAACGCACTCTAAGCCTGTGTCAATATCAGTTTCTGTGAAACAGCTGTGGGTTAAATTGCATATGAACTGAATACCAGTTGAACACGCAAGTTAGGCTCCTTTGGGAAAGAGCAATTGCATGACGCTCTACTCGTGTGTGTCGCTTGCACGCGTCGGGAAAATTCGCAGTTATATGGGAAAAGTTCAGTCTATAAAAGTCAACGCAGCTGCTCCCGAAACTTGGGAACTACCGAAGACCGATCGTAACACCTGTGCTCGGGAAAAGAGGGAGGGGAAAGGAAGAAGGTGTGAAGGTTGTACTGTATATAGCTCACACAAAACTGAGGTTTATTGAGAAACAGCAAGCGGTATTAAGGGTTAAAGTTACAAGCTGTGACAAGGATAATCTCTTTAACTACATGTGAATTCAATGGATTGTGTTGTTATATTGGATTGATTATGAGATTATGGGAAGCAGTGTTATTAGTTCCAGTGGAGAGTTATAGATTCAAATTAAATATAATTGGGATTGAAAACTGACTTATTAATTAATAACAAATTCATGAACGGCACTTTATTGCTTTGAATCCTTCATTAGCCATTTGTGAGTTAATTATGAAAGCATACTGGCTAATTAGAACATTGTTTCAACTTCAAAGATACCGAGCTACTTACTTTCGGTACTGTAACGGGATACCCTTTAATCTTCTAGGGTATTAAACTATAATGAATAATTTACATATAAATACTAATGACTTCCGGAGCGGAAACCTTATGAAATTTGCTCCAAAAAATGGCCACAAAACACACAATCAAGAGAAACGTTCTTAATCGGACGTTTGGGTCAAAGAGTTAAAAAATATGCTTTATATTTTTTGAGAAAAAAAAACAAAAAAAAAAACAAAAAAAAAACAAAAAAAAAACACACCACATTTTATGCAAATAAGCTCACAATAGATATTATGAATCGTCATGGCTACGCTGTTGCCCCGAGGTGAATTTAAAAATTGGCTATGAACTTAGTGTTTTTTAACAACTATTGTTTTCCACATAATTAAATTTATGGCAAAAAAGGTTGACCGCTCCTCAAATGCAATTAAACTTTCTCACGTGTCGTTCACAGGTGATGCTTTACCCAGCAGTCATGGAGGTGATCCTCGTCCTCCTACTCCAGATCTTTGTCCTAACCAGAGCGTCTAACAAGATCTCTTACTCGTTGTATGAGGAGGCACCTGCTTACACATATGTAGGCAACGTACCCCAAGCGTCCGGCTTGAACTCGTCCACCGGTCTGCAATTCTCCATCTTATCCACATCGAACCCCGATTCAGAGTACTTCATCATAGATGAACTTGAAGGAATCCTCAGAACCCGCCAGAAAGTTGACCGTGAGGTCATTTGCCCCAAGGAGGTCACCTGTCAGCTCAAAGTCGACGTTGCCGCAAAAAGTCCTCCAGATGTCTTCGAGGTCGTCAAAATAATCGTTGATATTCTGGACGAGAACGACAACGCCCCACAGTTCAGTGAGACGCACATCACGCGGTCCATCCCGGAGAACACTCAGCCTGGTCGTAGCTTCAGCATCCCACTTGCTCTGGATCTGGACAGTCCGAAGTTCGGAGTGGTAGAATACAGAGAGGTGTCGGGATCGACCGCGTTTCTGATCAAAGTTACTGAGGATGGAACTGGTAAACCAGAAGGACTCTACATCGTTTTGAAGCAAGAACTCGACCGTGAAGATCGGGACCTGTACCAGATGACCATCGCAGCGCTTGATGGTGGCGTGCCGGCCAGAACTGGAACTCTGGCGTTGACCATCTCCGTACAAGACGTCAATGACCATCCTCCTCAATTCACACAACCGCTGTTCACAGCTGAAGTTGAGGAAAATGCTGCAAGCGGAGAAGTTGTGACGTCAGTGGCAGCAGTCGATGAAGATGAGGGAGAGAATGGAGTCATCGTTTACAGTTTTGACGCCAAAACTGTTCAAGATTATGGAGGCGTATTCAGCATTGACAGCCAGACCGGTTTGGTGACAGTCACTGGTGAGCTTGATCGGGAAGACAGAGAAATGTATGAGCTGCTGGTGACCGCACAGGACAAGCAGGGAGTGTGGCTGCCATCAGAAGCTAAAGTCCGAGTCACAGTGTTAGACCAGAACGACAATGCTCCCTTGGTCACTATCCACGTAGAAACCATGGGTCCAGATGGACAAATCCAGATATACGAAGACGAACCAGCAGGAAGCTACATCGCGTACATTTCAGTGAAAGATCCCGACAGCGGAAGAAACAGCTTCTTCAGTTGTGCGTTGGAGAATCCTGACTTCCAGTTGGATGTCGTCAACGAGAGTCCTTCTGAAGCTGAGTACACTCTGGTGACGTCGAGGAGTCTGGACCGGGAAGTCATCGCGCAGTATGCCATGAAGGTGGTGTGTGCCGACCAAGGCGATCCAGTCCGCACCTCATCGACGGACATCGTCGTGAATGTTCTGGATGTCAACGATAATCTCCCTTTCTTCTCCCAACCGTTCTACTCTGCGGATGTTGCCGAGAATCTTCCACGTGGGACGGAAGTTGCAGTTGTAACAGCATCCGATCCAGATGCAACCGACAACGGCAGACTCAAGTACTCATTTGCTAAGTATAACATGTACTTTAGCATCGATGCTGGCACTGGCAGGATCTCCACTAAGATGCCCCTGGATCATGAGCAAATCCAGAACTACACTCTGGTAGTAATTGCTGAAGATCATGGCAGCCCTCCAGCTAACTCTACGGTTAAAGTTATTGTCAACATCGTTGATCTTAACGACGAGGCTCCGGTGTTCACCTTGTCGAAGTACACCATGGGAATCAACGAATTGGCCGAGTTCGGATCAAAGATCGGCCAGGTCGCGGCTCGTGATCCAGACAGCGTCAGCACTGGAGAACCAGTGTACACTCTTGTCGGACCAGCAGACATTCACCAAGTGTTCTCCGTCAGCCAGAACAGCGGCGAGATCTTCACGAAGACAGCTTTGGACAGAGAAACCACCCCTGGCTACTCGTTCATAGTGAAAGCCAGTGACGCTGAGGACCCATCCTTATCCAGTACTGCAACAGTCAGTATCTACCTGATTGATGCCAACGACAATGCTCCGGTCATTGACTTCCCTTCGACTGAGAACAATACCATTCACATGGCGAACACTGACTTCATCGGGCAAGAGGTCACGAGAATCAGAGCTCATGACATCGACGCTAGTCCATCCAACCAGGTCGCTTACTACCTCACTGGTACTGAAGACAGCTTGACCTACTTCAGCCTGAATGAGGGCACGGGTCAGATCCTCACTCGGCACTCCCTCAAGGATATCGTGTTCAAATCCTTCCGACTCAATATCCTCATCAGAGATTCGGGTTCACCGCCCAAGACTGTTTCAACTCAGATCTACATCATGGTCAACAGCACCCTGTCAGATTCCTACTCCAGACCGTCGAGTTTGACCAGCTCCAACATGGCCATTGTTATCGCTGTGGTGACCATCTCAGCCGTACTTATCATTCTACTCATAGTAGCCATTGTTGTGGTCAAGCGAAATGACGACAAACTGACCAAGAGTACGTATATTAGGAAGATGTTTGCCGGTCAAGTACTGGACAACGGAGATAATGCTGGCATCGTCGAAGACGGCTGCATGCAAACGCAGATGGACTTCACCCAAGATGTCAGTCTAGAGGATGAGGAAGACAACAAACAGATTAGACAGGTGATTGCCTTGATTAGCTCAACGCAGCACTGCAATAAGCAGTTGCCTGTTAATATACAGCGCATACATTATGTAATGTTCTTGCACAAAATCACTTTTGCATTTAGGTTATATCATCTTGATGCATTATTAAGTATACTTCTTTGTAATTTATTGAATAAGATGTCAAATTCAAAAGGTTCTGTTATGCAATACAATGCAATACTCCAAAATATCATAATCGTAGCTGAATCAGCAATGGATAGCCAAGCACAGGAGACTGGTTCTGCGCGCTGATTGACCTTCAAGTTCAGGTGTATATGTGTACTCATATAACTCAGTACTGCATGTTATAGCCTTTTAATATTATAACATCAGGTTTTTTTAAACCGCAAAACATTGAAAGTATCTGCATGGCATTTAAATTGATAATCATGTAGCGTGCTTCCTGCGCCTTGACAGTGATAACACAACCTTGAAATCTGAAATCATTCTCGCCTAATAGCAGTATTAAATCCTCAAAAATTATGGCCTGCAATTCAAATTTGGACTCAATAGAAGTCGGAAGTCGATGGCATCCGAGCGTGTCGGTTGCACCATTGAAAACAAAACCTCCAGCTTAAAATTTCGACATGGCATTCAATGAAAAAGAAATGACATCTGGTGGTTTTCTGACAAATGTCTGACCACGTGCTTTTGAAAATAATGAAAATATCGATAACTAATTGTAAATACTAAAAGAAGTTACAGCCTGACACATCAATGGCGTCAGGTACGGTTCCAGATGAGAATTCTCTCAGCTTCCTGAAGGTGGCGCAGGCTACTCACCTAACAGGACATAATTTGAGGAAACCTCAGCCCTGAACCCTTTAATCAACCCACCCACATCACATAAGGAGCTCTTCTTCGCATTCAGCCCTGCAGCTATTGGTGGGAAATTTGCATAATAGTTTTATTGGGCTGTAACTTAATCGCCACTTTGCAATACCGTCGCCATCTTGTCGCAAATCTGCCACTTTGCTGATCTTTAACGTCGACTTAAATGTCCGATTTTTGTGGCGATGGCACCAAGTGTGTGTCGGATGAAGCTCTCAAACTAAGCATCTTTATTGCCGCACCTGGCTAAATTAGGCTGAGACATAGTCTTACCTCACGACGAATCGAGCAGACTTCCAACCGTGGACCAGGTATATAAAACACACTCGCGTACACATTACGTAGTCACACATAAGCCACGGATTACTACACCTAAACACGACACTCATCACTATAGTAGCGCACAATTATACACACAATCAACTCTATTCTCAGTATTCATAGATTATACGTCAAATGTGGTGGCACCTCTTAGAGAACGTTCGGAGTAATACACCTTGTGTTCACTGTCATGCACAAATAAGGTGTTGAATTAGCATCAAGTGTAATTCTATTCACAACAATAGGTATTTGTTTATATATTGGTATTACAAGAGATTAGCTAAATCCAGTTACATAATCCATTCATGTTGAAACGCCCTCCTCACCTGTCTATTTGTTCAAAGACATAACACCTTATAAAACATAAATAAATGCATTGTTTTAAGTTTGCATAAAACCCATTGATTAACTATTCAATCGCCTGATCGCCTGAAGTCAATTAATCAATTTTTAATTTCTTTCAGATATCTGTGGAATCTTCGGTACCGGGTCTCAAAGACACAGCAACATGGCAACAGGTAAATACAGCAGACAGACAGACATATACCAGGCACCGTGCGAACAGAAAACCTATTACTTAAATTCCCATAAACATCTCCTACATTTCCCACATAACCCGAGCCTATTCTTATTTATTCACCCTAAGCCTATTGTGGGCGAGTTTCCTGCACGAAGCGCGATTTCTTCATAACCCAAGCGATACTCAGGCACCGAGCCATGAGAACGGCTAATCTTTCTCATGCGTGACATCTCCATTGCTACAATTGGTGCCTTTCATGGCTACCATGGCAACCAGTCAACAAAAAGCTTGGGAAACGGGGCCTCCATTTTCGTTGCTTCGATTTTGAACAAGAGCAGCGTCTGTAAGCAGTCGAGCGAAGCAGGAAGGGAGATCGATCGAATGTTTTATGTCCACGCGGGGGTTGGGGTCGATTGCAAACATAATTTATGAGATAGGACAACCTTTTCAATGATGCACACAGTACACATACCGGCACAATGCTTGCGTCCCTCATTTGTCGATGTCATGAGGTCAATTTATATTGCTAGTTTTTTGTTCTGATACCATCGATCATTTAAGGCGCAGTTCGATTGTGGTTGCAACTTCTATCTGACTTATATGCATGGCTGCCTCTAGCTATGGATTGAATTTATTCAGAGTTCCCTATAGAAGTATATGCCGTATTCTAAATTTGCATATTTTATTTTCCCAGTTCTATGGCGATAAGGGGAAGATGCACGAAGCTGATAGGGACAGTGGAGTGTCCGGGGCCGATTCCGACAGCGGCCGATGCTCCGAGGAAGTCGATTCCAGCCGACCTAGTTTCAACACCTCCATGGAACAAGACGCAACTCCCCCAAGACCGCCTTCGAGGCAGAGTGAGTATTCTCATTCGATGAGAAGGAAATAAGTTCATGTCGATCATTGATTTACAGGAGACAGGAACCAAAGCGCCTGGCACAAACAACCTCCAGCGCCACCTATGTTTGATGAAATCCCGCGCAGGTCAGCGCGAGATATGCCGAGATCTCGTCGTGAGGTTCCTCCTACTGATGCATGCACCTCACTCCCTCCAAAAGTGCCTCCGAAAAACCGATCTCTGATCCACGAACTTAACGCATCACACTTGCATGTTTCATCAAAGGAAATGTCATCAAGTTACGTGTGATCAAACAGCACCACAGTGCTCTAACCCGTGCAATACGTGAGAGGGGTAGGGTGTTGCCCCTACTCGCCCCTTCATTAGCAGCTCTACTGGGGGTCCATGTGACGTAATCAGGGACACACCTTTCTGGAAAGAGAAAGCTGAGCTGTAGCAATCAGTGCGCGGCGCTGGTCGCTCGCATTGTCGCCCCTCTTTTATATTGTTATAGAAATTACTATACGTTGTCATAATAGTTTGACACGTCGTGTGTGTCATTATATTGCCTGTGGATGCGTACGCGTGCAATTACTAAGAATAAGTCAGGTGTTTAAATACCTGTCTCTTGCCATATTGATGAGATTAGGGTCGTTTGTACGCGTCTTACCTTTCGATTTAAGTTAATCTTGCCTCTTTGATTAATACTCATTAACTTTAGTAATATCTCATTTTATTATTTTAATTATTAACAGCTGTCTATAGTTTCATATTTGTGTGAAAATATTTTGTGGTTTGTTTCAGTTTGTAAGTGCGTTATGATTTTACCTTGCGTGGATGTCTGCATATTTGGTAACGTTATGATTTTGTTCTATGTTGTCCAGTTCTAAAACAATCTGTGATAAATTGCATGTGGAATAGCGATGCTATTGAATAAATTAAGCCATGCTCATGTATTATTTAGTTCCTTGTTTTTCGTATGCCGCAAATAAACTATGAATTTCGTTCTTAATTATTACAATTTAGACATAATATTATAGTGATACACTATTTACAAAATAAGGGGACACTTGGAATATATGTTCCAAAACTATGCTGCATGCGATCGAGAGAAGAAATTAGCAACAGCAGAAAAGATGAGTTGCCATTTTGAGGCGCATGCGATTGTATTTTAGGCTGACGTACTACTGATAATAATCTAAATGATAACAGTGATAATAGCCACAACAGCGTCAATTGTATTGAATACACTACTCAAGTGTATTAAACAAAATAAACAAATTTGTTTGAAATTTTGTTTTGTTTCCATAATCCGAGCCAATCACACTAAAATGATCTCAATTCACAGGTATCCAATAAAATTGTACAGATTGATGAAATTTGATAATCACGAACGAACCCCAGGTGTACATAAAATTATAATGATGTGAGAAGCCACTTCAAATCTTGATAATCGACCTTTAGCTGACAGTAGTAGTCTTATCAACGTGACTGAGACCTGTGTCAACCTGCACATCATACTCATGCTTCGAACTCACGTTTAAAGACGAGACACGAAACCTGCCACAGTCCCTGCGCTATATCACCTTCAGAATTCACTCCAGGAGATTCAAGATCATGACGTCGAATCGCACAAGACGACGCAATGTTCGATTTCGTGAGGATACGAAATCCGATTTGGATCCTCGTCCCGTGCGACCAAAACCGGATCCGAAGAAAATGTCGGATGTTTCCTTTAAGCCTTTGATGTTACTGTTCGGGTTGATGGCTGTGTCATTGTACACAGTGTACAGCACTGTAGGTGTACAGCGGTTCTTGTACGGAAGCCGGGCTCTAGCGAAGATCAAATGGTGGGAAGGAACCATCGTCTACCAGATATATCCCAGGTCGTTCCAGGACTCAGATGGTGATGGCGTGGGCGATATTGCAGGTAGGGCTCCGTTGGTTTCAATGTTAAAACTGAGCTCGTGTGCGTGTAGGCATCACATCAAGACTGGATTACATCAAAGAATTGGGCGTTGAAGCCGTGTGGTTGAGTCCAATATACGAGTCTCCCATGGTCGATTTCGGATACGACGTGGCTGATTTCACCGAAATCGACACTCTATTCGGAACAATGGACGACTTCAATGAGCTGATTGAACAAGCTCACAAACGAGGTTAAGCTCCACGGTTTCGTTCGACCTCCTAATGAGAAAATATGCTTTCCTTTCCAGACATGAAAGTACTGATGGATTTCATCCCTAACCACACGAGCGATAAACACGTTTGGTTCGAACTGAGCAGAAAAGCGAAGAGAGGGGCAAACAATCCCTACAAAGACTACTACATCTGGCATGACGGTCGCAAAGCCAAAGACGGCACCCTTTTGCCTCCCAATAACTGGGTATATACCCTGGTCTTTCATTACATGCCTCTTCCCCACACTGACTTTCCTCTTCCCACCTGCATGTAATGAGTATCATTCCACAGGTGGGCGTGTTCGGCGGTTCCATGTGGACATACGACGAAACAAGGAAGCAGTTTTACTTGCATCAGTTCACGAAAGAGCAACCGGATTTGAACTTCAGAAACCCCGAAGTACGCAGGGAAATCGAGGTGAGTACACGTGCACTCATGCTTTTTCAACACCTAACCCTTTCAATTGGAGGAAGTCATTGCGTTCTGGTTGAAGAAGGGCGTCGATGGCTTCAGGGTGGATGCGGTGAGGCACATCTTTGAAACGAAAGAACTTCATCGGTTTGAGAAACCTTCAGGCGACAAGCAATTCACTCCGGTGAGCTCAGACAAAGACATCCATTGGTCTATATAATCCATACATTATTGGTTTGAACTCTGAACCGCTAGATTCCTTCTGACATTACATTTAATCTCATAGAAGAACATATTTATACAGTGTTCGATTTAGACGTCTCTATTGACGGATGATCATACTTTGATATAGATTATTCTTCTTCTCAGGACCAGTATGAGTTTTATAGCCATACGCTCACAAGGAATCTCCCTGAAGTCCACGAACTGATCAGCACCTGGAGAGATATTCTCAACGCGTACGAGTACAAAATGGATAAAGATCTGTGAGTGCACGAATCGGATAATTGCAACAAAAATGGATGCACTATTCTTAGGCTTATCTTATATATGACATGGTCCCACTGCTGCAATTGTAATAATTCCATCTTCAAATATACAGATTCATGGTTGTGGAGGTTTTCGAGGAAGAAGGAACCGACGAACAGATGAAGTATTACGCTTCAGGAGCACACATGCCGTTCAATTTCCAACTTCAGAAAATGAACACGTAAGCCCCCTTGCTACGCATTCCAGTCTTCTCTCACCCTCCCCCCTCTCCACAGGACCTGCGACGGCTCATGCGTGGCCAGACTCGTGTACCATTGGCTCAATAAGATGCCCGAGGACTCCGTTGCCAACTGGGTGGTCAGTCTCTCAAGGGGTCCATCTCATCTCTGAACGGTTGTCATTGCAGCTGGGAAGCCATGACGTCCCGAGGATTGCCGACAAAATGGGCGTCAATATGGTGAATACGATGAACATGCTGCTGCTGCTGCTCCCTGGCGTCCCGTTTACGTACTACGGAGAGGAGATCGGGATGCAAGGGGTCAAGGTCGCCTTCGAAGACACGCAAGACCCGTTTGGAATCAACATGGGACAAGTACGAATTATAACGCACTACTTTCAGATCATAACGCACTTTATGGTCCGATAATATCATATCATAACGTGTATCTGTATCTGATTCGTTGCCCATCTTATCATTTCGCGTGTGTTGTATGATTGGATGTTTTCAGGATCGTTATGAGCAGTTTTCGCGGGATCCTTGTCGTTCTCCGATGCAATGGTCTTACGCAGCGAATGCTGGGTTTTCAAACGCGCCCAAAACATGGCTGCCCGTGCACAGCAACTACAAAGAAAACAACGTTGAGGTGAAATCTGCCATTTCTCATCTTATCTTACTTTAATCTTATCTCGTATTAGGTCCAACAACGCGATCCTCAGTCTCATCTGAATTTCTACCGCCGTTTGGCGAAACTGCGCCGTGACATCGCGTTCATTCGCGGAGATTTAGATTACGCAATTGTTAATCACGAGGTATTCTCTTTTATTCGGTTTGAAAATGGAAATATTGCTTATTTAATCGCTGCCAACGTTGGAGAAACTGAAGTTGTGGAGAACTTTAGGAAATACGAGGGTAAATTCCCGCCTGGTCGAGGATTCGTCCCGCAGAAAGGATTCGTTGTCATGGATACGCATGCCGGGAACGGAAGTTACGTCATAGAGAACGATTTCATTCAGCTGAGTAAAGTGAAGCTCATTCCTGGTCAGGGACTAGTCCTTCGCTTCTGGCCCACTTTCTAGTCGCCCTTAAATAATTAAATAATCAATTAAAGAAGATTAGCTTCGTCGCTTTGTTGTTCTGTAGCATTACTAGAATTGTTTGTGTGTTTTATTATTTTGTAATACATGTTTTTCATTTTATTGTATATGTTTTTTTCTTAATACATGTAGAGATGATTGTAGAGAACTCAGAAGAGAGCTAAATCTCTTTTCCAGGTACCCCTCCAAATAGGACCCTTGATTCAGCTAGGCATGCGTTTGAATTCAGCGCAGTGCCTTTTTGCTTAATGCATTCCGCATTCTTCGTGATGGTCATATGGTCTATTCCAAAGTGTGTTTTGCTACAGTCGTGCTCTGTCCGTAGAACATCCGACTTGAATGCATAGTGGGTTCGGTCGCCACTTGGATCGTGTGGGCGATATGCATTGCACTTGTATGCGAAGACGAAGGAGCAAAGAGAAAGTGTGAAGCGATTAAAATCAATTTAGATTTGAATTCTCATGTCATAACTATATCGCTACTGTATATCAAATTGTATGCTTTGAGTGCGTGAGTAGCATTATCATTGGTAATAGATAAGACAAGACCGGATTTAATTATATGTCAATGATAGTAACATGAGTCTGGCAGCCAATCAACGGATATTGATGAATCAGAGGGAAATGTGCTACATCATGCGTGTGAATAGTGAATTAATTCATTCACTGATTCCGTCGTTGCTGATTGGCTAAATAAATTGAACCAATCAGCGCCATTCTTTCATTGAGGTAATAATATCAGTGGCATGTGCGTTCGTTTGCATGAGAACAGAACATAAAATTAATCAATATGGAACACTCAAATCCACATCACAATGCAAAGTATTTCATTTTAAAATGCCAGTTTTCCTGACTATATTTACCGATGGTGTGATGTTGGTTGTCTGTGTATATGGTAAGAACAAACACTAACTTTTAATTGACGAAAAATGCTACACAAACATTTCGAGGCAAATCAGAGCAATAATTTTTAGCATTGGCAAAGGGCATCGAAGATCTCCAAAGTTGTCGTGTTCCACCGACTTAATGCAACCTTTCGCACCTTCGCTGCAATGGAAGCAACCAAGGTACTTCATACGTCCTAATTAACACCTTTTCCAAAATCATGACTCGATCCATGCTCAGCGCCATGACGTCACGGATACCACCAAGAAATTTTTAAAAGTCAATCTACGTACGAGGATAGGACGATGGAACTCACAACTCTGCAGTGAGTTTATTTCAGTGGAAGGTTGATTGTGTTGAAAACGAAGGAAAAGTTTCGCCAATTTATCCGGACTCACACTTTACACGAAGTAGCTTTCCATCCTTTCCAATCACCCCTCGTATATTATTTGCTACCCACTCGTTTTCGGTTTTGTGAAACGTCAATGTATTTATTATTCCACCTTCTGTGCATTTTCTCATTTCAATTTGCTCTCTTCAGAATAATTGCTTATCATGCAAGTTGTAAATCAGCAGTGAACAGGCCTACGACATTGTCCAATAATTAGTCATTTCGGGTAGATGTACAATTACTAACCAACTACACAACCGTATTAGGCGTACGCGTTATAATGGAATCTGCAGACAACAGCAGTTCCAATTATATCGAGGGACTAACAAGAGCAGAAGATTAGAGGCCTGCATTATAAGCTGATTCGACCAGAAGCCGCAGCCAGCTCGATATACGAAGCACAATCAACGCCTTTAAACGCCAGCGATGCTCGACCTACTTTCTAAGGCCATTCACGGGTCGTGCCTGGCTGGCTTCTGTTGACTTCTGAGTGGCATTATCAGCGATCAAGAGACTGTCTGGACTAGGATGTTAGTGAAGAGGCGTTGCAGGGTGTGTGTGGTGTGGTGTGTTCTGCCTCTTCTCTTCATTATTCTGCTCCGAGGCTTCTGGAAACGAGTAGGACGGGTGGATAAGGAGCTGGTCGAGGAGGTGGTAGCATTGAGCACTACCAAAATGAAGTGGTGGCAGAGAAGCGTCTTCTACCAAGTGTATCCGAGGTCATTCCAGGACTCTGATGGAGATGGTGTAGGGGATCTAACAGGTGGGTGTTGTGGTATATATTGCTCATGGAATGCGTTATTGAGATCATTTTCCTGCGATTAAAAGCACCTATTGTAATTATCATTGATTACCGATGGCAACCCGTCTGCTCCAATAATTCAATATTGAGATTAGATGCCCTGCATATGTGCTTCCTTGCACTATTGTTCAACATAACACCGCAGTAAGCACCGTGCTGGTTGTATCCATTTCTATTGTTATCAAATGATCCCAGGGGTTTCTGATATGCTCGTTATCTTGCACGCTAGGCCAGAACACACAATATATCAGTTCTAACACTTCATAGCTCAACGAGGAATGCGTGAATCATAACGCATTTCACATCAGACCGAAGTCTGAATTTACCATGCAAACATCAGATACCTTCGTATACATAACGCTCTGTTGCGCGCTTCTTTGCGTGAATTACCCACAATCCCACGCAAATACTACAGTAACTCTCTCTCTCGATCAGAATTTCATAATGACCCCTGTGCACTAAGGCTTCATTTGGTACATGCAGGTGTGATTTCTCGCCTTGACCACCTGGTGGACATTGGCGTGGGCGCTATGTGGCTGAGCCCCTTCTTCCCTTCCCCGATGGTGGACTTCGGATATGACGTCTCAGACTATTGTAACATCGATCCCGTCTTTGGCTCATTGTCAGATTTTGACAGACTCATTGCCGAAGCACACTTCAGAGGTATTTGAAACAATTTGAATGAATTTTGAATAAATTAATTTATCATTAACTAATCACAGTAATCACACAATATGATGGTACATGGGAGGATGTCAATAGCATGTTTTGGTTTTATTTTTAAATTGTATATTTTAATTTATACTCCCTATAATAGGAACTTTTTGAGAACAATGATTTGAGGAGTTTACCGAAATGAAAAAGAAAACATTAATAAGATAAAACAATCATATCGCAAGTAGTAGATCGAACATAAATTGAATAATCAATGCAGATGATGACGCGATTACATATTTTAGCACCCTGAAAAATAAGGAAGTTATGTAATAGTAGTAGGAGGTAGATGCTTGCGTCCTTCTACGAAGCAAACTTTAAAAACGTGATCTTTCTTTGGAACTCTTGGTTCATTTATCTCTTCTTCTTCTCCTCACAGATTTGAAGGTGGTTATTGACTTCGTTCCAAACCACACCAGCGACCAGCATCCGTGGTTTGTGGCCAGCAAATCGTCCAAAGAGGAATCCAACGTCTACAGAGATTACTACGTTTGGCACGACGGTCGTGTAAACCGTCAAGGGAAACGAGTTCCACCAAATAACTGGGTACGGTCACGGTGGTAACATTGTCATTTATAGTTACGCCAGGGCAGTGTACGTGAACAACGGAAGTCACACCCCGTATCGCTGTTTCTTGACTTAGAAGCAATGCTACAATTAAATAGTATGAAATTCACACAATCTTCGAGCTGATTTTCCAAGATGATCTCCATCCATTCTTGTACGAGATCGTCATCTGAACATCTTATAACTGACGATTGGTCTATCCACAATGAAAGCATGAATAATTCGTGTGCTGCTCACATGTATGTCGATTTTCCATGCTTTTCAGGTGAGTCACTTCTCTGGATCTATGTGGACATGGGACGAAGGTAGGCAGCAGTACTACCTTCACCAGTACGCGGTTGAGCAACCTGACCTCAACTACAGAAACCCTTTGGTCCATGCTGAAATGGAGGTACAATAAGGGGCTCTAACTCCATGCATTCACTTGATAACAAACCATCTCCAGAGAGTTTTAGAGTTCTGGCTCGAAAGAGGAGTGGATGGCTTTCGACTGGATGCAGTCAGCTTCTTGTACGAAGTTGAAAATCTTGAACAGGATGAAGAATTAATTAACCCTTCTGCGAAGGTGTGGTTAGAAACTTTAGATAAGACCACAATGGGTTGCATCTTATTTAATCCCTTTTGCTTTGTTATCTTAGGGCGAATACCATCGGTACCTGCACACGCTAACCAAGAGTTTATCTGAGACGCATGAGGTGATAGGAAAATGGAGAGAACTCCTGGACAGATACGAACACAAGCTACAAAAAGACCTGCAAGTACACAAAAGGTCAAATCCAGAATCAATCTGAACGAAATCCTTGCGACAGATTCATGGTTGCCGAAGTATCCGGAGGCGTGGAATTGCAAATGCCTTACTACCGATCTGGGGCACACATGCCATTCAACTTCCAACTCACTGGGATGAACAGGTGACGCGACTCATGCATGTGGTCATTCGTTTGAACTTTGACATCACAACACAGGAATCGCGACTCAATGTGGCTGGCTAAATCTATTGCTCAGTGGTTGGATAGCATGCCGGATGGCTGTACACCAAATTGGGTGGTAAGAGGCGACCTTTGATTTGCATGAATTCAAATATGTTTCAGCTCGGGAGCCATGACATCAAGCGGATTGCTTCAAAAATGGGATCTACTTTTATCAACGTCATGAACATGTTGCTTCTTCTGCTGCCTGGTGTTCCCACGACGTATTACGGCGAAGAGATTGGCATGGTCGACACTGACGTCACGTACGAAGAAACGCAAGACCCTCAAGGGCGGGGGGCAGGAAAGGTTGTTGAATTTTTCAAATGTTAAATTTTGAATTTATGAATCTTTTCTTTCTCGTTTCAGGAGAATTATAAAATATTTAGTCGGGATCCGTGTCGATCTCCCATGCAATGGACCGAGGGAACTCATTCGGGATTTTCCACGGCTGGGAAAACTTGGATTCCCGTCCAAGGAAACTTCCGAACGTGCAATGTTGAGGTTGGTTCATGATTAATATCAATCCACATAATATAGCTTTAATTAAAAGTTGCATGTAAAGTAAACCTCTGTGTCCATTGAAAGCTGTATTAGCTGTTTCTATAAGGAGGCTGGTGTCAGAAAAAAAAAAAAAAAAAAAGCTTACCAAGTTAAGCCAACAACAGCGGCATCAGTGCATAATATAAACCTTTACTCACCACTGGCTCCTCTTCAGTTTTGTTCATGTTGGATTGAACTCATTTTGTTCATGTTTCCGCAGACTCAGCTGAGAAACCCGAATTCCCATCTCAACATTTATAAACAATTAACCACACTCCGCCGGAAAAAAGTCTTCGCTGAGGGAAACTTCGATTTTGCGAGTGTGAATGAGGAAATCCTATCTTTTATTCGCTTTCACGATGGTGAAAGAACCAGCTTAGTCGTGGCCAATTTTGGCAAAAGTCCAAAGACTGAAAATTTCACAAGCCTTAACAACCCACGGCGGATGTATTACCCAAAGACGGGGGTCATGACCTTCAGGACTGATGGGTCACCGGAAGCGGAAATCAGCCTCAGTGACGTTGTTCTTACTCCCGGAGAAGGAGTTGTTATTGAATTTCACCCTCTTAGGTGACCCTTTGATGTGCTGGGGTGGGAGATTGGTTACAGAAATTATTTTGTTGGTGCTGGAATAAAAATGTTCACGAGAAGCTCTTTGTCGCTGAGTAGAAGGTTAAATACATAATTATTGAAGGTAGTTCGTCATGATAATTACTGGTATGTCCGCATTCTGAGCATTTTATGCATGAAATGTTCACGCCCCGAACCCCTTCAGGACGGCATTAACCATATACCTCGTCTCCTTGCGGGCGTGGCCTATACACATACTACATTAACTGTATCCTTGGTCAGGACACCGTCATATTTAGCCCCCATCCGTGCTCCTAAATGTGGTGTGAAAATAATAAACATATCTTGGCATTTACATTTGGGGCCATCGTCCGTACGCATCCACCATAAAAATCGTAAATTGGTCTCGTTTCGTAGCGGTAACGTGAGATGACAGGGAGTCAATGAACTGGCCGGTCCCAAGGGGCCTCTGCTGACGCTGAAGACGGGAGCTGGAATGGGATGGTCACACTGTCAGCGATAGCAAATACTGCCATTCAGGGCACGACGAAGGACGGAGAGCAATACAAGGAAAGCTTTGCAATGATATTGTGCAGAAATACCACGATTAGAGTGGAGAAGAGTTGTTGTCAGAGATATGATAAGATATAGATAAAGCATTCAATTATAATTTTGGCCTCGCGGATGGATTAAGTCATCCGGATGCGTTAGATTGTTGAGTTACTTGCAACAGGAAGTTTCACATGTTATCCAGCTGGGTTAGATTGTTGAGTCAAGGAAATAATGACGAAATATCGCAAGATATCGCGAAATATCGCGAGGTATCCACTCAACTCTCACACTCAAGTCTTATGAAATTAAAGAGCTATTCATATATCCAGCAACAATGCATCGAAATAGTTTTTAATAATCTGGGTCATTTATGGAAATGTTGTTTTCAGGCAGTTTCTGAAGACTTGTTGAGCAGTTCATGCGTTACACACCGTTTCAATAGGCCTAACTTTTATATTCAAGCAGATCATGAGAGTTCATGGCAGCTTTAAAGTTGTGGAATTTAATCTTTGAATATCGTTGCTGATTTCTTGTCGGTTTAATCATTTGTTCCACACTGATTAGCCAAGTAATACTATGACTGAAGCATCGTGTTATTATATGATGTGCACATGTTTTTGTGCTGAGGCTATGCATTTAGACGACAAGCATGGCGCACTGGCCCATTTGTGGTTACTAGATCAGCAACTTAGTAATAATATTAGGTGTTATTGTGTGCAAGTCATTATACAAAACAGAAGAACTTTCTCAAACGATTCAACAATTATCATGAGAGTATGCTTAACAACACCAACGCAATTGGCAGGAAACAGAATCTATTTTTGTTAATCCCCCTGTTTCAGTTAGATTTGGATTCCAAATAGTCTTGCTCTGACTCAACGATGTCAAAGCATTAAAAATGCCGTCTTGTAACGACGTAATCCAGTCATTAACATATAAATTACTTTACCGTTTAATTGGTCGCTCATATGACTATTCCATTGATTCGGTTCGGTGGAGGAAAGCCTCTGACAAACTTAATTTGATCGGCATTGTTAATTTTGCACTGTATAATTAAATAAATAAATAGATGAAGTCACTGCACCTTTGTTTAAGGTTGCAACATGGCAATATGGTCGTTTGCAAATTAATTGCAATTATGCTTATGAATTTATCACCAATAAAGCACCAACTTCCGAGACACTGAGCTTTGTTATGAAAAGAAAATGTTAAACAGGTATTCCTCTAGCGGCGCCAGTGAATCTGCGTTGAAAGCTGATGAATTAAAACGACATAGCTTTGAAATCCAAAGGCTGTCTATTGCCCTGCGAAGAGTTATCAAAGAAAAGTTACGCTACAGTAAGTAAAATGCCCTGGGGAGAAGCATATGCCAATTTCCTTCCATCTTTTAACCACGCATTTTTTTATTCATCACACCACACTATTTAGTGACTCAATATTATCGTCAAAATACTGTTAAACTTGATTTGTGACTGAGTGAATATAACTTGAAAATTTCATAGGTATTTCTAATCAATAGTTCATGTCATTTAAGTATTCAAATAAAGCTAAATAACCTTTATCTTGACCTCTTTGGTCTATATTGTACTTTTCGTCTGCATCGGAAATTCATTTGTAACCATGCATTGTAATTAACACTCTTCATGCTTTCGAAACTTCAGGATTAAATCATAATGCAAAGCATTTGGAACACAAACAATCTACTTGTATATGAAAGAACTTTAATTCAAGCCCTATTTCATCGGCGGAACGAAATGCCTCTGCGCCACTTTTCCGCCGCTTTACCGATACGCTTGATTGCGTGCCGGGGTTTCGAGTGTCATGCGTGGTCTAACTGTACTAGGTCTATGGTTGTTGTCCTCAAGTGCCTGCCATGACCCAGGCAAAGGGATGAGTGAGTGATTGAGTGACTAGAGAACACCGCAATATCAATAAAAAGCGCAAAAATGTAACACAATTCCACGAATATTCAAAGAAAACTCAAACGAATAAAGTGTCATTTGGCATTGACGTAGTGACTCCAATTCTATTATCATTTATTTATTTATTTATTTATTTATTTATTTATTTATTTATTTATTTATTTATTTATTTATTTATTTATTTATTTATTTATTTATTTATTTATTTATTTATTTATTTATTTATTTATTTATTTATTTATTTATTTATTTATTTATTTATTTATTTATTTATTTATTTATTTATTTATTTATTTATTTATTTATTTATTTATTTATTTATTTATTTATTTATTTATTTATTCACTTATCATTTATTCATTTATCCACGGGTTTGGTGGTAAGCTCCAAGCTCGTAATAACGAAGACATACCTAATCACTTCGTATTGGCTTTAATTTACCTTTAACAAAACTCCGGACAATAATTATGTCCACTGTAGTAATATATTTGTTTCATTGAGAGTAGTGACGAAGAGGATGTGTAGAGAGTGAGTGAGAGAGTGGAGTGGAGTCAATTTTTGGGAAATATTCGTATATTGTATATGCTAGAATAATACCTGTGGGGCAGCCTGTATTTCTAATAGAAAATGCAGTAAATCGGTGCCTTCCTAGCATTTGCCATCTCTCAGTGAAGTACGTGTTTATTTCTCAACGAACTTTCTGACCCCTCGGCGTTGCTGATTGCATCTTAAGTGTTTGTTAGGAGATGGAAGCAATCCCGTGCACGCTCTGCCCGAAGGTCTACATGCATAGGCAGAGTTTATATAATCATAATTATATATGATATAATGAAACATCGTACAAAGTAGTTAGAAGCACCCATGTAATCTTAACAGGCATGGGGCTTGATGGGGTTTTACGGCTCCACCCAATCCATTCAGCTGATATGGGCGCCAGAGCAGAAAGCCCGGGACCGGGTTTCCCCCCTACTCTTATTTATAAATCCCAAGGGTTCCTTATCCTGCATACCACCATAGACAGAAGTACACGAATTATAATTATAATTCACAATCATAACACCCGCGGCCCAATCGGGTCTCGAACCCGGGACCTCGACCCCCCTGGACATAGGATTGCAGTCGGTCAACCGACTGAGCTATTCGGTGTCCCGAGTGTCATTTGGACAAACAATTACAGACTGAAGGGTAAAAGATCCTTTCGATAGCATAGCACAATGAAGTAAGATAAAACAGCACTATCCTAAATCAACGAGTGTTGAATTAAATACATACACATTGTGTTTGATCTTTATTAGAAATAGGCTCTTATAATTTTCAAGCAGAAACAATATCTGAATATACGATGATAATTATATCATCACAAAGGGATTGTTTTGTGAATATTTCACGTTAAAAATTCAGATTACATAATCCATCCTGTTGCTCTAACACAGCGGTGATAACAGGAAACATTCATAATATAGTATTATACCACCCAGTGAGTCTGCCAGCCAATCAGCTTTGTGTATTTGCGTGATTTATTCGTGTATAAATAACGCGTATCAATAAACAAATAGCATATATCACTCTCGCCATTCACCTGATGTTAAAGTCTCAAAATGCAATTTCATAACGCCTCCGCTCATTGGACGTTATGATCGCATATGCGTTAAAATAAGCCACGCGGAAGAATAGCGCAAAGATCGTCTGCGCGATGGCGTCGCCTCGATTTTCAGTCGGCAATTATGCGTACCACCACCAGAATTTGATGTTTATATCAAATGTCAGAGAAACATTAGGCTTTAATTTATATGTAGTTTTATGAAATATTTACGCATATGTATTAATTAAGTTGCACTTTCTTTTCTCATAATAATTATATCCGTTGTTTTTTTAAATCAGGGCCCTATATACAAGTTTTGTATCTGGCTCTGATTGCTTCATTATATTTCCTTTCATTTTTTCTTTAAGTTCATGTACGTATGTACACAATAATTATATTCCTTGAAGCAATAAACTATTATCTTATCTTATCTTAAAAAAAAAAAAAAAAATGCAATAAATGTACAGAGTGGGGGATGAACATCGTGATAAATAAAATCTTGTCATTTCTGCTTTACTCAAAAGGTCAAAGGTCATCATATGGAGCGTCTGACAAGTGCCTTATATTTATCTATTTTAAAGGATTAACAGAGATCAGAAATTAAATATTACCATGTATAACGATTTATCCAAATTTGACAGATGTCATGTTGTTACGGCTGTTACATAATTTTACAATTGTGAGTTCGTCAGATTGGCATGCATGACTGGTCGCTTGCCGCTGCTGAGTTGTTGTCAAAAAGACCTCTACATTCGGTCAGCAGCAGCGGCGGCGGCAGCATGAACGATCCGGCGGACCCATAAGTGTAGGTCATATATTCACATGATGTATAATGTGTTATTATTTGTTTCGTTTTAGTTGAACAAAAAAATAAATCTTCTTGTCTCAACTTAGTTCAACCGGATGGCGACAACAGTTCAAACTTCGCCCAAGAAGGAACATGATGCTGCCAAACTCCTCAAACGTGAGACGGCGAACGCCAAGAAGGCCGTAGCTGCTGCACTCGCAAACCTCACCAAATCACGCAACGCTCTGCGTAAACTCACTGACCGAAGTACTGACGACGTTGGACGCGGTGACGTCAATGCTGCAGTCCACGTGGTCCGGCAACGTTCTATCGCATATAGAGAAGCCCATGCCAAGCTGATTGGTATCTCTACTCCCAAGCTACGTGCCAAAGAGCAGGCGCGCCTCCTGGATAATGAAGATGGCGTCGAAGGAACCCTAGCACGTGCCAAGGCGTGGCTGGAATTACGCGCCGTCGATGATAGAAGTTGGTTCACCGCCAGCACGTCCACAGCAGGCAGTACTCGAACGGCCACGAAATTGGAAGAGCTCCGCGCAAAAGAGCGTCACG
>KB298735.1:79830-157703 GCA_000328365.1 Capitella teleta | reverse complement strand
GTGAGATATAGCAGTCACGATCGCTTGTGGAATTCAGGCAAATTCACAAATCAAATTAAACCATTCTTGATATTATTTATTCAGGCAAGTGAACAAAATGGAACAAAAATATTTAGAGGAATGAATTGTTTTTAACACCATGAATAAATTACTATATATAATTATATATGTACCAATAATCGGATGTGATGATATAATATTTTTATAAATGAATAGTGACATAAAAAGTATTTTATACCTATAATTAAATTAAATTATAGATTTAAAACTTTCTTAGATTATGTTTTGAACAAGAGAAACTGCGAAATATCTTAATGACACAAATGAATACATTTCATAAATCAAATTGCTAAAATAATTAATGATATAATTAATTCAATAAATCAGGGAATAACTATTTCCATCTGTCTTAACTTATTATTATTATAATAGTTTATGGCCGACTGAAGTCTACATACATGTATACGATAAATGAAATAAATTATGATAAAATAAAATAAATAAATGAATGAATAAATAAGCAATGCATCGCATATATTCACAAATAGAACGGACTTCTAATGGTGCCACAAAGATTAGTTAAAAACTGTATACGTAATTGAACAAGTAATATTTGAATAAATTGCTTGAGTTTAAAATTCACTTCTGGAAATTAAAAATAGCATGTCTAAGAATTTCAATATTTAACTTGGTTAAATGCAAATATTATGCCATGACTTTGAGATCCTTTGATCCATTATCAAAGTAATGTAAATTGGTTCTAATTCTTGTGATGTCTTTGCATTAAATAAAAATAATGAAAAGTATACAATTAATACAATCATGATTCTTTGTCAACCACATGATCAAAAGCAGATGTCAGGGTGTAAGGCTCAGGGCGGCAAGTGAAGTGAGAATGCTGCTTCTTGCTTGAGTTTGAAGACATGATATGACAGTATCAACATGCACCTGAAGTGAGGTTAAATCATGAACAAGTGAAGGCATGGATATTTTAGCTTATACACACCAAATGTGGCATTTTTTCGTGATTTCCAGACAACATGCTGCCCTAGTTTGGCTGAGGGAGACTGCTATCACGGCTCTGTCTTCCTTGGTCTGTCACATACTTCAGGATTGCGAGGCTGTAAATTGAATAAAACTATCAAACAAAAAATCAAATATAGAAACACTGATTATTATTAATTGAAATGTTCAACAAACGCATGAATTTCAATATTAACCAAAAAATCATAAATATTATTATTTATTGCCATTGAGTGATTATGGCACTTATGCCTGAATTCTCAATTGTAGCCACCGAGTTACTGCTCAATAGCTGCAGCCCATGAGCAGAAGCTACTCAACTGGTTGTCCAGTAGATCCAATGCTATTTATAATTATATGGTCTGTTTAAAGCTGCCATGCTTTTCAGGGCCAACTAGGTCATGGTGAGCATATTGCAATACTTTGAGGCTGGAAGCCTGGAACCAAATAGTGATTTACAGCATTTGCTAACTACATGTGTTGTCAAACCGGAATTTGCATCCAATTTTATTATGCTTACATAATTTGACATATATTTGTGTTTTCACTATTTATGCATACATTTTCATCAGAGCTTGATTGAGACATGACGAAGTAAATTCAATGCCGCTTGGCCGTTAAGCCAGCTACGCATCTGTTTGATATGTAATTACCATCCTGACAACACGATTTTAAGAGATTGTCGTCACACAGCCAAAAAGCAGAATTAAGAGCTAGACTGCATGATTATCTGTTTGAATATCATTCAGTATAGCCACGAAGACCAATAATAATTACTAGGCAATATTATGAATATATTATATGGAATATAAATTAGGGCTTCAATAACGGCACGACTTTTAATAATAAAAATTTGAAGTGATTGCTCGCCACGCCCGGCCTTTTCCGTAGTACGGTAATAGTCATCTCGCCCTGCCCTTTCATCAGTACCGCTGACAGTCATCACGCCCGTGCGTAATGTACCAATGTGTGATTGTCACGCCCCCTTTATGCCTTACTTCTTGTATGCACTCATAGAGGTACTGGGAAGCTGAGACAAAGCATATAATTATGGTGACGGGCGTGTTCACTAGTGGTTTCCATAATAATTAGAATGCAATTATATTATATAATTATATATAGACGGAAAACTTTAAAATAAACTTACTTCCATAATGATAATCCATGCGTGACAGGTAGACCCATTATCCAGAGGACTTGACTTGAACAAGTGTCTTAGTGAGTTAGTCACTACTCAGGCGAGTCAGCGAAGTTTCCGTCGCCTGTTCGTAGCAAAAACCGGCGATGCAGTGTCGTGGACTTCTCTCCCGAGTGCTTGACCGTTCATTTGAACTCATAATATTCAATCAAAGCGATTCAATCATTTAAACACAACTAAAATGTAAAATTATCGCGATCGAGCAGACAATCAAAACAGCGCTCCAAGAGCCAAGGTCAAGGTCGTCGTGACGTCACAAATCACCTTGTCAAGCGAGAGGTGAAGCGGGATTTCGAAAATCGTTTTTTTCGCGCCCTCAATATCCCTCACTTTGCGGAGGTGTAAATAGTATTTATAGAGGACGGATCGTGGTTTTATTTTTTGCAATAACAATTAAAATATTCAATTTTATTAATAAATGCATTTAATATGCAATATAAAAACACATTTTGAAGTGTCATGGACACTTTAAGTGTCTGTAGTGCGAGATCAACGCCCATAATAAATGCTATGACGCAATTCCGATAGAAAAAACAAGAGGAAATTCTCGAAAAAATAAAAAAATATAACAAATAAATAAACACAACTCCCCCCCCCCCAAAAAAAAAAAAAAAAAAATAAATAAATATATATATGGGTGTCTAAAGAATGTTGTGCGACTGAATGTTGCGAGCAATCCGGCCAGAAGCGTGTTCCAGTCCATAGTGATTTAGGGAACCCTCGATGATTAGCTGTTTCTACATATACGTCGAAATTATTTTGATAGACTGGTCGCAGTCAATTACGTTCCATATAAAATATTAAGTGCAATATTGTATTACAGGTATACGCCATGGAAAAGTTATCGTACATCATACTAATAGTTGTAGTAGTTAATCCAGCATTGTGGATTTCTATGAATTAATTTATTCTGTCTTCCAAGTTTTCTTGTTATGCTGCGCATATTCGTGGAAATATCCTAAGTAAGGCGGAATCCTACGATAAAACTGCTCACTGAAATTACCTTCTTGTGTACATAGAGAAGAAGTGAGCAATTGCAACTTGAATGGAGACGGAAGCTCCGTCATTTTGTGGTTTTGCGACTCAATTAAACGTCTGAATGGCATGTGATGCTTCGTTCATTGTGCAGAGTACTCAACATAAAGCCTCGTTCTGATGAGTTCCGCTCGCGTCTTTTGCAAACGGCTGCTTCGCCGTAAACACCGCAATTTCAATGCATTGTGTTTGGTGGACGGATTAATTGAAGCGCATTCGAGTGAAATCAAACTAATATGACATTTTTTTTTTGGTTAATAAATTATCAAAGCAAAATAAAATTGATATATAAAGCTTCAATCGTGTAAAACATGCGATGACAAAATTATATTATAATATATTAATTTAATTTAATGATTTAAAGTGATTGAATAAGAGTTAGAAATAAAACAAAATCGCATGTAACACAAAACCGTGGGGTATAACAGGCAAGACCTATGAAACTACCCAAGGGAGCAATGGTAAAAGGGTAAAATGAACGAACATGAAAATTGAGAGAATGGATATACTATACTATATATATAATATATAGTTTCCAACACTGGTGGTAAATGAGGCTTCCTCATTTATACAGACTCCCAGGAGGAAATTAGAACCAGGTAATATTCAATATTTTTGCATTCTATGTAATGCAACCAAAGCAAAGAATAATTGTGTAAAACACAATGTGATTGACTATGTTAATTATCAGTCATATTTCTGGGTAATGTTGAAAGATAATTACCAATATTTATAATAATTAAAAGAAATAAAATTTCACAAATTAGGCTGTCTGTATTGGCTATAAACTCAACTTCTTTGAATATGCATGTAACAAATCCCAAGAAAAACTATTATGTCAAAGTTGACACCATTGAATGAAATAATATGCAATACTCTGGCTAATATGAGCTTTCATTAATATGAGAAGCAGTCGCCAGAAATGAACTTTAGGCCTCTTTTTGTTCTCTAAATCTGCCGCCAGTGACTATTAGGGGCTCTGACCCCAATGACATTTTCTGACCTTAAATTTAATTCTTGTTTCATTTCGTTTTGCGCCACTTCTTTTGGTCTCTTCAGCATCAATTAGAGGATGAAAAAAGGAAAAGGTCAAATTTTGTAACTTGGTTAGAAGGATATTGTTCAAAAGACTGAGGAAAGGAGGCATTGTTATCTCTCGTAGGAATGACTGAGAGCAACACGTGTTTGCGTGCTTCAGCTGTTTTTTATCGATTTCGAGGATATTCAATAATTATGATTACTTGTGTGGATTAGATTAAAAAGTGTTCATTTTAATTCACCTTGCATTCAAATTATCCAATGAATACGTAAATCAGTAAATCAAAATTAATCAAAAGACAATTAATGGTATTACGAGAACCTCAATAGATTGCACAAGAAAAAGAGAATTCAGCCCAACCTCAGTTTCCACCTTCGATATTAATTTTACCGGATTTGTTTGCTACAAATAAATGAGAACTTCCAAGAAACTTGTGATGGCTCTATTGACCTGTCTGTGTGTAAATTAAAGTCCCCTTTTGAGATTAATATTATGTTTGTATCACAATCAAATCCATTAATTGCATATGTATTGTTTGCAATGCAATACAATGTCCTCGCTGACCAATAATTATGACAAAACTTGGCACCGACGCATTTGACATAAATAAGTCAGAATCAACTATTATGTTGGATTTTTTTTTGGGGACATTATCTGTCATAATTTCCACGTAACTTGAAATTAAACGACAGGGTGTCCAGTCGCATGTCTGCTAATTCTATTTTTTTCTCTTCTTGTGCATTTCGACTTTCCTGTATAGACAATCGTGCTCAACACGCATCGTATGGATGCCATGTTCAATATGCACCCACGCTGACAGTTGATTGATCAAGTGCTGCCCAGGTAGGTCAAAGACCGCTCAGAACAAACGGTGTTTCCAGTCGCATGGCGAAGTATGCTGAAATATTTGTGGTCATCGTCAGGATAAACAACCGAAATATCCTGGTTATGCTGCTCCGAGTCATGTATTTGCTTGCTGATTGCTTCCTCAAACGGTGCAGTCATGCGGACATCTTGTAGAATACGCTGCAAAATTGGCTGTCGATTCAATGAATCACGTTATTTCCCCTTCACGATTTTCAGTGATGGCCAAATAATGAGTTATTTCATAAATTGATTGATTCATAATAATTAGCCGCAGGGTGATCAAAAATGGCGAAAATTATTATACCCTTCAATGGACAATCGCTTTCCGGTTGCTTTCGCTCGGGGTGACTGTCCAAAGAGAGATTGTGTACATACAGTGTGCATGCATTTTCATACAATAATGTTACGCATTGGGAAAGTATAGTTATTATAGCGATCTTATAAACGTAACTTTGGTCTGCTGAGATGGATGTTTTTACACGGATAACTGATTTTCTTCTTCATTAGTAAGAACATAGTTTTAGTACCGATACAGATGCATAGTATTTTTCAATTCATTTTAAGGTCCACAGATTTCTAAGAGTAGAATTTTGCACATATCAATCATCACATATATATGATACCAATGCAGCTTGCCTTTGTTACATTCAGGACACACTGGAGCACAAGAAGAACGTAATGTTTAATCCCCCACTGCCTGTTCTTTGGATAATGTCACGAAGCAAAACAAAGCCGGATGTCACGGAAAGGAATCGTCTTCTCAATCGGTCATAAAATGACACGTAATGGCTCCTCCCTTTAACCGACATTTTTTTAGCGGCTGTCTATCAAGTAAATAACATGCGATAAGCGATTCCACACCAACAAGCGCAAACACAAACACAAGATAGTATTAGTAACTCATACTAGTGCATGCTATGCATATTTAGATCCAGACAAGTAGGTCGCGCTAGCTTGTAATGATGAATGGAAACCAAGAAATGTATGACTAGCTGTTCATCGTATTCAGTGATAACGCCGGATAAAAAGTATGACAGCTGCTTCAGCTGCGAGCTGCAGCGGTGACGAATGTTCATTTTCACTGAACGCAACTGAATCAGCGAACCCAATAACGAGACAGCCAGATGCCAAATTGCTGCCATACGACTTCTTCAGCGTGGTCCACCCAGACAGCTCTTGGAAGGACATAAAATGAGCCAAGCAACCGCATATACATACAACAGTGTCAGACGTGCTTTATATGGGATGCTTTATGGCGGGGTTGTTTCTTGGAGATGCACTTATTTGCTTGAGAGCAAACTTGACCAAGAACACAGGAGTTAATTCGTTGGGTGCGGTGATGTTATGGAAACAACGTATGTAAAGCATGATCGCAATTACGCAACCAGGCTCATACTATTGCCATATATTTGTGATGATTAATGCGAAACAATAAACATCAGTTTGAGCCGCAGTTTTACAAACTGCCATGAAGTATTGCATTCTGTACACTTGTATTTTTAGACGAGAGAAGTAGTGCCCTGGACTGGTATATAAACACCGTGAGCCTAATTTTTGATTTTATTAATAATAATTATTATATTTATAAAAGTGATCTTCCATTAAAAATATGCTCAGACTCGATGTAAATGTACATTAAAGAGTTAAATATTCATGTGAGTCCAGCAAGGACAAAACTACTTAGAAGTAAAATGGACATTTGTAATTGACATCGCACACTACTAGGTGTAGCATCACAAAATGCCTACCTAGAAATTACTCCACAAAAGACGCGTTGCAGTAATGTCTTTCGATATTAAAAAAAAAAAACACATTTAATGAATAAAAACCGCATCTTAAAAAAATGAAATATACGATCAATTTTTGTAACATTATTGCTTACGAAATAGAATCCCAATTACATTAGCGCAACCCAGAAAAGAGAAATCCTTTTACAAAGAGAAAAATGATGTGAAGCTGCCAAGTGCTTTAAAGTGGCTCGTTTTCTCAGAATTTCATTGCTTGATCAAACTCGATAACATTGTGACAAGGTGAAGTATGCAGGTAATAAATTGGTTGAATTCATGGAAAATGCATCTGAGTGGTTCAGCTATGGCCCTGTAGAGGGAGTTCAAATGGAAAGGAACAATAACAGAAAGATGTTGGAAAGCTGTTGCTTCTGTGATGGGTGTGTGGCATTCACTATCACGGTTCCATTTAAATCATCTTAATCATTCACCAACCAAGTAGGCAGTACCTAACGTAACTGAGGCACCCACTAGTACTTGGCAGATTAAAACCACGTTTATACTTCCAATAAAGCCCCATTTTGATAATTAATTGAGCTTCAAATGGATAATGACAAGTATTGCCTTCATGTTTCAAAGACTGGCAAAAATACCCTTTAACCAAATTATAAGACAGCAAAGGTTGACATTTCACCAAATTCAATGCGGTTAACGATATTAATTAAAACACCATGTTTACACAAGAAGCTATTAAGTGTAATAGACAAAAAAATCAGTATTCTGTAGCGCTGCGAATCCGTCTGAGAGGCCGCCTCTGCACTGGAAGATTTGTCCTCACGAAATGGTCAGCCATGCGGATGGAAGAGGCCCGGAAGCCTCCTCAGAACTCTCCTCGTTCCTAATGAACCTGACGCATGCGTGCAGTGTTCTTTGCCCGCGGAAAAACGCTGGATCTTCACGCATGATTGTCTCTTTGCATCGTATCTTTGCGACATTACGCTCACGCGAATGTAGGCAGAGCAGTTTTAGCAGAGCGACGTTTTGGCTTCCGTTGAGTTTTGCGTCGCCGAATTGGTGAATCTGGTGCTCAACATTGATTTCACGGAGACATGATCAGAGTGAATGCTAAACATTGGGTTCATTGCACGATATGATAACGGTTCAACTGCGTTCAATATATTTTTCTGACATTCCTTTATAGATGATGCGCACACGAACATAACTGAGAATCTATAACCCTCAAGTTAAGCTTATTATAGGACAGGGAAAGGCATTACCATAAGCAGTGGCAAAATGCTTAGCCTCCGCGCTCTAACAAGTATGTTATGCAAGGCTCAATTATAGTACAAAGTCAAGTGAACTGATCAAGGTGCATATATGACCCATTTGCCCCATTGGTCAATATAGGTCTCTCTGTCAACGGATAATCGGAATTTTGTCCTGAACCCCTCGATTGGCAGATGTTGCTGAATGAAATCACGGTTTATATCGGGTGAACATTTGGTATATGTGCCAGGGATATAATATGACCAGTGGTCTGTCAAAGAGCACTTTGAGTCGTACTATTGCAAGCAGTGATCCCAATTCACTCTGAAGAAGACACAATTTGTGATTGGACATTCCCACCGTCAAAATAATTCAATCTGTGAGTGAGTGTGTGAGTGATGGGGTTTTACGGCTCCACCCAATCCGATCGGATGATACGGGCGCCAGAACAGAAGGCCCGGGACCGGGGTTTCCCCCTACTCTTATCGATAATTCAGTCTGTGCAATTGGATATTACTCATCTAGTGATATTATCATATTAATATGTAATGATTTAATTAACCGTATGATTCTACTCGCTGATGTATGGAGGGTGCTGTGGACGCAGTATTTGGCCCAACGGAGCTGATCACAGCGCAATTCGGATGCTTCGGCTACGCTGTTTTCTGCCTCGGACGATTATCATATTAGCCGTAAAAGAACAATAGTCGCCTTGCGCCCTGTGCTAATGTGTCAATCGAGTCTCATTGATATCATTTTCATTACGTCACTAAGAAAATATTGCTTTTACTTCAAGAGATGTCGGAGGGATAATGGCAATTTAATAAAGCTCAAATTAATGATATTTGGTTTACGTTCCAATCGAGGGTAACGATTGATGCTCTTGTCGCTCGCTAGGATCAGATTGAGACATTTCACCTGTCAGACGTTAACAAAGGACTGCCTTCGTCTCCCTCCCACAACGCAAGACACTCTTACACGCTGAAAGTTGATTTATCTTTTTAATTCAGGATGCCTCAAGGGAACTGCAAACGCAAATTCGGCGATGAATGTGATCGTGACCTTGTGGTATATGCCTTAAAAAACCAAGGTCATTTCGCCTATGAGTCAAGGATTGTGATCTTCATTATTATGTCAGACACTTCCGGTAAAAACATCTCAACATCTCAATGTGTTATTGCCGCCTGGAGAACACATAACTATTTACCAATACATTTGTACATTTGTACATTTGTATATATAATATCTGAAATGTTCCCTCCTGCCTCTCTCCCATGTGTCTCACAAGTCTCGTTAAACAAATTTGCTTCACAAGTACAATGCCTTTTAAATAGCGTGGATTGCATGTGATGTGAGCATTGTGAGTCATTGGCTTTAACTCTACATTTGGCACTTGAATCATCCAAAAAGACTTTTTGTGGCCACCTTGCTTCATTCTTAGTTTAAACAATGTCACTTAAAGAGTACAAGAAAGCACTTTACCCACTCGAGGCTTGAGATACGTCACTCATGAGCGAGAAGTGCTGGAGGTTAGCAATGGCCGTCAGCAAATTCTGAAATTGCGCGATAAGAAGCTTCGAATCGAGTGGCCCATGGGTTCAAAATGGGCTAAATAGCCTCATCAAAATCTAGCATTTCGGGCTTGCATCAGTCTCGATTCAGCCTCACATCTGAATTCAAATATAGGATGAACTTATCGTAGCATTTGTGATCGATATCGGTCTTTGCTCAACCAAGAGTTATTCGATAAGCAATGACGTTGTACACACGGGGATATGTCAAGAAGTTCCTGTTTTTGGCCTGGGTCATTATTTGTGTACATGTATGTTGTTAACATAAAAGTTGTTAGCTGTCGCGTATTCGTCTATTATGACAAAAGCTTGTTACAACGACATGTTTGGTTTCAGGCAAATCGGTCGTTGTAACGAATGTGTCAGTGTAATGAATTTGGCCCATAACGCACCGACGGACCGTCAAAATGGTGACGTTATGATTGTCACTCCATAATGCCTATAAAATTCATAATCGCTATGATTGTGTTGTCGGACAGAAGCTCAGAAGGGGAACTGATGACTTAATTTAATTAAGTTCTCAAATTTATACGTTTATGGATTTCCTAATTTGATTGATACGTTTAAAGTCTTGTATTTTTCTTTTGTCTTTTGTATTCTTTCATTAGCAAAAGCTGTGAATTCACACCTCGAGCGCTCGCTCTGTCGCCGGAGTTCATTGAATATCCATAGAGATTTTTTCCGATCATCGGCAACGATCAAAGGACTTTTATCTTTTGTAATCAAAACAAACAATAACGCTTTGAAAGCCGACAAAGGCGACCGCTACCTATCCGTTGCGAGATGTGCATTTCACTCTCTGTGTTCAGCGTCGGCGTTCACAGCTTTAATCCTTTCCTCTGAGCTGTTTACCAACAAACAATTGAATTGCATCTTTGATATTTTTCCCAAGGCTTAAGCAAACATTGCAACAATAACATGCCTAGAACATCAGAACTTTAATTCATGTGAGTCGTCCGTCGGTGAACATCGGAGACAGTCGCGGGTCTTTGAACATAAGCGGCCTGTCGTTGTAATGAGCTAAATTTCAATGTTAAAGGCACATTTTGTTTGGCGTTTTGCCTGTCAGTGTCGGAACAGTGAATTTTGTCAGTGTATCGGGCTTTTAACATTATGGCAGATCGGTTTCCACCAAAAAGATGTCGATAAGTGAATTTGTCAGTGTAATGAGTGTCGTTGTAACGAGCCTTTACTGTATAATTATTAGCTTGTCTAGTAGGAAAGCTGGTGAAGCGAACATAAATTGTTTTTAATTCTCTAATCAGTCCATGCAATGATGCAATATAGTTGATGATAATCAGAGATAAATTATTTTGAATCTCCAAGAAAACGCAAAAAGCTGACATTGGAAAGTGTCGTGCCATCTTCCGAGATTCGTGAATATTGGTCGTTGGTGAAACATGATCCGAATATAAAATATTCGCCACAAATTATAATTGTTTGCAATCTATTTTGATGTCTATAACATTGATGAATTATGATTTATGGCTCCCGGCTATGCATGCATGTGCAAAGTGTTCGAATATTAGTCCAACTCGTCACGTTGATTAAGATTAGTGTAATAGTTAATTACTTTTGCAATTTATAATATTATACTTGAATGCTATTGAAATTTATAATACTTTAAGCTAATAAACATGAGCCACTTTTGAGTCACACCCCTGCAAACTCGCACGTAACTGTCTTACATGCGCTTGGAAACATATGACCATAAGGCGACATGAATCGACTCAGGACCAAGGACACCAACTGTGCATCTGTCGCCTATTCATGGCGAAATTGAATTCCGGAGTATTTGCGCTACATCGGGTTCTTCACAAGACTCTGTCATAAATGAATCGTTGCTTCAACCTTGCATTGGTGTTTCTCTCTTTTTATTTAAAGCATAAATGCCGAAAGGCAATGTGTGCAAACCCATCCTACAATGACGGTCGTGGCGATCACAGTCATCATTATATACATAGCCTGATTGAAAGGAATTAATCCTAATTCTGTTCAATTTGCAGCCACCACGGTTAGCAATATACTGCATGTGCTTAGTGACTGCAAATTTAATTGGCATGAGCGACTTGCTTAAATCTTGTTGTTTTTTTGCTTAAATCTTGTTGTTTTTTTGCTTAAATCTTGTTGTTTTTTTTGCTTAAATCTTGTTGTTTTTTTACTTAAATCTTGTTGTTTTTTTGCTTAAATCTTGTTGTTTTTTTGCTTAAATCTTGTTGTTTTTTTGCTTAAATCTTGTTGTTTTTTTGCTTAAATCTTGTTGTTTTTTTGCTTAAATCTTGTTGTTTTTTTGCTTAAATCTTGTTGTTTTTTTGCTTAAATCTTGTTGTTAGTCTGACTTAATGTTAACGAATGCGGCATTCTCGCCAATTGAAATCCGATCTCTGACAAGAATCACGACACGAGCTCAGACAGAGAGAAAGAGCAGAAAGAGAGCGTTGAGGGTAATGAGGGCTGGCACCGAAGCACTAATAATGCCGAGCTGGGAAGATTCAAATTAGTTGCACCGAACGAACTTCCTGCAATGGTAATTTAGCATGTAATATTCAATGGCAAAAGTGTCACAAAACCTATATATTCATATTGCCTTTGTAGATAATACAAAACCATATTAGTTGTTAGCCTTAATTCTGACGTTTTGCTTGTTTTTTTTTTTCTCCCGATCAAAGGATAAGTAATGATTACACCAAACAACACAAGGGTTTTTTTTGGTTATGACGCAATCTTTTAGACGGTGATTGTTAAATTGACCATATAGTGTCTTACTTTTGACATTTCGTCCAATCTTTAAAAATCCAAGTTGAAGCCATGTTTTTGTTATTTTGATAAAGTGAAATACACTTCATATAAAGGTCAACTATAATGCCAGAGATAACAGACAATTCACGAAATGTACACCCTGATTAATCATATCAGCACAAAATAATAATCTGATATCATTTACATGGTATAAAAGAGACACAAACAGCATATGTTCAGTGGTTCTAATTCGATAAAATGTGTGCTATAAATATTCGAGTAATAATTGGGCAGATTTGTTGATGTGTCCAACATTAAATGGAATTGTGGGTGCGTCGATAAAAACTTTATTACCCTAGGATTTAAGATGGGGCCTTTATAACGTCATAAGACTCTAGAGAGAATGGGGTAGGAGAATCTGACTATTTCTCTATCTTATTAAAAACTCATTTTGAAGCCGCAAATGGCTATAAAAATGACAGTGTAATTATACTTATGTCCTGTGCATGAACCAAGGCCTAAAATTTCATTAAACAAATACTTGTGTTGACCTTTAATGCTTCTTTTGACTAAATTGAAAACAAAACCTAGAATGATAAAAGATCAATGCTCATGTAATTTTCCTTTCTTGCTTGAAGAATTACAAATGCAGTACATGAAAATAGTTATTGTCGATCCCATTTCAGCGAAATCACTTGTGTATTCTGGTCAGTATACAGTTTTCTTGAGGTATTTTGTTGTGATAGAATGCTGAATGCCAAGGCCGAATCCTTTATTTCCAGATGAAATCCAATGAGAACAATTCCTTTTCCAGGTAATTCAACAATGCCAGCGGAATAGGAGATTGAACTGGTTATAAGATTTTGTTAAAGATTTAGCGGCCAAATGTTGCATTACTGTACGTGAAATATATAATGGTCATATGGCAAAATATTAGAATTTGGTTATAATGCATGGAATATGATTAAAGAAACCACCCGATTAAAAGTAAATACCTGCAAATGTCGGCATAACGTCCTTTCCTATCTCTTTGCTATCATTGAAATATCACCGCGTGCAGAGTGACATTGTGATTATGAAAATATACTTCTTTGTCCTTAATATTTATTGCGAGTGATCAAGTTATGGTGTTTTTCTTCTTTTGCTTCTTCTTCTGGGAATTCAGCAAAACTTGGATGTTCAACATTAATGAAGACTGCAACGCTGAACTATTAGTCTGATCTTGGATTATTTCTGAGATGATCCGTTCTACGGATTCCTCTTCTGAAAGGAATGTGGAACTGGATCTCAAGTAAGGTATCTTAGACATCTGCCAATTGAATGCCTTGAAGCATTTACATATTGCACAATTGACTTAACGTCTGGCTCCAATTTTTTAATATGGGCATCATTCGCCATACACAGGGCTCGAATATATAAGACTCAACTATACCCGCCAATGGCGAGTAAAAATTATCCCTGGCGAGTAAAAATATCTAGAATGGTCGCCAGATGGCGAGTAAAAATTTAGCTCTGAAAACATAATGCTAAGGGCCAGTTGTTTAGCCAACCCCAAGCAATAGATTTTGGCTTAATATCCCCTGTGAGCCCATGCAGTCGCCTAATATCACGTGGGCAAGTTTGAATTAGCTGACGCCATGTTGATGCCAGATCAGACGAGTTAATTGTGGCGCCGCCGTTGTTTTTGCAGCCTTCACATCTTTTCAGAGTCAAGTCTGAAAAGATGTGATAGTCAGATAGTCAGGTATGGTATGTTATACTGGTAGTTAGCCTGAATGCTATGGTACATGTAGTGGAAGTGTTGGATGATTTCATGAATTCTTGCTTTCATCTACCACTCACTCAGTCACTGACACGACATTTGGAATCGGTTGTTGATCTCAACTGATGCTCCAAGATATACCGTAAGTTGACAAAGTTTAGTTAACGCTCGAGCTAACTTTTTTTTTTTTCCATAATTCCCTTTGAATATTCCTGCTAAGGGTTGATCAAAGGATTGGCGGCGTCGACAAGTCTGTGCCTTTTCCTATGTAATTTTAATTTGTTGGCTTGACTCACCTAATTCAGAGTAGACACGTTGCCATTGCAACATACCAAACCCTGTAGAGAGAAACTTATTTTTCTAGGGGCAGAGTGGTGGTGATGAATGCTTTTGACGCATTGCTAATTAGATAAAGATGCGCTATATGGCAGTGCATGGCCACAGACGATCGACCTAAATCAAAATTGTCTGAGAAAGTGACACAGAATGTATTCAGTACACATACATTAAATAATTGCGTTTTATGTTATATTTTTCGTCAGAATTTCTGGCGAGTAAAACTATATTTTGGCGAATAAAAATTCCCTGTTTACTCGCCACGTGGCGAGTCATATTTTTCGTTTATTTCGAGCCCTTGACCATACATATACATACATCTAAATGTGTATATGCACTATTATTATTATTATTATGCACGTGTTATAACTAGTATAGGATCTGATCTTTAAAATTATTGTTATGTACCAATTGACCAGCGTAATAACAGTGGCATTCACGACATCCTCTCCAGACATCCTGTCAACGGTAATTGGCGGTATTCACCGGAGGTACGAGACAGCTATTCGGCTCTCTATTATATTTGTAAAGGATTTTTTGCTTTCAAATTTCAAGGAAAACGAGCAATAGATCAATCATTTACATATAAAAATACGGGATAGCTCAGTGGTAGCGGATAGCTCAGTGGGTTAAACCGCTGACTACAATCTGTGGGGGTCGAGGTCCCGGGTTCGAGACCCGATCAGGCCACGGGCGTTATGATTGTGAATTATAATTGTAATTCTTCGGTGACTCTGCAGTGCTGCCCAACTGCGTAACAAGGCCGGGCGCTGTGTGCTACTGTCTATGGTGGTATGCAGGATAAAGAACCCTTGGGATTTACCGATAAGAGTTGGGAGAAACCCCGGTCCCGGGCCTTCTGTTCTGGCGCCCGTTTCATCCGATCGGATTGGGTCGAGCCGTAAAACCCCACCAATCACTCATATATTGCACACAGAAGGGGCCTAAACGATCCATGCTAACGATTTCCAATCGCCATGCACTTTTTTCCAGAAAGTGTTACAAAGTCGTAAGCATCAGGCAAATGCTCATAAGAGAAATACATTCCATGCTGCTATTCCCATCATTTAGTTTTCAATTTCATCGTCATTGCTGCCTATTTATATATGTGTATGTACATTTATTTGTGAGTCGGTGAGTCATAATGATAATTAAAAAAAACCAAAAAACAAAAAACAAAAAAACAAAAACAAGAACAGAAAAAGGGCATTGCACAAAGAAAAGGCAAACACCACCGATAAGGTCAACAAGTGCACAGTTGTAACATAAACAGACGAGTGTCCTCGGTGTCAATGCAATTAAATTATAGCTGCATGTCTAAGTTAATCGACAGATCTCTCAGCTCACGAATTGCTGTTGCAGTGGCTGTAGTATCGTCAACAATAGTACTAGTTGATATACAAGATATCTCAATCGCTCTCACACTATTCTTTTATTTGAGAGGTATAGCACTAATGTTTACATCCCAAAGCCAAAACAACGCAAATAGTTTTTATTGAAGCGCCACGCCTAATATAATATTCCACAATGCCCCTCGAGGGGCTCATCTGATTAAACTCACAGAAACGTGTATGTTCAATTTATTGGCATACTAATTATATTGGCTCAAAGAAAGTTAGTCGATCCATGCCAGGTAGTTATTTTTTTTTGAATAATTGATTAATTTTAGCCCCTATATTTTGTTTTTAAGATAGAGTAATACTTTTGGCTAACTCTGTATATAAATTTACATAATGATACCTATTAAACAATAAACAATCAATTATTAAGTATACTATTGTTCATGAATATAGTTAATATGTATCTATGAATTGCCTAGAATATGCCCCAGAAAATGCATCATAAAACACCTAGAAAGCAGGTAGTCGCCACTTTATTATTTTGTCAGTATAATTTGCAATCACAATATAACAATACAAAGACATAAATAACATACCTTCTCAAACGTTCATGCCAGTCGCTGCTATCTGATTGGCCTTTCTAACAGATACACAGCCACTGTTTGGAGCCCTCAGCCTCCAGATTATGACAGAAAGCTCTAGAATCCAATAGCACCTCTGCTGATTATCAAAAGATGTGAACTGAATTCAGAACCAGAGTTCTTCTATGCAAGAAGGCAATAGGCATGACCTGCTGCACTGTAAGACTCTTTCTTTTCTCTGAATTCAAATTCATACCGCTCTCCCTTCGAGACTTGCTTGAAATGTGTGGTTTGTATTTTGGACTTATTACGTTTGAATTCCCAAATGCTCGGCGTCGCTGATTTGAAATCACAATGGTAACAATATTGTTCAATTTTATAGAATCTGCCTCAATAATAAAGTAACATATCATAATCATAATGCTGAGATGAGCGAGGACCATATATTATTGTGACTAGACAATTTTGTATACGCATGTTGACTATCCTAATATTGACTAGAATGATTCACAATAAATATGATGTGTTGATGCTTTTAGCATGTTTGGATAATACATGCATATGTCAGTTCACTAATGCAATGGATATCCGATTGCTGTTTTAGAATACACGTGCTGAACCCTACAATGTGCTGTTTGGTGTATCCGTTACGTGTCTGATTGTTTACGTTTCCATAACTACACATATTCTCCACACGTGCCTCAAATCACCGACGCTGAGTTGTCTTTTGTGCGCCACTTAAGAATCCTTTTGTGCGGATATTGCCCTGGTCAGCATCTAGGTTGCTGACCTCGTCTTGTTGTTCTGCTCGTGGACTGCATATTTAATTATCGGGAGAAACTACCCAAGCTCTTTGTTCCGCTGAATCTCCCAGGGTTGGCCATCAATCTAAGTTCTCTACTCGGACCTTTTAATCACTATAATTTATAAGTATACCCATCAGTTTTCACTGGTGGTCAGCTAATAATTAATTCAGCTTGCATGTTCTAATTGGCGATAGTAGGAATAGGTACCAAGCACAGGGTAGTCCTTTCGTGTGCACTCTACGTGATTGTCGGCTGTTGTCGGAGTTGCGCTTATTTTGCAGTGAAAATGATGAAGCGAGGTTCCCAAAGCTGCGTTAATCCTCCATTGATAACAATTGTGAAGTAGGAAGGAAAAAAACACCTTTCTCACCCGAGGCCTGAAACCCTTGGTAGACACTCTTAAGTGTGCGCTATTTTCAGAAGGTCAGCTGTGGCCATCGGCAGATGCTGTGATGAGAACCTTTGAGTGAAGCCGATGTCAAATAGCCCCATTAAAATGAATCAGCATGGCTCCTCAGGCCCGGATCAGACTTCATTCAGGCTCAAATCAGCTACAAAATATCTTAATTATATGTCATAATGCCTTTTTTTTCTGTGCTGGTGAGAGGCCTCGTGTGCTTACCTTGATGTATGTATGATCAACCAAAAAATGCGTGCTTTGTGCTAAGGGTTAGGTTAAACATGATAATGTATCCATGACAAGTTTTCATCAAAAAATACAGAATATACAGTGTCAGTGTTTGAAATATTGAAATGATAATATAGAAGGTTACAAGTTTTTCGATTTAGACAAATTAAACATTCGAGCAGCTCTGTTTACTGATGTAGCATGACCTCTTAGCACCGACAGCGTGGTGCGTTGACAAAGTATGGGATACTTGGGCAATAAAGACCACGAAATACTCTAGCTTGTGTGACTACCTGGCCAGGACACCCATACTCCAGGTGGTCTTTCACACCAGTTGAAACTAAAGATAATGATCAGGTACCAAGGTCACTCCCACGCAGTTCACATCTAATCTGACACCTCGCGATGACCTTTCTGACCTGGGTTATGTTGCATTCAGCCGTTTGACACTTTTTGTTTACGCCTTCGTGTTTTTCATTAGAAAACCCCAATGGGGTCAAGGGTCAAGTTCCGTAGCTCATTATTTTAGGAGATACACAAAGGCCTGGGTGCAGGGAAAGGGGGGAGTCGTGGTCTCCAGATTGATTGATCGAGGCCAACCAGTGATTCTGCTCAAAAGAATACTACAGGGGTAACCATGGTTACATTGTTTGTCGATTCAGACAAACTGAACATTTAAAAAATCATAAAAATTGTAATTGTAGGCCAATTAATTCAATTGAGCAATTGAGTCAGTCAATTTCAGAGACAACAATAAAATATATATAATCGAAAAAAGGAGAACAGCATTCATGGTTCGTGATTCATCAGATGGCTAATGGGGTCTCCTGGTAGACAGGTCCTGATTTCATAGTCGTTGCTATGAAAGGTAAATAAATATTGAGCTATTCAATCAAAACCAGTATACATCAGTTGCCCATATACAAATAACCTATTGTCATATGAAAGTATCAAGTGATCACATTCGTATAACAATCAAACTGTATACTTTACGGAAGCCTATTTTTTATATAGTGTGTTACAAACGAAGTATAATCACAGGTAAAACGGTGCAATAAGTACTAAGGCTAAAATACAAAAATGGCAGAGGTTATTGCCTCATTTCACTTCGTTAGACGCATGTCAACGATATCTTTGTGGTATTGATTCAAATTAGCAGAACTTTGGAACTTTCGCAGTGTATTGGCGGTGTTTGACGAAGGTGTGGGTTCTTCTCCAGGTGACGAACATTAATCAAAACAGAGAGGTCTTTGCATAGAGGCTGGTGGAATTTTGTGATCTTTTCGAAAGGAAATTTAATTTCCAAGATTTTGTACGGCATTTGCTTCTTCGCAAAACTAATTGCTTCGACCATTGCACTAATTTTATGTCCTCTCTGCCAATATTACCATTAGCCATGCCTCTCAAATCGTGACATTGTGCTTTGTTCACTAGCAACTTTGCATAATTGAGATCCTGACTAGATGTTTTCTTGACCAATCTTAGCAACTCCCAAAGCAATGAGCGATACTTCGTCATGAGAACCAATATGAATATACATGTGCAAAAACTGTATAACCAAATGAATGTGTGATGAGCCAAGAGATCCAATTCCATATCCATATTGGATCGAGCGACCATGACCTCATGCACGCAATCATATTATTACCTGACTAAGAGATCATGTGTTTGGTGACCTTGTTGCACTCACTCACTGTCGCAATCCAAGAATAAACATGCGAGGTGGAAAACGTGGACAAAGTTGATGTGCTGATACTAGTAATTATATGTACCCACCCATTTCAACTCATGCACAAACATGCCAGGTATTTTCACTTCTGCTTTCTCGCTGGAAGTAAATAAATAATTATAGCGTGATTATTATTATTTTGTAGCCACTGGATGTCAAAAGTCAACCACAAAACTTGCGATTTTTCTTTAGTCAATTGTGAGTTTTGTCCTTGTAATGAATGTTGCAAGTTATGCTCGCATTCATGTGATCACCCCAAGAATATTCATCAAACAATTAAAGAATAACACAAAAGAATAACACAAAAGAATAACACAAAAGAATAACACAAAAGAATAACACAAAAGCAAACGAACAAGGAAACACACAAAAGCAATACTTAGGAGTCAAAAGAAAATGTTCGGCCCTGCTTCAAAGAAACATAACTGAAATCCGATAGAGTCACGTCATATTTACGGAAATATAATGCATGTACTGTATATCCGGACAGGCGACCTATATTCCAGACTAATTTGAGCTTTCTATGTTAAGGTGGTCTACGATATAGGTCGGAAACATTTCGAAGCTACTATCTTTTGCTTTAACAAATAGCCTTGATGATGGTGCCTGGATTACCATGAGGCTAAAGGGACGACGACCTTCTACTAAAGCCTTTTGTAGGCTTCCTTTTTGGGTTAATGGATCATCCGCCCCAATGCCATTCACCTTAGATCTGGGTGACCATTAGTTTTCACTTCTGATTTTGGGAAAGACAAGGAGTTAAACTACGTGGGCAGATGTAAAAATGAGCAGGAGCCGAAACATCAAGCAACGATATTAGTCGCGATGCGATGACTGAGAATATTAACTTTTTTTTTAACTGGGTAAGTTATAGAATCACTATTGCAACTTTGGCGAGTCATTATGCAAATGATAATCTGCCCCACAATAGTTACAAGCAGATCAGTGGATTTAAAGACATCAGCAACAACAGTGTATACCTCTGTAAAACTAATTTCTGTGCGATGAAATTTGTTATTCAATAGCCCCGACATGCTTGACCGTTATGTATGGTTCTTAATCTTTGACTCGAAAATAAAACCTTCCCTTCTAGTGCACGCCCCCCTTCCCTCACCCACCGTCTGAATATAATGTTATGTAATATATAGAAACCCCACACAGAGAGCAAAACCATAAGTTAAAATGTATCAGCGATGCTACTACTAGAAGAAAAAGAACGGTTTTTGGTGTTACGTCTGCATATTGCAAAATTGCCCTGGAGATATGAAATGCCGGGGACAAGGACATTTAGCCGTAAGTGAAGACCGGAGGATGTCGTTATTCCGGCTGAGTGCACCCAGACAACCATTCACTAGGTCCATACCTGCTAATTGGATCATCTCCGCTACCTGATGAAAGAAATACCGGATCAGACACGAGTGGTCTGTGAACAAGTCGAATGACGACGCGGGTATTATAGCAACCAGAAAAAATATGATGGACTAAAATTATAAAGTTGATAAAGAAGAAGCACAACAAGTTCATGGTCACTCACTTATCCGAACCAAAAAAAAAAAAGAAGAATCTAATCAGCAATGGCTATAAGCAAGGTTGGTTTTGTGACAAATCCTGAGCCATTGAAACTTTATAATAGCCTCCTTATTGGTATTGTTTTACACATGCCGGTCAGTGTTCCAAGGCCAAATTCCTTGGTGATACTTATTAATTCCTAGCCCATGGGGTTTGGCTTTGAAACAGCGAGCAACGTAAGCGCATTGAGTATTTAGCTCCAATGGTGCAACCCTTGTGTTCGTTGAACTGAGTCCCCTTCTCCTTATCTGCCGACTGTTAGTATCTCAGAATCTTGTTGATGTCGTTGGTGAAATGGTTCTCAGCTGGGGTCATCCGACCACTGTGTGTGCTATCCCCATGCACAATGAGTGTTACCCAATACATCGCCTGAGTCCCTTGACTACTGACATTCAATTCACGGTGGGCATCTGCTTCGCAACTATCCGAATCCTCTTTGACATTTCGTGACCATTAACATCCCGACCTTAGCTCTCTTAATGGACGCGAATTGACCGAGCAACGCGAAGAGGCCAGAAAAGAGCTGCATTAACGCGAACAGAAGCAAAAGAATGTCAAAGTTTTGTGAGATCATTGTTCGCTTTGCGGCTGATTGAACACCTATATGAAGACATTCTACCAGGAATGAGTAATGCATTCACGTTGGGGGGGGGGGGTATCTCTCGTATTCTGAAGTTATATAGGCCTCCCCACATCCAAATCCTCCTGAATGTGTGCTACGAGACAACCTTGTTGGTAATAATGTTGTGAGATTTAACCCGTGTAATAAGTTCCATTTATGTTGGATACGCAAAGGCAGATTATGATATCTTTAGTATCATTACACTGCGTGGTTGAGAGCTGAAGGGTGACTATTCATTTCAGCCAAAAATAACCTATTCTTATATTAATGAATGTTTTGATTTGATTGTAATACGAAGAAAGAAAAACATAGTGTCTAAATAATTTGCTGAATAAACAGTAGAAATAGACAAACAAAAATGACAAACATTTTACGCGTTTAAAGTATATGTTACATTTTTTTTTTATTCCAGCAGTTGGAGATGTGATTCGTCGTCAAGCATATAATATGATCTGGACATCTCGACAGTCAGATGCTCGGCTATCTTATCTTAAGCGTCATCCATCCACATCTGTCAATGTCGTTCTAAAGATTGTGACATTCTCAAGAATGATTACATGCTAATAGAAAAGAGCTTGACATTTGGATATCGTGTTGATACGCATTATAGGCCTAATGGTCTATTTCGCAGGAACCGTATGTTGTGCCTTTAACGACGTGATATTAACTTCCATAATCGGTTATCTGGAAATGTATGGCACAAATACAAGACAATTCGGTATTCGCAAATAGGAGGGCTGTGGTAAAGATCTACAATCCTAGTGAAGGTCAAAGCATTGAAGAGCAAGACAAGTAAACCAAATGAAAGTTTAGGCCTTGGTTTGGGCACAGGACATGTAATTACATTGTCATTTTTTATCTATTTACGGCTTCAAAATGTTTATTTAGTAAGTTAGAAAAATAGTCAGTCTCCTTCCCACTCTACCCGGGTCTTACGACGTCATAAGACCCCACCCTAAACCCTAGGGTACTAAATTGTTATCGACGCACTCACAATTCCATTTAATGTTCAACAAATCAATGCATTTGCCCAATTACAACTCGATTATTTTTGACACACGCTTGATCGAATAGAAATCGCAACGCATACACATACGCATACACATAATTGAAAGGATATGCAAAGTACACCTTGGAATGAGGTAATATTGACTCGAACAATCGACCACACATTGGCACATAGACTAGCAAAAATACTCAATCATATTGTTTTTTTATCTGTGTTTATTGTTAAATTGAGTGATAATAAGTCAAGTTAAACGTCTTGTAAGTGATTTATCATCATTTTCCGAATCAGGGCGACGAAGCCAAATTGTTTGTGTTGATCCGTTACCATATCAACCCTTTTTCGCGTGGGTCACCTCACAAAATTCCTGGTGTCTTATGAAGCCATTCGCGGCTCCACTAGCGGCAAATATGTGAACCAAACCGATTTGGCGAGAGAATTAGAACCATTTAATATGTTTGATAAGGTGTATATTTCCTGAAATTTGGCGTTATCTTGAGCATCATGGTTAATCTGTAAAAGTTAAAGTTGTATCATTGTCGCGATGCCTGTATCTCCGACGTCACAATACTTTCCCTGATTATTGGACCCATTAAATCAACACCTCAACTCCCGTACAGGCAAGCACAGTTTTGAATGCGCAGCCTGCTTAATCGAGCATAAATATCCATCATTGATAAACCAAGTACTACAATTCGACATAAGTTGGTCAGCCAGATATCGAACGAACGACGCTCTCTACGGTAGACAAGCGCGTTACCACTGTGCCATCGCGGCCCCTGTGTATAATTATACCTTATCGAATCATGAAAAAGCCTCAAAACACGTACGTCATCACGTGGCACGTGATTGACGTGTTTGACACTTAATATTCCATCGATGAAATGCGAAATGAAAAATCAGTCTCGTACTGTTGTTGCTATCTGATCTAAGCTTAAATTAAAGCCTGCATTCTGGGTAATCCTGGAGTATTGCTGATGCATATCGTTCAAATTGTTCTTCTTCAAAAAAATAGTCAACAGCTCAGAGTTTCACTATATACTATAATTATACCAGAAATAACAGAACTAAATGGACATTTTCCTGAAATTGACATAAAGTGTGTTCCAGCTCCTCATTGTTGCTTCAATACAACAACATAGCAATGTTTTGTATATCATATACTCGTAGTTTATTGTTTAAAAAAGATGTAATATTTATTTTGATGACTGCATAGTGCGAGTCGCTGGAACTGATGAATCTGTAAAGGTTGGAGTTAATGCGATTCTCCTTGCCTTTCTTTTCTATTATTGTAAGACCACGATTCCAATGCCATTTCCTTAAGGCACCAATTTCACAAACGAAGGCCGAGGACTTGGAGGCTATCGTTTCTGAATAACACCAATCTACCAGCTTCCCTTGAGAAGACCGAATTCTGAAGTGAATTGGATTTGACTGCAAAAGCTCTGAGATGTCCCTCGAGGTTTTGGCGGTTGTCCCTTGACAACCTACAACACCAGCTATAAATGACCCTCACCTAGAGCATCAAAGAAATGAGCAAGAGGCCAGAAGGAGCTCTTGACCAACCGGGAGGCTTTCTTGAAGTTGTTTCAATCTGAGATTAATGCTTCAGGAAGAAAATAAAATATGGATATGACCCACATGAATTTTGTGGCGACTCAAATAGACCGAAATTAACACAACTGCATTAGGGTAGAGCCATGTTAATTCCCCAAACTCTCAATCGATGATTATACCGTGTAAATCATGCCATGCATGTGGATCCATTTTCAAATAACTCAGGAAAGACAAGGTATTATGTCTGGAGGTGTGAAGGTTCAATTAAACCAGAAGTGTTGACAGGCACGGATGAATAATGCAGTGACACAACGAGTCCCAGTTAAGAGACCATACACTGCTACACACCAAGGTCGACTGAAATCATGCCACCCAAAATGAGTTGTTTTGAAATTTCTATGATATGTCAGCGGTGGTGCTTCAAAGAAACAAGTGATACCGTGACCTTGAGTTCACGTTAGGTGTGATTTATTGCGACAATTCTGCTGTTTTTTACAATCCTCTGTGGAACATATTTCATTTAACTAGATGCCGCATCACAGAAGGTACAAATTAGATTAATGTTTTTGATTAATCAAAGGTTATTGTGGCCCATTTGCCACGAAGCTCTTGTCAGCATGTCCTTCAGAGGAAGAAGATGGCCCTTGGGTGCTTGCTTGAGTGGATACAAGGTCAACGATAAAAGCCGAAGGAATGATGTCAAATTGCTTCACACGACTAAATCCTCCCACCCTGGGAATTCAAATTCAACATTAATTTCATCTTCAGAGAATTCATGCTTTTGTGTTTTTGTTTGTTTTCGTTTTCCCTCTTCATGGTGGATCATCTGCACGATAATTGCCAATTTCAATGAGAGAATATTTTTACTGTGAGAAATACCACCAGAAATTAATAGGAAATTAAAATTAATATCAATTTGTGCTTGTGGCATCAAAGATAATGAGTTTTGCACGTAACTTTAGGCACGAACTTTCTGTAAACCCCTCCACAAAAAAAAAAAAACAACAAAAAAAACAAAAACAAAACAAAAACAAAAAAACAACAACAACATAAAAGGACGCTTTATCAGGGTACCATCTTTTAATTGGTCCTTCTCAGAATAAAGATTTTGCCATTACATAGAAAAGCAAATCACTCATAAGAACAACAAAACCCAGTTTCATATCAACAAAATAGATCTACAAATGAAAAGCACTTTTCGTTTAACATGTAATCAATTTTGAGCATGTCACAATCTTTGAAATGACAGATGTGGATGAATAGCTGACCAGATAAGATAACGTTAATTCCGACCCCCGTATATACAAGACACAATACGAAATATATCAATTACGTGTGCCTCGCATAATAACTCCGAATTTTGGCTTGTAACTCAATATTGGCGCCATTGCTATTTCAACCGAAACCTAAATGGCCTCAGGTTGCTTAATCAGCCTCAAAGCGAACAATGATCTCACAAAACTTTGACATTCTTTTGCTTCTGTTCGCGTTAATGCAGCTCTTTGTCTGGCCTCTTCGCGTTGCTCGGTCAATTCGCGTCCATTAAGAGAGCTAAGGTCGGGATGTTAATGGTCACGAAATGTCAGAGAGGATTCACGTCTGCTTTAGAAGTAGATACGCAACGTGAATCGAATGTCAGCCGTCGAGGGACCAAGAGAATGGCTCCGAAACCCTGAAGCAACACATGAGATCCGTGAACGCAAATCTAAACGTTTTTGCTTTTGACACGGAGTGGACTGAATACTTTTGGCACACTTCCTAATGCATGTACACACAAGCTCTCAACATCCAGCTTGTTTTAGGTTCAAGCTGCTCGAAATTTTATCCAAATGCCCCAATTTTTTTCCAAGTTTTCCAAGGTCATCGAAGCTGTCTTTTTGTCAGTTCTTATGAGTGAGTGACCATGAACATGTTGTCCATTCTTTTGATCAACTTATTTTACTAGATCTTCTATCATAGTTTCTGGTTGCCTGCTCTATTACCTTTCAACCTATTCACAGACCACTCGTGTCTGATCCGGTATTTCTTTCATCAGGTAGCGGAGATGATCCAATTAGCAGGTATGCACCAGGTGAATGGTTGTCTGGGTGCACTCAGCCGAAATAACGACATCCTCTGGTCTTCACTTACGGCTAAATGTCCTTGTCCTCTGCCTTTCACATTTCCAGGGCAATTGTGCATGCACTTTCGATATTATACCTTACGGTGAACGAAACGCACCATTGGTCTATGTTCGTGACTCCATGAAGTATTTATTCTACGCAGTTCTCAAGTCTTTTCTCGTCATAACCATACCATTTACAACCCGAAATCATTTTTTTTTTCTTTGCAGCCAATTCATGAATTCTGGGTTCACATGAAAAGATAACTAAATATCTGCATATTTGTCTTTTGGAGTGTATCCTCTTATCATCCTTTACTAGTTCAAAACGATCAGAGGTCCTTTTTAACATTTGTTTGTTACGAGGATATCAATTTCGGTATTAATGATTGCTTTGGCCATCTTTGTGTAATATGGAGGAGATATGGTCACGAATAACGACCGGTTTGTATTGCAAATACAAATCAACCAACATTGCTGGTTGGCAAGAGATGGACCGACATAAACATCCTGGTGTTAATATGAGGCAGCGTTATGTAAACAAAACTGACGTCGTGGTATATGTAAGGTGTCGAGACGCCTCTTAAGCATTTCCAGGAGCTGTCTGGGTGTCTGGATGGGATGGAACGAATCCATATAGCAGTCGTCAGCCATCATGTGTTCATGTTACCGTCTTATATTCAGCAACCCTGATTTGTCTTACATTGGAGTGTTGGGTGAAATAACCCAAAACACAAAATTCATCTCATTTTTTTTTTTCAACGCAAAGCTCTATAAATGGCTAATTGTTACTCATCACATCAGATGCTGTTGATGTAGATTTTGATGTTGTTGTAGATGTGATGACCACCTGCAATATATAATTAAACATCCACGTATGTTCGAATCGTGTAGCGTATACACAGACCTGGCATTTACTAAAAATGAAAATAAAAATAAAAATTAGGGGTTCGATACCAAGACACACTGCGCCTCCGACCTGTACCCACAGGTGGTTGAACCAGTGAATCGGTCACCATTACTCAATGACGACCGATTCACTGGTTCAACCATCGAACTAAAGATATGATCGGAAAAATGCATGCTGGAAATTTCGTCATTCGGTAACGAATCAAATTTTTTTCCCGATTACACAGCGTGGGCCAAAAGTTGTCTATCCACTCCATGTTAGAAACAAAACTTTAAAATTTGATAAAATGCACCAATTGTTTTAGAAAATAAACACCTGGTATGGATTGTCTATGTTATTTCTCTGCTTATTTATGCCAAGACATGGCATAAATAAGTATATATCAAAAAGTATATTTTGAATGAGGGAAAAACATTTAAATGCAAGTGGTGTGTGATTGCGAAGAGAGCAAAATCTGAAGAGCCCCTGAACGAGCATTAAGGAATGTCATCTCTTGTATGGCGCTTCAATACAGACTCTCTGCTTTGTTTTGATTTTAAGAGATAAACATCAGTCGATGATTAGTGCTATTGTCACAACAATAACACTATCAAACAAAACAATAGTACGAGAGCGTTGCCTCAATTATGCGTTCAATAAAGTTTATCCATGGTCCGGTGCCCTGTTTGCCGCCAAAAATGAAAATATAGCGGAATGCTGAGTGCACTGTATTAATTGAGATAAATCGGCATAAACCTTGATGGAATTGAAATAGAAATGATAGGAATAACAGCATGACATGATAAACTAATCATACCAAGTATTTAATTCTCTTATCTTAGCGTGGTTTTTACCATGCAATCTATTGTATACTGAATTCTCAGAAATGCGTAGCGCCATTGAACAGCATTGAGATCTTTAACATGGAGCGGATAGACTACTTTTGGCCCACTCTGTATTATGTCGAAGGGATTTGTTCGGTTGCGGAACGACCGCTTGGACGTGCAGATTATTCACAATTCTTCGACTTCCCGCAACTCATCTCTCCGGTCCAAATCAATACGCGTTTTTACTATATGATACCGAAGGTGTTTTTCATACGATCGGTATGGGCAAGAGTGCATGAGAGCCTTTGAAGTGAGTAGGCAGTTGATCTGCGGTGTTACATATGTAGGTGCTATAAGAGTCGGTCATAAAGGTGTGTTTCATATCACTCTCAGTCGCAATTCCTGGTACTTTGGATGAGTTACATTATATTCAACTCATTGATGATATCACCTTCCTGTCTCGACATCAAGAGCCGTGTAGTGAGGAATAATAATCCCAAGGCAATAACAATAATGGGCGTTCAACTGCTCTTGATCGTTGATTGCTTGCAAATTGCCTTGAAGTCTGTTGCACCATCTTTGAGAGCAGATTGCGCTTGTTGGCAATGAGCAGATATCTTTGTCTGTTAAATAAGCGATTCAATCCCACGCAAGGTCAAGCTGAAGGGCAAGCAGCCGAGATTCAGGACATTCTAATATCCGCAGAAAGGATATCTTGATTGTCTCACAAAAGAAAATCCGATCTTCTGTCCGGTGATTCCAGGCACGTGTAATTATAAGCCTGTATAAACTAAGGCAAATGGTAAAGCGACGTGTTGTTTGTCGTACAATGCGTGAGGCGTTGTTCTGAAAAGAAACAACTGTGCAATATTCATTGGAGCCTTTTGGTTACACTATATCTAGTGCTTGTGGTTGCTAATAGCAACATATAATATTATATAGACAATTCATACGTCCTTCAGGATGTGTTATCCGGAGATATAAATTCAATCATTATGCATAGATAGTTGCATTGTTTAATGCTCGCGTGGTGAACATATTGGTATTAACAGAACACATGAGTACATCTAAGTGCAGCTCGACCACGAAGCTGAGCTTTTAGGAATTCAATCGTAATGAACTCAAAATGCAAGCAACACATTCTGAGGAAGTCTCCAAAGGAAGCAGTGTGAAGTGAATTTGAATACAGAGGGGAAAAAGGTAAGAGACGGGGAGCGAGGGGTCTGTCTGTGTCTTGTGGTCATATTCTTTATGCACTTTGGATGGACACAAGCGTTATTTCAGGATGGTAAATTATGAGAATCATAGAAACGGGAAGGAAAATACCCACGTGATTGAACTCTGAAAGCCATCCTGCAATATGGTGTCCCTGTTGATTAGAGTAACCATGGCAACCCGTATCCATAAAAATTGATGCATGCTGTATAGATTACACCGTAATTTAAAATGCCGTATGATGCTTGTAAGTGATATATACCTGATATATGATATATACCTGACGAGTGATATATACCTGACGAAAAGTCCATGTTAAATTATGTAGACCTAATAAATAATTGAATCCAAAATGATATCACATCTACATGTAGTTGTGTCCTCTTTTATGAAAACACTATGATAATAATAGTATTAATATTATCATGGTAAGCTAAATGTCTTTTATGAAAACACAATAATAATAATAGTACTAAGTACAGTTAGGTAAGCTAAATGTGAGGCTGCTGCACCCAGCGGCAGCGCAGCCAGAATAAATGAAAGTAAACACCTCCAAATTCCATCGCCTATTGCAACAAGGCAATACTTCCAATACACTTAACACGAATACATTTAACGAGCCATTTCTGAGAAAATCTAAGTTCCGGCTAGTAATTGTTGAGACCTGAGGAAGCTTCCATGAAGGTGTTTTGTTTCTTGGAAAAAGAAGCCCTGCTTGATCAGTCTTCATGAACAGATGACAAAGAAACCATCCGGAAAATCTATCCAGTCCCCTTCCTGGAATGTTGTGTCTTTCAGCACATTAGGTTATCCATCAGGTATGACGTAATTAATCTTGATGATTAGCAACTCCATGCTTATCACACAACAAGTGGCTGCCCTGCAGGGGTAAGCAACGAAATGTTCATAATTATGATGTGCTTTAAAGATCGACACAACAGAGACATCCCTGAGCAACTTGCTTATTCAGCTTGTGCATTGATTTCCTAATTGCATTGCCCGTCATCCCCTTACACCTTTTTATTATGCAATTTCTAATTAGGGTTCAGCCTTGGCATTTAGGATTTCTGTCACGAGGAAAAATACATGATTGACAATGCTATACTGACCAGAATAAACAATTGATTCATTTGGAACTGAAATGACGATGCTTGAATATTGTCAGGGTCTTTATGAATGGTCATAAAAATAGAACACATTATAATATGACATCATCCGTATGATAAATTATGTTTGTTGAGGTCAGGGACATTTTAGCTCAGGGACATTTTAGCTCAGACGCGAGCGTGTGGTGGTGAATAAGGCAAGTGATGATTAAAAAAAAAAAAAAAAAAAAAAAAAAAAAATCACAATGTAATAATACGGATGTTTTACATGCTCAGATCGTGAAAAGAAAGACAATTGAAAGATCTTCACTGCTTTACGCATGAAAACAAGCATTTTGACATTTCGCCAATTGAGACCCCTCTCCCCATATGAAAAGGCAAAATCACTTTAAGTTGCTTTATTCTAAAAGTTGGTTAGCAGTAGCACGTGTGTGGTATTCGGAATTGTCTAAAATGGAGATTTCAGAAGTGCTGAATTGCATTAAACATCTCCGACTATTGAATTAGGCATTAATTAGTCAGCACCACAAGCAATGGACTCAACATGTCCTTCTCCAACCGGAGTCAACGCAGTGCAGCATTTGTTTCCTTTCAATGTCAACCTTCATCAGTCGAACCACTTAAGTTTTTTTCTCGCTCCGTCGAAATTTGTGTCGTGACTCATTTGCCAGGGATCTTTTCTTGCTTAGCTTGCTTCAGGGTGAATAAGAACATTGATTGGTCAACTAAACGCTCAGTTTAGCTGCAATACTCGTCACATTTACCCATAGTTAGACATTGCTTTCACTTTTCCTTCCTCATGTTTTGCGTAATAGCGTTGACGTTGCTTTTGATTGCCCTGCATAATGATTTCTTGGAACTGCCGCAATAAGACTGAGAAAGCTTAGTACATGTTTGTACTTTATACATAAGCAAAATGTAGCGCATTAGTGGTCACATTATTTATTGGTCATATTTATAATTTGATATATGTAAATATATGAAATATATAAATGTATAATATATATATACATATATGTATATATATATATACAATATACAATATATATATGTAAATATATCAAAATTGTGATCTTTTGTGTGTTCTCACTTCATGAACATTGTTGTGATTGAAAATGCATTCTGTCATCATGTGCTAACAATCGGGTATGAATTGACATACCACATGATTATAGCACGAATTTCACTTTCAAAATCAGTATTGCAATATCTTCCTACTTGTACTCGAGCATTCTGCTTCTTTTCAACACTTGGGTCGTCTTTGCTGGCATCCATGAGATGATAAATGTACAATACATGGTTCCACTATCCACGTTCATAGTTGACCGATGCTGTAACAAATTGAAATTGAAATACAATAAACAATTGTAAAATACTTCCAACGAGTTATTTTCAACATTGTATAGTATAATTCCCATGTATCCGTTATGAACTAGAAAACTGATATTTCCTTCCATCAATATGAATATTCAAATTTCACACGATTCATTCAATGGTATACTGAATACTGGTCGTTGAAAGTTACAACATATCTTTAAAGATAGTTCACGCATGGCGTTTGTTTTAGCCCACTTAGCTGGCTGATAGTTCATACTAGTTTAACGGATAACAAGCTCACACGAATTACAAATCATTTGCCAATCAATATATAATTTATCTGATGGCGCACATCAGTATCACAAAGCAAGGATACATGTTTAGTTGCAATTTGTGGTTTTGGCCTTGAAAGTTGAAACGCTTCGTGCTGTTATGTTATCAGCGATAAGTGCAGCGCACAACCACTAAGCGCATTACTGACATGTCCATCAGCATCCAGGTATGCATCAGTTTGCTCATCATTATTCCGTGTGAATTTCATAAACATAGTCATTTTACTAATTCGCAGAGCGAAAGAAGGCGCATCCAGCAGCCTCTATAACCCTCTCTTAGTACCCGACCTAAATTGTTACGCATTCGGGTAGTGTCACCAAAGATTAACAATGCATTTTTATGATCCACAATCATGATGCCCGTGGCTCAATCGAGTCTCAAACCCGAGACTTCGGCCTTCAGAATGACCATATAATTGCAAGTGCTCATGATTATTCCGTGCGAATTTCACGACGCATAAACATAGTCATTTTACTAATAAAGAAGTCGCATCCAGCAGCCTCTATATACCCTCTCTTTGTTGCTTTTATGTCCCCTATGCATGTACCCTCTACTCGAATCTCACTCTTGGGTGTATGAGCATAAACCTACTTCACTGTAAGTACAATAAACGCCATTGTGTTAATTCCTTTTACAAGATAAACCCTGGATGAAATTTTGTGTGGAGTTTTACCCTGATTTGAGGATGAATGAAGACCAGGTGCGGTGTTTATCCATTGATAATTTCATGAGATCACCTGAGATCCGGTTGACTCAAATGTTTACGACTAAATATGTCATCAATCACGGCTGACCTTTTGCATATAGTCCGTTCCTTCATGTTTTTTGAAGACCGTGTTCATACTGGTCATCTCTCTTGATGCACTCACTTATTTTTATCCTCCTTTTCAATGTCTATAAATCTAAGTCCATTATTCATCGTTTGTGGCGTGAAATAAAATGAATTATTGTAGAGTACCCTGGTTACCTACTATTTGCTTCGGTTGTGCATCTACCCTGTTTTTTTTAGTTTTACCTGCTGATTGCAATTATATGGTCATTCTGAAGACCGAGGTCTCGGGTTCGAGACTCGATTGAGCCACGGGCATCATGATTGTGGATCATAAAAATGCATTGTTAATCTTTGGTGACACTACCCGAATGCGTAACAATTTAGGTCGGGTACTGTGTACTTCTGTCGGTGGGATTCATCAATAATAGTAGGGGAAACCAAACAGAAGGATGATAAGAATAAGGATTAACGATTATCTCAATAATAACGAAAACCATTGTGGCTTTATATTTCATTTTGCAATGCTAATCGAAATCGAAATTTAGAAATATATCGATAAAAGTTGATATTGATATAATTTATAATGATAATACCTAATAATAAAAATAATAGATACAAATGGACTAATAAACATGCTTGATATTCTTGATGATTGCTGTTCTACAGTACTGCATGTACATACATAATATTCGTTTGCTTTCAATGAAGGATCAAATCGTTAAATAATAAATAAAAAAGTCATTTACTAATTATTGATAAACATGAGATAGAGGAGGGGTTTAATGGACATATTCATTACATTTTGTAATGATCCAGACCCTGCAATTGATATTAATTGTCAGCATCGGCGAAACTTTCTCTTCGTTGGACATTGCGGCATTGTCTGAGGACACCTCCTAATCGTTAGCGCCCTGTTTTATGCCATCTTCGGGTATTTTTCAAAGGGCAGGTATCGCATCCATCAATTTATGGCCTTAACTATGCTTTCAGTTCTCCTTGAACTATTCCGAGAATATTTGATAGATCAGTCTCGAGTGTGGAAAGGTGTTTTGCGTTGTGGACACTGAATCCAATGGATTTTTGTGTCGGCGCAAGCATCGGAATGATCTGCTGTTCTTCTTGCTTCATTGTTGGTATAATATTATTAGTTTGATTTCCCTTATAATAATGATGTAGCCTGCAATTATAACAACTATGTGGCCGATTACCATGCTGGCTTATAATAAATATGATCGTGATTTAGCTTTAAAGAGATGAGTAATAGCTGCATTGAAATATGCACCGCAGGTAATATATTGAGTCGTATGTGTTCGATATAATCATCAATAGATCTGACTGAGCTGTAAGGAATGCAGCTCTGCAATGCGCCAGGCGACTATATCGTATTTTTACGGCTAATATGTTAATCGTCCGAGGCAGAAAACACCTTGGCCAACGCATCCGAATTGCGCTGTGATCAGCTCCGTTGGGCCAAATACTGCGTCCGCAACACCATCCATTCAAATTGCCGCATCAGCGACGTACTTTGCGGAATTATATTTATAGCCTCAAATTATCACCGGGAAACTATTTTATGAAAGTTGTGGAAAGGAGATGATGCTTTCAGCTGGTTATTTACAAACTCTGAAATCATTCTCATAAGTCGTTAGTTATATCAAAGATATTCCATGTAGGCCCGAACGGAGTATCTTTGATCGTATCGTTATTGTACATTATAGGTAAACATTGGACACGCATTATATTCTTAGTCCACACACTGTATTGGGAGGCTTGCATTTTTCGTAGGTGAGGGAGTATATTTGCATGTAATTAGACCATCAATATAAGGAATCTGTCTGATATTGCAGCTGCAACTGCCAACAATTGGTGACAAATTAAAGATCAAGCAGCTGATATAGACGCTAGGACAGGTTTATTCGGAATATCCGATGAAGCTGCAGCATCATTCATTAGATAGTCTGTCGTGGTTACTTGACACAACTAAGGGGGTAAACGGTCATTATAATTATGCTTTACCTTCCTTTGCTAAAATTTTCGAGCAAACATGATTTGGTTGGCAATACTTTGTGGCGGAATACGCGTCTTTCGGCGGAATGTATTACAAAAAATACCCTATAATGATTCCCGTAATACATATTCATTTTTCATGTGAAATAGACAGCTAGGATTTGCTCTTTGTTGGCACTCTGCCAGTCTGCCAAACATGCTTGATCATTAGATATTTGTGACAGGGCAGAAGAAGCAAGCGCAATCAAACTTCCTGTTTGTAAAAGAAAGCAAGTTAAACAAAGTTCCCGTGCCACAGCCACAACTGAAATTGTCTCACTACCTTGGGGTTTGTTAAATTGCATTATAACACTCAGAGAGTCTGTCAGCCAATCAGCCTTGTGTATTTAAGTTCATAATGCGTGCATTATGATATAATAATAAAAAAATCCGTTGTGCACTCGCTGAATAAGATTACATTATAAAAGAGATTCTAAGAGAATGAGATAACACAATCGCAGACTGGACATTATGATGGCTTGCTTTAAGAATAACCCAATTATTGTTAATATGCAGATAATATCTGCATATTGACAATAATTTGACAATAATAATTGACAATATTGACAATACGAGGCCAAATTATAGAAATCGCATATTATGCGATTTAAATAATTTGGCCTCGTATATGGCCTTATATAATGGCCTCGTGATTCTGTAACTGCATATCTTTACTCGGCTTGCCTCGGAGCAATTATTCAACTACATAATCCCTTGACCATCCTATCTGGCCATAAGGTGACCATTGGTGATGTGTCCTTAAAGTAATTTATTGAAATGCCTCGGAGCAATTATTCAAATACATAATCCCTTGACCATCCTATCTGACCATAAGGTGACCATTGGTGATGTGTCCTTAAAATTTATTGAAATGATGGGACTTATAAAATGATTAAAGTTCACGTATGTATCTTATACCTTTTCACCTTCACATCTAATCAGTTAACATGGATGTGTACTACAGGGCTGTAAGTTCTAAATTACTCAATACCTAGGCATGCATAATCTGACCAATGTTTTAATGTAATTCCAGTTGTGGTGTCCATGTTTCTGTCCCATTTGCTTTGTAAAACTTATTGCAACATCAATAGTTCCGGTTGATGAGACTGCATTGCTTAATGCTACAATGACCTCTCTCCTTTTTTGGCAATTAGTACCTGAGCACATGTCTCTGATCTTGATCGCTTCCCAGCGTCATGATCAACCTCTTTCCGAACCTAGATTTCCACAAAGAAGGTCACAACAACCCCTTGCTCGCAGGGCCAATCAACTCCTTGATTAGTACAGGCAACACAACTCCATATCATGCAATGAACCCAATCATCTTATTTGTATCATTTTATGTGCTCAAATATCGATGCTGAACCCTGGATGGATCAATTTGCCACGACGCAAAAACATCACAAACAGTCGCTTAGCTAAAACGAATCTGCCATGATTCACGTGAGCATAATGTTTCAATGCTGCAAAGAGACAATTAGGCATGAATACGTTCCTCCTTTTTTATTCAGACAAAGAGCACTGCACGTATGCTTCATCAGGGGCAAGGACGAAAGGCTCCTCTGCTGCATCCTTCCGCATGGCTGACCATCCATCGAGGACAAAACATCCAGAAGCGTTTTCTTAGCAGAATGTCAAATATTACAATGGGCTTTAGAAATAACACGACGGGGATTGGGGTGTTACCAGTCAACCAAACTGACTTCTCGGTGCCCCTTTCAATTCATATTATTTCCAAAATGTCAAAATAACTTTAATATGTTAATGTCGTATAACGTTCAAGACATGTCAAACAAGCATAACCCATTCTTCTGAATGGATGCATCTTTGCGATTCTTGAGGTCTGATGTTACGGCGTGTATAAAACAGTGCTGAATAATGTTGGGCTCATGCTTTTTAACTTGGGCTTCAACAGCACCGCCATGACACACCCTCATAATTATGTCCAAGTGCGTTCCAGGAAGGCTGTCGCTCCTGGATTCCCTACAGGTGATATGTGGCGGCGCTTTCGTACACAACACTCAAAGATCTATGAGAAGGTTGTTCACTGGTATTTCTTATGTGTCCCGACGAGAGACTACTTTGTTCTCGTTGGCGCACAAAATGTTTGTTCTTCGACTAATCAGAATTAGATCGAATGCAGGGAATATTCATCGCTTCGACTGAACGGCGTTGAGCATATTGTTGGCATGCTACCACCACGGTTCTAATTTAACTAAATATCTGGCCCACCTGGAGGACAAACATGTTAGTTTTACGAGGAGAATATGTACTGTGGCACGTGTTGGAGACATGTACATCGGTGGCGCATTGGGAGCGCGTTGACTTTTTATTTATTGGCTGATTTGAATAAAAAAATATTTTATTTTCGTTTCAAGCGGCGTAAATGTGTTTATTTTATGCACATACCTTTCCTACAAACACGTGATTTTGTTATAAAATTGTCAAAATTAAAGGACTATAATATGAGTTAATTTATTCAGGTAATTTATTCAATTAAAACACACAAAATGATGTGCAACATTCCCGATATCAGCATGCATTAAAGGTCGGAATCATACTGGCAATAAAATTCGGACACGGTACAGTGACAGACGTTGTGATCAGACGATAGCCGCTGATTTCGACATAGCTGTCTGGTTTGACGAAGGCCCCATCCTCTGCGTTTCCATACGGGCCAAACACCCCCCCCCCCTTTTTGTTCGAGTAAAACTTCAGATTAACGAGACCGTCGTTCAAAGAGTGAGAATCAATGTAGAACATTTCGCTGGATATCTTCCTTGTGGTTTAGCTGCGGATCGTGACGGAAGTGACGTCATTCAGGTTTGTCTCTTTGCGAAATGTTTGTTCGCGTACTGCGTATGGCTTCCCGAGAGACAGAGAGAAGAGGTAAAAGACAAATGTTAGAATAAAATGGAAAACCTACATGTCGCAATTGAATGTGACCGAAATGCGACAGTACCTCTGGTATATCAGTCTCATTCAGGGAATCGATCTGGGTCACGTGATGTCTGCGAAACCCAAGACAGATACGTGCAATGCTTGGACATTTTAATTATGTAAACATTGTGCAAACTAAAACAGTTCCAATCATGCATCGATAAAATACTCAGTAGAACAGGATTATCAAAGACTTAATGTGCGCCAAGGTAAAAACATTCTAAGAAAAAATTCGTATTCGAGTTGATTACCGGATTGGAACACTGTTGAATTCAAACAACACTTAATTGAAGGACGACGAATGAAACCGAATTGGATTTCACTCGTGGTGTGTTATCCGGTGCCGCAAAGATCACTCCTAAATTACATCACTGAACAAATTAGTGGACCATATCGATCACTTTTACAATCCCAATCACCACAATTTGATTCTATGTTAATTCCCAGCTTCTCCAATTAAACCTGAGTTATTTGAAGAAGAACTAATCAATGTGGATCGCCAAGGTACGCACGCAAGCGAATCGTGTTCGAATGGTTTAAAGTAATCATTTGAACAAAACAAAACAGGCCATATAGAATAGTGTGTGTAATAGTGAAACGCCGCAATATTTCGTGTGTCCAAAGATGTAGTTGAATTGCAGATACTAACTATGAATCTGTATCTGTTATCTCACTGGTCACTAGTGCTGATTTACGTTTAAAAAACATGCAGAGAAAACGCATTCACTTCAAAAAACATGTGACGTGTCAATGCTGGCTATTTTCTCGACATTTCTCTGAATAATTTCATAGCCTGGAATATTGAACCACACAAGGCCAAAGTGCACTGCTTTCAGCGTGCATCATTGACCTTACTGCTACCCAGACTGAACTACCACTGCCAGCCACTTCTCTCTGAAGGAAAAATGACACGTGGCAAATAGGCCACACAGAATATCGATCAATCTCCAAACATAATTTCAATTTGCAGTTTACAACTTTTCTGATGGGGCAGCTGGACAAATGAAATATGCTCCTTCAAAGTAGACGGGGCGAGGATGAGGAGGAATAAGAAGAAGAGGAGGAGAAGGAGAAGGAGGAGGAGGAGGAACCCAAACTACGTAAGGCTGCAGTCAATCAATACCAGCCAGCAAAGTTTGTGTCTTACAACTTCCACGCTCTCTCTGAGCCTCTTGCTGAACCAAACTCCTCGCAATGATCATTACTTGACTGATTCAAGCATTAAGCATAAGGTCAATAACCTTGAGTGCGTGTAGTATGTGATCATGCAACTGCTATTTTTGAAAACATCTCAGCAGCTGCTGGTTTAGGAGACATAGGAAATGAGAGTTTGGGATTTCTTGAACGTCATGATTGTGATGTTATTGAATGCATAGATGTGTCGGTTGATTGCAATACTTCCCGTATCCGTGTGGAACTAACGGGTGATGACAAGCGTATTTTTGTACATTTTAATATTAAGCTTCCTATATTTAATGTTGACCACCTTTTTTGTGGATGTCAACATGTCGATTACATCATAGCTGATAATTATTAAACATCGTTCATCATTACTTTTACTCTTGCAATTTATTCCATAAATATACATGATTTGTTATATTTAATCCTAGTCAATGACAAATTGTTTATAGGAATCGCTTGTTGATTCTTTTATGTTTGTTTATCTCCCTCGTTCTTCATTTATGTACATACATGAAGTTTAATTTATAGAATGAGAGTCTCCAGTAGTTACATAATGACCACACTGTGATGCTTGATATCAAATTTATTAAATATAGTGTTGTGGAAAATCTAGTTTGGTTTCTTTTGGTGCATAAGTGATGATCTGCTATACTTCAAACAGAGATGTAGATGGTCATATTGTATAGTACTGCATTGTAACAATGGTTTGGGTCGGTTCACTGCAAAATGCATGAAATCTAATATTAGAGTTTAGTTCACATGGAAGGCGTTTGAATCCCCATACGAAATTAACAATATTTCACTATATTTGTGCATTGGCCTATATAGGCCTATTGAATTTAAATTATCTCTAAGACAAACCTTTCACCTGTCAGATTATTAGACCATGAGTGTTAAGGATCTAAAGAATCACCATGACAGATGGCTTTTAAGTCTATCTCTTCTTTTTTTTCCTTTTTTAGTCCAGCCCCAACATGTCATCTAAAAGAGCCATCCCTGGGATACATTTTCCAGGAATTGAACCCATTCATAACCTTCACTGTTTGTATTGCCAGCATTTTATCGAGACTGATCAACGAACGGATTTCTGGGAAATCCAGCGCCGCGTTTTCACTTTCAGGAGAAGTCGATGCGCTGATAATTATCTCAGGTTAAATCAAAACTTGACGACTGGGGAAACTAAAGAACTTGTAATCGTCCGCGTGAATCGTGATGGCGTCGTGTCTATGAAGATAAACCTGATATCATAACGTCACTCCAAAATGGTTGAGGTCTTTCAGAGGTCATTCCGATAACATTTAAATGGCGCCTGGTGCATTCCAACTTACGCTCACTTTGTCTCAACTCGGCATTGACCCCAATGGGGATATAGCTCAGTGGTAGAGTATTCGACTGCAGATTGGGAGGTCGCCGGTTCGTCTCCGACCGCCCCCTGTTTTATAGTTTACCGATTCAATTAAATAACTTAAAACTGCAATGTACAGTGTAGTCTTTCATGTTGATTCGGGCTTATAGTGGCACCGAATGAAATCAACACAGAATATATTTTGTATTGTGTTTGCAAAATCTTCTACGTGCCGATCGGATGCCTCTAATAATTATGGTGATATTTTGCTTTATATATATATCCTCATGTATAGGTTATAATACCATATCACTCGTTCAGTGCGCAAATCTAGTTGATTTGAAATTGTACATATAACTCACAAAATAATGAGCATTAGGACGTACATGTATATCCAAAATAATTGTAATTATTATGTCAAACAGTACATCACAATCAAAGGGAATAACTTTGTCCTCACCCCCTTTCGCCTAGTCACGAGAAACAGTTAGCAAATGAGGGATTAGAACATCGACATTAAAACCAGATGCCATAGAACCGCTTGCAACCCTCCTCCCCGAATCATTTCAATCATACGAAAGGGAAGTGTTGCACAGCTTAGAATAAAAGATGTAATAATAATAATGTAAGGCATCATCGGCCAGTATTATTGGTATTATGGGCACAAGGAGTTTGTATATATAAGACTTTTGCAGCAGCAAGTTGTCCTCAGATGCAGATATGACTCTTAGCAACCTAACTCCTGTATATTGCACTAGAATTACATAACGTCAAAATACCATTGAATGCCGGGAATGAATAGGTGAATAATTGATTTCACAAAAACACAATCCCTTTGATTGGGACATAACTCCTTGCACGTCATTCATCCATAGCACCCATCTTCTAAGAAACCGTGCAATATATATCCATTCGATCTCAGATGGCGCATCTTTCCAAATGGTTGCTGGTCTGGTAGCTTTCATGGTGACGAAGTGTTCATGTCAGCCCCGTCGTCAGAAAGGAGATGGACAAACTGATGCCTATACCTTGTGCTCCAGGTTTTATTGAACTCTTAGTGCATAATTCAGCAGACTAAATGTATTGACAGTTTATCTATATTGCTTCCTCGAACCCAGGCATTCAACTGGCAATATGGCATTTCATGGCGGATGGGGGAGGGGGCACCCTGGAATTACTGTGTGAACTGTAAAAATATTTCAATAATGGAATCCCTCGATTGGCAATTTCAGATAACATATGAACAACAAAGCATCTGTGTGACTCATTTCTCAACTTTTTGTTTTTCCCTCCGAATAAAGTATGGCTTTTCGTAAGCTTCGGTGCTCTTTTGTCGAATGTTCTAATAATAATAACATAACTAAATAATATAATATAATATAATATAATATAATATAATATAATATAATATAATATAATATAATATAATATAATATAATATAATATAATATAATATAATATAATATAATATAATATAATATAATATAATAATGTAATACTACTATCCACGACTTTGCTTATCTTTTGTTTTAAACCAAACAATTTCTCTTAATGCGGCTTGTGTGCAAGCTATTTCGAAGGGTCCTGGGCTCTGAATGATGATGCTATTGGGATTTTGTGATGTGATCTTATTGGTTTGGCATTTTAATTTGAATCGTTTCTTCATTAATATTTATGCTTATGCGGGTGTGAGATGTCCTCTGTGGCACCTGATTGGAGCGTTGCTGCTTGTGCATTTCAGGCAAGACATCCATGGATCTGTTGCGTGGGTGTTTGGTTCACGCGTCTTTTAATCCATCTCCTGGATGTCATTCAAGGGACTAGTGCGGGGTTCTTTCGCGTGCAAGATATCGACACCCAAAAGATGAAATGAAGTATCAGACCCAGGCGCCAGGCACCGGTTACATATATCATTTCAGCATCCTTTAGGTGTCGATTTCCGCATAGACAAAGACCGACGAACGAGTTCCTATTATTCCAACTGAAAATTGATACGGAAATCACAGGGAGTCTTACCAGTGAGCGAGCAGATGTGGACAAAACTCAATGCAGTGAATGCTTTCTGTCTATATATATAATATCAAGGGAAGTCACTGATTCCTGTCAATCTTAGGACGCTTGCCTCGAAAGCAATCTTCTCTTCAAAAGACGGAGCCGAAACTTCGGATCTGGCAAGATAACCAATAAATGAAACGATTGACACCAATAATCTCGTACGGCAACGCCTAATTACTAATTAATTGGCCAAAAATCCAATCAGTTGCAAAACGACTAGCAACGGGTACGATGCATCCATTTTGTCGGACCGCAGCAAATTTTCAGCGCGCAGCGATCTAACGATCGCTAAATGTCGAAATAAAATCCTTAAAACCGGAATGGAGCTGCAAAAGTGTAGAGCTCAGGATACATTCTTAATTGAAAAAGATTGGCTTTAGAGTGAAACATCCTGTCTATAATTGTCTCTCGAACAATAAAAGCTATTCTGAGAGTCAAATTGAGCATGGAATAGGTTAGAAAAAGGAGTTAGAGTTAAAAGACACATTGCATTTAAGTAAGTTGACTTGACGGGAATTAGCAGACGACACACAGCGCCCTCTGGTGTTTATGTTTAGAATCGTTTTATATACCTCACAACATGTTGTGTTATCTATCTAATAACTTTAGAATTTATAACCAGTATTACGAACTATAAAATTATCTGGATACTGTTATATGCATCCAATAATTTATAGAATCGTACTGCTGGACTGATCTCTATCGAGTGAATGCTCTGATTAATTTCAATTGCATTTCTCAGCTGGACTATTATTGATCAATCACTGAGCGGCTTGTTAAGGTGAAGGTCGAATGCTGCAGCGATCGTGCCCGTTGGTAGTCGTTTTGGAAATGGAAGCATTTTTGTGCAATTAATGACTAATTAGTCACTGCCGTGCGGAGTTTTTGGTGTCTATAGGTTCATTTATTCATAATCTTGCCAGATCCGAAGCCTCAGCTCTCTCCCGTGAGGGGAATGTAGGTTCCGAGGCTTTGTTATTGTTCTGCTGAGAAATCAGTGACTTCCCTTGATATTATTATATACTGTCTAGAAGGCTGCATAGGCATTCCATGTATCCATCGCCCACTGGTAAGACCCCCTGTGACGGAAATACGTTTCAAAACAGAACGAACTCCAATAGAGAACAGAGCAGCGAGCCTTCTGATTGTGATTAGTGGAAGGGAGCCTACGTAGCTATGTGATTACTAACATTTGATAAAATCGTTCAGATTTGTTGAAATAACACGATATGTACAAACAGTTCCACGATTACATCACCAATGAATCACCATGACAGCCAATACACTGAATTGACACGAAAGAGAACTCCTTTTGAGCCGGAATGAAGACATGATACAATGAAACGTATTACCAAACATATTGATCTAAAAGGCATTTAAGCAAATCAATCATGGTAACTCTAAAATGAATCCATTTCACTTTTTTCTTGCCTTTCGCAGAATTAATGAACATTATAATTCACTGAGTTTGGTTTAATGTAAAATAGAAGAGACAAACAGGATGCGTAGATTGATGGCCATAATAATACAACTACGATGTTGCATGGATTAATAACTCCCAACCAAGACAACCTTAATGGTATGACTATTGCTTACTCAATCTTGCATACAACAGAATAAACAGGCCTATAGTGCTGTGTTATATGAACAATGGGAATGATTCACTAATCGTACATCGTCCAAAAAAGTAATAATACTGAATCATCGTCTCGTTTAAAACTTTAAATGTAATTGAATTTTTCAGAAATCATCCTGTCCACATTATTTTCCATGGACCAACAAACTACTCCCCATCAATGCCACCTAAAAATAGAGGAAACATGCATGTCACAAGCTAAACACGGGCAATATATTACAAGCAGCACCTACTCACACTTTTCATTTGAACACAAATTTTACAAGTATACTAATGTATACTTGTAAAATTTTTGTTAAAATGAAAAGTCTTTGGAAAAGTCTTGAAAAAACCTTTTTTGAAACCGAAAAAAATTAAAATATATATCTAAATGTTTTTGAATAGCGCAGATAACATATGCGGTATGCCTATGAATACGAGAGGTGTTATGATGAAATGCACGCATAGATAAGTAGCAATGAACGCTGTACCCATACAGAACATTCGCTGGCGTGTCCGTGGAATTCAAAGCTAACAACCAAACAAACCGAATCCATGAAGCAAACCTTCGAAACCCGTCGCTCAGCAAAAACTGCTTCATTGATATGACGCAGCATGCGTGAAGGTGTCGTGGTTTTTATTTTCTACGGGCAAAGAACAGAGTGCGCATGCGGCATAGGTTCATTAGAGACAAGGACAGTTCTGAAGATGCTTCCTGGCTACGGCATCCTTCCGAATGGCTCATCATTATTTTCATGGCGAGAAAACCGTCAAAGTTGAGGCGGCCTCAAAGCGGCATGTCGATCAGAACGAGCGCGTACTTATTTCGAGCAGCAGACAATATTGCCTGTTTTTAATCAGGAAAGAGAGTTGTTTGTCACAATCTTCAATATACAGTGTAAAGGCATACCACATCGTCGTGTCGACTGCAAATCAGGCCTGATTGGCCCTTGGTGTTGCCTCAATATTATATTTCAAAGCCTATAAAATCGCGGTACCCTTTAATGCATGCAGTCGGGAATTATTGCGTTGTGTCACTTGATGTCTCACGAGGTATAACTTTATTATCTTAATCATAACATACTGATATTGCTAAGCTGAATGTTGTCTGATGTGTGATTTAATTAATCGCACCTCAAAATGGTCACGATTACCGGATCACAATATGGCTGAGTGGAATTGCAGACACGACAGGAGCAGAAAAAAAAAACAAAAACACCAATCAGTTTTAAAGAGATCAGGTGGTGTGGTTTTCTTTTTCTTATTTGCAATAATAGCCCGGGGAGATTTTGCTTTGAAACCTCTGTCAATTAACTCGACCTTTTGCAGAATTATTTTGAGACGCAGAAAGAGAACAGACATGCATTTTTCCAGCTCTTATCTTTGACCTTCCATCCACTCAGAAGAAAACATCACAAACAGCTATTTCTTCTGAGGGACTATTGAGGAGCAGAGCCTCCTGAGTTATGGAAATATTGATCAGCCGCCAGAAAATTATGATTAATCAGGAAAATAAAAACAGGTTTCAAATTACACCTGATGTGGCGTGGCAGCTATAGATAAATGAAAAATTCTCCCTTTGGGACCGGAAGCTAAATACGAAATGTCAGCAATAAATCACAGAAACGACTCAAAGGTCACTGACTCATACTCGCTTTTGGTCAGCATGGCATAAATTTATGAATGCTGATAAGTAGACATACCAAGAAGTTACTTTGAAATCGATAAGGGCTTATAGATACCGTACTTTTTGTTACCCTATACCTTTTCCATGAACGTTGTCCACATACGGTGCTCGTGCTTTTTCGGTATGCATAGAATTACACCTTTTTTGGGGGGTATTTTTTTATTGATTCTCGGGACAAACACAAAACAAAACGTATAAAATAAAATATAAATATAAAATGTGTAACTGGCATAAATAAGAGAGAATTAAACGACGGGGGATGAACCCTTTGTTTTGCCTGTATTATGTGAAACATCAGACGAAATATATTAAGGAACGAAATGATGAACACAAAACAAAAGAGAAAGAAAAGTCAAAATACAAGGTAAAAAAAAAGATATTGATAATAAATAATACATTAGCACAAGTTATAAATAAACTTTTTTATTGATTATTTTTATTTTTTATCTTCTCTTTAAACATGCGAATTTAGAAGTATAGTTCGGGTGCGTAACTTCAATACACCAATGCAGGAGAGTGCCATGAGTTCATGTGTGCTGATGATGGTGTTCATGAGATGTGTTACTGTGTGCACATGTTGGTGCCAGCATATGCTGTACTGATTGAGTGATTTGTAATGGAACGCGTGTGCTGCAAAGACTGGTGAATAACAAAATTAAGACAAGAGTATGATTCATGATAATGATTTGGAAACATATTGTGGGTGAGTTTATACAGATCGAAAATGATTGTAAAGTATTTGTGGATTTGTAATGATTGTAAAGTATTTGTGGAGCTAGCTCTACACCATAAGAGGCCGCCTCTGTTCTGAAAGATTTGTCCTCACGAAATGGTCAGCCATGCGGATGGCAGAAGCCCAAAAGCCTCCTCAGAACTCTCCTCGTTCCTAATGAACCTGACGCATGCGTGCAGTGTTCTTTGTCCGCGGAAAAATCTCCACGCATGATTGTCTCTTTGCATCGTATCATTGCGACATTACGCACTTGGATACGCATGCGCATCTATATTAGTTTTAACTGGGTGACGTTTTGGTTTCTCTTGTTTTTCTTTGCGTCGTGGATTTAGCTTATCAACAGCTGAGCATTGAGTTCACAGAAACTCTATTAAATGGAATGCATATTGCATTGCATTCACGGAATCGGAGGCTGGCTGTCTATGGTATCAGTAGTATCAGTTCACGCGAATTCATCAATTCGGAACGGCATTCGAATAAATTTTAGTTCGCTCAAATGTCAATTAATGGTTTATATTTGGATGACGATGGGTGATCCAGAAATACCATCTGCAGCCTTGGTTGGTTCAGAAAAAAGCAATCAAACAATCGGCCAAGCAAAAAGCTGGGTAACAATATCCCATTATGCAATAATTATACCTTAATGCCCTACCAATACGCCTGCCATTTACATTTTTTAAATTAAGTCTAGAGTTACATATTGAGTTTTTTTTTAATAGATTATTAGATCAATTTTAAATGTTGGGCTCAATTTTGAGGAAATTGTATTCAATGTAGGCACAACTGTATGTTCACTGTATAAGTTATTAATGGCCCCTTTTCGGTGTTCAATTATTCCAAGGGCAAAATTAATCAACAAGATGTGAGAGCAATCAGTTCTTTGGTCGGCCGTCATAGAAAGAGCGCAAGGAGGACAAGATATGTCAGACTTGGTACCGCCATTCGCCGAAATTAATTAAATTGCTTTCGTGTGACGTTCTGGCAAATTGCTAGATCATAAAGAGCGCTTTGTGGGGAACAATTCCATGCAATCAATATGATTTTGATACAAGTTTTATGAAAATTGGTGGAATGCAAAATATTCCATCGGAAAACAAGAACATAGAACTGGTGATAGACAATGAGGCATCTGTTTTGATGATTTTTTAATCAACCAGTTTGACAATGACAAAAAACATTGGCTTTTATATATCCTAATATTAAATTTAATTCTCTTTTCCAGGTATTCCCAAGACATTCGTGATGACATTGTTCTCCCATTCATTCATGTCATGCATTAAATTCAATTTCATCAAATATAGTACACCAAAGGAAAGGGAGAAAGTGAGCCAGACACCTCCGCACCTGATTCAGGAATAGCGTGTCTCAAAGAAACACCCACGCACCAAAGCTGATTGATCAGGTGCTGGCTCGGGAGTTCAGCGACCGCTATAAACACCCGGGACCTGTTGTAAAATATCACGCACATGTTGCTTTTATCAAACGATCAATCGTTTGCCTTGACAAACGAGAACCGTATGTTGATCGATTGACAACATTGTGTGAAGTTAATAATAATAATAACAATAAAATTAGATTGAGTAGAGATGTAAAATACACATGAAGGCACGTAAACAGTGAAAACGACGTGTATTGATTTTATCAAAAGTTTTACCAGGAGGGGCTCCGTGCTCCTTGGTTTGATCAAAATGTTCATGCTAGAGTAAGCACCTCAGAGAATCAATGATTTGTCCATAAAAAAAGACAATCAGTGGGGTGCGGTGCTGGATGGTGCGTTAAAAGCGAGACAGGGGAATCCACAGGTGTTAAACTGCCGTAAAGGAGCCTGCTTTCAACAAAGTGACCTGAGCTAATAAAACGGCGTTAGAAAGGGCAACATTGAAAACACGTGAAGTAGAGTTGTTATATGAAATGCGAGTGGGGCACGTAGACTACGAATAATAATATCAGTGACTGGAGTGATGTTCAGAGCATTCAGAAGGTCAGGATGACGAATCTTGCATCTTGAAACTCGTTGAAACTACATTGCATAACAAAGTGTGACTTTACGGCCAAACTGAAGAACATAAGAACATGCATGAAACACAACATAATCCGGCATCCCAAAGTGACCTTTAAACGGTATGCAAATCTGCGTGTAGGCTGGCTTCATTCGAATCGAGATAAAATAAATTATAAAAGCAACCGTGACTGGATAGTCTATATTATAATATACTTCATCACAGGGCAATACAGGAATAACCATGCATGAAAAAAAGTGGGCTTATTTAACCTCGGAATCCTGAAGCAACTAAGGCTTTTGTGGTGGCAAGGTTGGTGGCTGGCTTCAAACTTCCAATGGCCCCGCGCCAAGCCCTATTGAGGCGAGCACGCGAACCACTCAGGCCACCTTAACGGGATACATCGCTTAGTCAGACCCATCCATTCGATTGCAGAATTCAGATCAGAGTAGATTGATGTTAACCGTTATAGCTCATGAGTCATGGTCACTCGCTGAATTTAGAAATTGACATTTTATTTGAAGAACGGCTGCTTCATTCTAACACCTTCCTACTAAGAATTCCTCTAGGTGCCAGCGGAATTGATTTCATCAAAAGTGACCTCAATAACTGCATTAACTGGTCGCCGAAGTTCAGACGGTATCAGAATGTAATAAAGTAAAATGCCAATACATTTAGTCTGCTGAATTATGCACGACGGGCAATAAATACTGGAGCACAAGATTGGCGTCTGTTGTCCATCTTGCGGCTGACAGGCCTGGCGACGTCGATGACATGCACAATCGGTCAGCATGAGCAATGGGGTCACCTGGCAAGCAACCTGTTTTGAAGGATGCCCAATCACATCTGGGATTGAACGGATGAACAAGACAGATTGATGAATGCAGAGGATCAGTGTATACATCTTACAAATGCATTAGTTAAACCACTTCATGATTCACATGGTGAAAGTGATTATTTTGAAATTAGGTTTACGAATTACATGTATATCCAGGCCAGATGGGTGATTTTGTGTCATTAAGATGGGAATGGTAATGTGAGTAGTTCTGAAATATCTCTCTTTTTTTCTCTCTCTCAATTCACCAATCATAATTTCAATTAATAGTCTATTAATTGTTGTTGTTTTATTCAGTACAAATATATATTTCTCTCTTTTCTCTGAGAAATTGTAAATAATTTTAAGTCGACTTGCCATACACACTCAAAATGTACTGTTGCATGTACATTCTTGCACTCCTGTTGAAATCACATTCCCTTTGTGGCAAGCTCATTAGAAAAGACAGAAATCCAACCTCGTGGTCCGGGTTCACACAAAGAAAGCTTACCGCATGAGGCATGATGCATGATGGGGTTTTACGGCTCCACGTTTCTTCTTGAGCTCTATTGCGCTATGGTGACCTTGATCATAATACGGCGGATAAATCGGATAATACGACATAAAGTGCATTCGAAATCTAATAAAATATCTAAAAGAATCGGATAATGTCCTGACCTGATATTCAAATTGAGTATATTCAATTCCACGAACTCATGATCATGGATTGTCACGCAAAATATATATTTCTCGAACTTTATTAATATTATCACTAGCTACTATACTATATCGATATATATTCATTAATAATTGTGTGGTCGTATAGTTTCACTCACCATACTGTATGTAGTGATTGCTCACAATAGTACGGGCCGAGGTGACCTTTGACCTTTTGATCTACAGTTGAATGCTTTGTCCTTGGACTTCACCAGCGTCGATGTCCATTCCGCGTTCTTCCTAAGTGCTGGTGAAATTGGAATTCTGCAGTGTAGGCCCCCGTTATATACACCAAACAAGTTCTCATTGCTTCCTTACGACGTTATGCAGGTTGTAAAACGGTATGATTGGAGTACAATGTTCAATTTCAGCCCAGCAATATTCTTAACTCCCTTCCAAACCAAGCGTGTTTTTAAAAGGTCCTGTAGTGCATCAGTTATTAACTCTTGTTTAAATGTTCTCGTTCTGTTTTGATCAACTCTTAATTACATGTATATATTCCTTTCGTTTCAACATTAAAATTCAGTACAGTCTCGAAGCTTTTTCGTTTGTGCTTAATGCACTTCAGACCTTGTCCCGTTCTACACACTAATTATTAAATTGAACGTGAAAGTTCAGTCGGATTACGGTTTTATTATTATCACATTTTCCCTCACAACTTCAATGCCTTTATGCACTCACTACAAGACGGCATCGATACACTCTAGCTGTTCTTATCAGCTTCAGATCGAGTGATTAACAAGCAGTCTACGCTCGTCCACAGACAGTTTCGTTAATCCATACATCACTCTAATTTGGATCTCGTTCTACTAATATATGTACTTGTTCTTTTCACACAGACCACTCAACAAGTGCTCAAACGTACTCCATTGATGGCGAAGACTCGTTTGCGAAAGGTACGTGTGGGTTACCTGAAAGCATTGGGTGTCGGCTTGAAGAAAAGTAGCCTTGTCGTTTCATCGTCCTGCTTTGAAGCCGACACGCAATGTTTTTTAACCCACACATCTCCTTTACCTACCCTTCTCAAAGTAGAATTCGGCCATGAAGGTTTGCAACAAGTCTCGTCGACAATGCCATTCACACTTTTACCGTTTCGGTTTCGCTGCAGCCGATTTTGGACATGACCAAATAATCCGGAATAGCTTTAAGCTTTCGAGCCCGTACCTCGATCTCATCAGTGGAAGTTCATTCACAGATCGATTGATTTGAGTCGCGCGCATGCGTGCTAACTTTTGCATAAAGTATTGTTGCCTGTGACCCTTTTTCAGCGTCTTGTCCATGAAGTCCATATACAGAGATGGAGATTATTCTCAGAACTTTAATTTGCATTTGGTTCCGTTATGAAACGATCTGCAAACAAACTTGATCGGTGCTATGTTATGTTAAAATGCCATCGAAATGACCTAATCATTTTGATAATAATTAAGTACTGTCTGTGTTGACTTATTTTTTCAGGTGGCTCGTTGGTCTAGGGGCATAATTCTCACTTTGTGTGCGATAGGTCCCGGGTTCGAATCCTGGATGAACCCGAATGTTGTTAGAATTTCTTTCTACGCTGTTGAGTTATGACATGCATCTGTTATTGGTGTATTAATTTATGTATAAATTACTGTTGTTTATCTATTAATGTATGCATATATTAGGCAGATCAATCAATATTATTAACTTTTATGCGATAAGCAAGCTGAAATATAGCACCCTGACTCCAAGTATATAGAGAGTGGCCAAAAGTAGTCCATCTAGTTCATTTGAAAAGAAAACTCTAAAATTTACTAAAAATGTTGACTTAATTAATTATATGTTCAATGAAGCTTATTCATGGTCCGGGGTTCTGTTTGCCGCCAAAAGTGGGAATATCGTGAAATGATGAATGCACTCTTTTGATTAAGATAAATCGGCATAAATGTTGATGAAATTGGAATAAAAATGATAGGAAGAGCAGCAAGACATGTTAGACTATCCATACCAAGTATTAATTTCTCTTATCTTTGTGTGATTTTAACACTGCGGTTTGTTTTGTAACACTTTCTCAAAAACGCGTAGCATCTTTGGAAAGCATTGATATCTTTAATATGGAGCACATAGACTAATTTTGGTCCACTCTGTATATATATATAGAAACAATAGAGATTTAAAATGATGATTATTGATATAATTGATGTGATAATTGCATGAATCAGGTATAAATCTAATGCTTATAAGCATACTAATTACGCTTTTGTTCACTTACTCATTAAATTATTGCAAATACAATTATATCCATCTGTTATATACATTCCATGAAATATCCCTTTCACTGAATTTCACATAATCGAAATTAAACATAATACCATTTACTTCATAATATCACCATGAGCATGTAATACAAAATATGTCCTTCTATATTCGATATCGCTCTCCAGTAAAAATTATCGAGGGATATTGATATCGGTCATATCGAGCCCATTCCTACCAATTACTACTATTCCAATAATTAAGCGATCATGAAAATAGGGAAGAATCCAAAGCTTCTTCAAATACAGAGCTACATCATGTACAAGGAATGAAATAAAGAACAAAATACAGCTGTCATGATTGGTTTCACTGTTCGTGTCGCCAGTACGTTGTACTTGTACTCTTCACAAAATACATGTGCAGTATCTATTAATTTTAGTTTAGTCCGCAATAATTATTATTTAGTGACATTATCCCTAAAACATTTTCATGTGGTTCCGTGGTGTAGTGGTTATCACGTCTGCCTCACACGCAGAAGGTCCCGGGTTCGAAACCCGGCGGAACCTTTTATTACTGTTTTTTTTTTTCCTAGCTCTTTTCCAGCTTTTTTTTTTATTGATTATGAATGAGCAAATGAATACTTTAATTATCTTTTTGCTATTTTTTTTTTTAATTAACCAAATTAAATGAGGGGTGTGGAATAACCGTCTGATACGACTATAATAATATATGCAATAGGATGATACTTTCATAACGGTATTATACCCAAATATCCCTATACATATAGAACATTACGTAACTCTTTCTCTCAAAATCCTGTACTTGCACATGCAAGTGAATTCTGTGACGTCACAATTTAATGAATTTACCAACCAATGGGTAGAAGCAATAAAATAGAATACATGTAATTAAATAAAATTCATAATAATGAACATGAATAATAAAATTCCAAAAGCAAAGAAACAAAATGTTAGGATTTCAACAAATTAAGAAGGTCTCTAATAGTCCAATATTGAGCATCAGCTAACCAGTGTTTCAGAAGGCGATACTTGATTGGATTTAAAGCCGGTCTTTGCACACCAACGAGGGTCGAAATGCTACAGCAGAACAATCAAACCAGCTGGACAAGCGTCATCGCCACGCACAGCAAGCAATTCATCTTCCGAACTTCGTTTTTCTTTCTTCTTCTCTCGAGAATTGTGAGTGTGAGACAATTCTGTCTCCAGACTGCTGCTGAATCATATTTTGAAAAATTGCCGTGTTGGCTCACACAGTTGAAAATATGTCACTAGCGACGAACGACCCGCCCGTCTCCCAACAAGAACACCGAATCCAGACAAATTGAGACAATGCAGAAAAAACAGTTTGTGATGTTGCAGCATAACGACCCTTTGATGGTTGGCATCAGATCCATCAAATATTACATGCGTAAAATCAGGCTTTGATGTAATTTGCGATTCCGTGTACCGAAGGAGATGAATAAGAAAATCAAGGGGAGATGTCTTTTTATATTTAGCTGGATAATACTCGCAGGCTGGTGCAGCGGATGTCATTTGAATTCAGTCGCTCAAATTATGTATTTTGGCAATTATGAGAACGCCAGTTATCACCAGCTTCATAACTGACACAGACTAAAGACAAGATATTTATCACCGAATTAAATAACAAATTAAACAAACCATATCCTCTGTTTATAAATAAAACCAACTGAACGTTCGATTGGACAAGGGACGTAACAACCGAAGGAGAGACTCTGAGCAAAGGAAAATAATTCAAGTTCCTGGTGTCGATCGGAACTTTATCGACGGCAGAATAACACCCGCGACAAAATCCGTCCAAATAAATTCGTAAACTATTGCTATTCTGCTTGACAACTGGGCTCGAAATCAGCGATAATGTTCACTCGCCACTTGGCAAGTCTTATTTCGATACCTGCTTGACAGCATATGCGACAAGAAATTTGATCATGAAAAAAACAGGTTTACTTCATGGTGATCTCGACTGCATGAAAGCAAAAATAGGTCAGCTGCCGCCTTAGTGTATCATCAGTGAACCCAATAGAGCCACAAACTCGTAGGTCGCCCAATAATGAGACAGCAAGACGCCCAATTGCTGCCATATGGCTTCATCTTGGCCCATCCAGACAGCCCTTGGAAGGGCATAAAATGATGCACCTTATACATGCATGGGTGTCAGATGTGCTTGTGAAACCATGGTTTATATTGATAATATGGTGCTTTACGATGGTCGGATTTGTTCTCTGGAAACCATCTTATTCGAGTAGAACTCTCATGCAGTGCTCCGACTCTTGAGAGTTTCCAAAAAAAGTGGTTCCTTTTACATTTCACGAGAATACTCGATGTTGAAATATTGACCGAGCTATATGTCGCTGATGATAAGTTGAGTCTGTTGCCTGGAGATTGTTCTCACGGGAGCTGATCACAGGGCAATTTAGCTGCGCAGGCAATGTTGCCTTAGTTTTCTCCGTGGCCCAATTATGGTGCCCCTATTCAGAGATAATGAAGCCATCAACAGTTTTCCTGGGTAAATTGCTGGCTGAATAATGAACGGAATATATGTTAAGTTGTTTGTATTGCTTCAGTTAGAGCCTCAGCATCGTGAACCTGTATTAGTACCAAAACTATAGTTATATCAGTCTGATAAAATATCAGATGTAACAACTTATAATAGTAAGATAATTCATTTCAAACTTGAAATAGTCCTGTTAATTTACTACATGTACTCAAGATCTGTTACTTTACTACTTAACACAGTACATTAAATAAACGCAACCTGACAAGTGATCCAACACATGTGCAGCTCCCTGTAAAACTAAAATTGGTAGAGCTAACCCAGTGCTCCCTATAGTTTACGTTGCCTAATCGTATCATGCCTGCATCAGAGCATTTCCTCTTAGAAAGATCCGATTTCCAGCTAGCTGTGTGATGCTTCCGAACCCTTTGGCTCAGGAGTACGCCATTTTCTCAGAAAACCATTGCTTGGTCTACCACAGTAGAATTGATACAATACGAACCATGAACATAATTTATGGAGTCAATTCTTAGAAAAATGCATATCAATGGTTTGGCGATGGCCGTAGAGGGGAAGTTTAAATTGAGCAGGGCAATAAGAGAAAAAGACTCTAAGCCAACCGTCAAACGACGTCGTTAACCTACTATTAATTTGACAGCCATTCCCTGAAGCCTCGTTTGACCCATGTAACTAAGGTGCTGTAAATTATACTTCAATTTTAGCATTGTAAATTTTGCATTGATTAGTCACAAAATTACTACATACACACAATTATTAAATATACTCTGGGGAAAAATTACATTTTAGTCTTTTAAAATATGTTTTCGTTTAAACGGGAGCGAAGCAACCTGGGATGTCCGAAAATTGCAAACCCATGCAAGTAATTGCCTCTCACATGAGGGTTGTTCGAAAATTTATCTGGGTAAAAAAAAGTAAAAAAAAAAGCCTCCATTCACCTCAATTTACGTTATTCACTTCAAAACTATTCATCAGATCATAAATAGCACTAATCATATCCATTGCATTGCTAGTTGTTTATATGGAGTACACTTCCACAGATAACACTGAACATCACAACTTTCACTGACTTCTTCTGATATACTTCCTCTTCACATCGGATCACTGATTTTAAATATGTTTATTTCTATAAATATATCAATATTCATATCTGCTCGTCTTTTCACTTTGTTAATTTGTGATGACCATTGCGAATATGGTAGAGCATCTCTGGTTCAGTGTCTGTGAGCTTATATTATTCGAAAAAGTTCGTAATTCAATAACTTATGTTGCAACACGTTTCTGCTGTTCCAAGAAATGTGTAAAAAAATCATAAAAATCCTCAGAAAACACACAATCCAAGATAAAATATTGTAACTGAGTTATCACCATGACGACGCGCATTTTCCAAAGCATCACACCGGTGACAAATAGCTCAATAATTTAATTTATATACATAAATTAATAAGCATCTACTTTTTAATAAGGACATGAGTCCCTGCCAAGGTCTTCCAACCAATATCCTGACAATGGATTATGTTTCTTGGAAGCAAAAAAGTCTCACAAATCCCCTCAATCTTAGATTGGACATCTTTCAAAACAGGTTTGCTGTCATGAGGCCAAGGACCTCATTGTTCACGGTGACCGATTGTGCATGTCAGCGACGTCGCCAGGCCTGTCAGCCGCAAGATGGACAACAGACGCCAATCCTCTGTTCCCGTTTTTATTGACCTGTGTGCATAATTCAACTGACTAAATGTATTGGCATGTTTACTGTATTCCTGGGTTCATTTGAACTTCAGCGACCACATAATAAGTGAATATTCATTAGATGCATATTATGGGATAGAAAACTACAAATGATGAGTCAATAATCCTTGGAACAGACATTAAATTGCCCATGAAAGGACAATGCTGCCTAAACATGAAAAGATACTCAAGTGACAAATAGGCGAAGCTACAGTGCATGCGGTCGCTATAGATAATATTACTTTTGCATGCGTTCCAGTGTCCCTTTCTTTTATGACTGTGTTAGCCAGCAAGTGAATTGCGCATGCAGAGAGGGAGAAGCGAGGACTCCGAGGGCACTGTGACAAAAACAACAGCGGATTCTTGTTCACGATGACCTGGGCAAGAGTCCTCCTTCGTTGACGAGGACACGCCCTGCACATCAAAGTGTTCATTGCGCTCATAAAATGTCTCAGCTCATTTGGGTTTGGAGACGTAAATGGCAGGATGCGACAGAATTGCGCGATAGAATCAACTATATGCCGCGGTTGAAAGCATCCTTTCAAGGACAAAACATTCCGTGAAGCGAATGCTACTAAAGGGTCTGAAGTAATGAGAGTTGATTTGTTGGTTTTATGCTAGCGTGTGAAAGCATCGTGAAATCGACAGGCAAACCTTCGTCTGCTTCCCTTGCAGCGGAGTCAATTCCCGGGATCATCTTTGATCAATGATCAGGGCTCCGTGAAATCAATGCTGAGCACCGGATAAACCAAATCAACGACGCAAAAATTGGACAAAGCTCGTCAAAGCGCCGCCGATCATAAAAAGGAATGGGTGTCACCATTTGCCGGGGGCTAATGTTCTATTGTCCCGAAGCACCCATGCGTGAATATCGGCTTCCTCCTCCCTCTGGTAAATAAGTCAGAATGTCATTGGCCGATATTTCTGGCATAGTCAAAACTTAAGTCCCTATACATAACCAAACATGCATGTATTGAACTGTCTTGATTGCCCGAAACCAATCTTGATACTTCGCAGCTGAAATTGGTTTGGAAGCATAGGGGATTCTAAATCTCTGTGGGATTACATTGATTGGGGCAGAGTGTTCATTTAATGCCACTTCGATGACATGAAGAGTGAAGCTGAGGCCTCGAGGCCCTTTCCAGGGGACACCGACAGTGCATCCCGGTCACTCACGCATCCCACGAGAATAGTTGGCCCGCAGGATCAGTTCAGATTGGAGTCATTGCGAGGCGAAAAGCCTGAAGCAAAAGTCTGCTCAGATGTTGAATAAATGGGCAACCGAGTCCTTGTCCTTTGCAAATTGTCGCCACAAGGCACAGGAAACTGCGGAAAAGGTGTAAGAAACCCGGAACCAGTTTCACCCTTAGTATGAAATGTAACAAAACACATCTTACACCATCTACCTGCATTGCATGCATGTTGCGGATAACGTATATCAGTAATATTATGCAACGAAATGGCGCAGTCTATGAGGTCGGGTTCAGTATTGGGATGAATTGGTTTCTCACATTTGGAAATATCAACTTTCCAAGAGTTGAGCGAGCTGCAATACACGAATGCCAAAGACGATGATAACTCCGATTGGGGCATCGATCCAAGGAGATTGTGTTCATTTCGATGGCATAAACTATTTCAGGTTGGTCCATTTAGTTCAGGAATCAGACACTAGGCAGTTATGGAGAGTCAGCACACGGACGGGAGAAACATAAAAGTTGGTCATCAAAATAAAAAATATCCTGAAAGTACGAGTTCAATCAATCAAAGCGAACCAATATTAACGTCTGAAGCAGCGACAGTGGTGCGAAAAATAACCAAATAAGAGCAGCAATAAAACGAACGTCAGAAACACAATGAAACTCCTCGCGCAATCGACAATGGCGCAGATTTCCTGTCAAATAGGATGTCCATTTTAATTTCATTTATATCGCAATGCAAGAAGGACATTGCTTATGTATCTGACAAGAGGTGTATTTTTTAAAAGTTATTATTGATCAGTGTTAAATATCAAACTGTCCTACGATTTTTTTTTTCTTTAATCTATTTATATTAATTGCCTTGTATATAAACCTATTTACGTATTCACACAACGTTACGGCCTAATTTGAACACCACGCAAAGCTGCTCAACGGTCACAACGCTCGACGGTGCTGTACCCTGGTGGATGTTCTCACAACTATCGCTAAAAGGAAGAGCGGGGTGTGGGTTTGCGCTCATTGCTTTGCACCCATTAACTCGCGGTGTGTTTTAAAGTTTTTATAGAAAAGATGAATCGTTACATATTACCTGCTGCACCGGCTGAGAACATGGATTAATTTGAAGAAGGTACATTAATGGCGCACATACTATAAAACTATGCCATATATAGCAAACGATCCACAGGTGCTGTGATTCTCCTCTCTTACAACAGCCATACGCACCATTATGACCATGGATATGATGACCTTGAGAAGTTACCTAATTAGTAAATAACTTAATAGAGACCTGATAACAACTTCACCTGACTACGAGAGTCGGTCTGCCTCTTGTACCACCATATGCCCATTGACCAATTGGCGTTTTGTTTTGTGAGTTCAACATGTTGCTATGCCTTATCTGCGCTGACACCACTCGCTGCACACCTCAGAGCGATGCTAAGCAATTTGCGAATAACCATAATCATACTCAACATCACCTAGACTTGTGCATAATACGCGCATCATGGGCTGCGGCACATGCCAACGTGTGCAAATTCCACAGGCTGAGCATCCTTAAGCATGCAGCGTATGAGTATGTAGGGCAAAGGTCAGAGTAGGGAAGTCTTACATCTGTCACAAGAGCATTATGAGACCTACAAGTTTTCCTTTCCAGCCTGTGCTGTGTGCAGCTGATTTCTTCTGGGAGGCATAGCTGGGAATTAGATAGAATAGGGAATGGTGTCGCTGACGGCTATACCCGCTCGCTTGGGAGTCGTTCCAGGGAATTAAGGTTCGGTACGTCGTATGTAGCTATGTGTGGTCCCCGGGGTCATGAATCGTGCAGGCACATATAAGGTCTGCACCCCTGGCCCGCAGATTGCTAGCTGTTAACTTTAATGCAATGCATGTATAGGGAGGAATTACTTAATTCGGCCCCTCGGAAATTCACAGGGCACTTTCGGATGTCCTCCAAGAATGACCATGTCCTTATTTTAATCATAATTAGTGCAATCGTTAAGAGTTTACATTCGTCAGCAGATTGCGTCATAATTTGAATGGAGTGACCTTTGTTAGCTAATATGAGAAGTATGCATCAGTAATTTGAATCACAAACTGATAGCCCAATTGTCGAAAAGTGGCTGCGAATAAGTTGATTACTGAGGCTACTGCAGGCCTCCATGACCGAAACACCCTGAGAAACAATGAGCCCAATTTAGGTTCATTCGTTTGGGAGGGTGGAGCACTGAATTCTCGAGTAGATTAGCTCGGATAGAGATTTTTTGGAGGGCTCAGACTCTGGAAGAATACAATGATATCGAAAGAAAGTTCACGTGCGGCCGTGGATGAAATCTCGAGGGATTGCTTAGAGGTCTTATGTAATTGAATTCCTGTTTTAGAAGAAGGAGATGATTCCTCTTTTGTGAGCCCCAGGCTCCAGAATTAACCTCCTGTCCTCCAGTCAGAGGACAATTACTCTGCAAAGATCTTCTTTTTTTATCCTCTACAAGAATTTCTAGACAAGGGATAACCATGGGCAATGGTAGCTGTCATTGCATTTGCGTGTTGCAATCAATGAAAGTATCATATATAGACTGGTTCAGCTCTTGTCTTTGTGGATTGCTTTAATTGACATATCGATTGTACATGAATGAACACCCACAATCTCGTTAGCACATGCCCCAGATCTAAATTGACACCGCTGACACTAACACTCGCAGTAATCCAATTGACTTGTCGCTGCATGCTTCTTGTAGTGCTATAATATGTCGCTCGTGGCAGGAAATTGTTACAACATACGTTTTTACCCCATTTCCTGTTGCGCGGTAGAAAAATGCACGACATTCTGTATGTGAAATTGCACATTAGCAGAGTTTTACAAATGTCGCTTTTAGTGCTAATAGAACCTGACCAGTGGTCAACGCCGGAAAGGTCAACATCGACGGTGTTCGTTAGCCAGCTTTGTAGAAGGACTGAAAGTTGTTTCGCCGCCGATCGAGACGCAAATAGCAAATGGAAGAGATGAGCAAGGGCATAGAGGCAACGCAGGATATTATGTAGATGAGTGAAAGCAGGGGACTGAGGGCGGTATCTAGGGCTCACTATATCATATTCATTTTACATGTCACGTGCGACAAAACACACATTGCACAGTATCAACGCCTGATGAAGATCACGGGTTGTGTGTCGTTTATATGCCACGGGGCATGGTGATCGCGATAAGCGAAATTTGCAATTCTAAGTAAGCAGCTCTATTGAACATGATTCTCTACATTGTGTGTCGAAGACCTTTCCAGCAGTCTGGTTGTTTTGAGAGTGGAATTGGCTATTTCGCTGCAGGGCAATTAATTGGCTATACATAGCCCAGCATTCACTGTTTTTCTGGCAGTGCTTCTTTTGGTTGGCTAAGAGGATCGCTTTTGCTAAACTCCAAGTTCGAAACCTGGTGAAAATAGAAATCGTAAGACTGAATGGTGGATAACATTGCAGGAGGGTCGTTTGATATAATTTGCAAATAGAACTGTTGGAACAACACCACAAAATGCCGTTCTCCGGAGTAAGCGAGAACTCAGCAGAGGACAAAAGAAAATACAGAGTTCAAGAAGTGTTCAAGAAGGCAAAAAAGATCATGGTAGAAGAGGCGTCTGAACCGAGGCATGACAGTGTCCATTCTCCATCGTGACCAACACACACTTCTCTTCGCCATTAGCCGCAGGTTGCTTCAATCCTTCCTGCAGAGGCACTACTTCGTCAGTATTCTTAGCCTCCACAGAACACGTCTTCGAATTCGGATTAACCTTCTGCAAGATCTGTTTCTTTGGGGCTGTTTTTGAAGCGCAGTTGGAGTTGTTGGTGATGGTTTTCGTCATCTTGGTTGTTTTTGTCATCTCGTCTGAATCTTCTCGGTGGATGTTAACTGGAGTCGCAGTTGGCTTTCGAATGATGCTGAAGAAGGCGTTACGGTAGTTATCGTTCATCCAGCCGTACAACAAAGGGTTGATACAGGACGAGCTTAGAGCAATCACCTTCAGCAAAGCGTCTATTAAGCGGATATAAGAACCGTGGACCAGCTGTGGCTTGAAGTCCATGATGATTGCAAACAGGTGAAACGGGGTCCAGGTCATAGCAAACACGAGTACCACAGCCACCAGCATTCGGGTCGTCTTTGTCTTGCGGCTTTTCCTATTCTGCATGCGATTACGTAACGTCTTGAAGATGAGAACATAGAGGACAAGAATTAGGGCCAATGGGAGGAAGAATTGTGCAATCACTGTGACGATGGTGTAGACTCGCCTGTGCTGCACGCTTGGCCACTTCTCTCGGCAAATCTGCTTGTGGATGTTCAAGATCGGAATGTCAAAGTCCTCACTTGTGGCGAATATAGCGATGGGTGAAGCCACGGCCATTGACACCATTGCGATGACGACGACAAGTGAGAGAGCAAGGCTGACCGTCATTCGCTTGCGAAGTGGGAAGACGATTAGCACGAAACGGTCGATTGCGATCATGGTGAGAGAGAGGGTGCTGGTGTACACGACGACTCCGAATGTCATCGGGATGATGTGGCATAAGGTTTTGCCGAAGATCCAGTTCTGGGTGAGAGTTTGATAGAGAGACAACGGTAAATCGAAGACGCACACGAAGATGTCGGCGGTGGCCAGGTTAGCAATGAAAATGTTTGTCGCATTCCACATTTGTTTGGTTTTTATGACGGTTGACACGACCAGCGTGTTGAGAAGGGCGCCTAAGATGATGACGATTGAGTAGAGGAGAATGAGGACAGCCTTTACAATGGGTTCATTGATCTTGTCTTCCACATCAATGGTCTCGTTGGGTTGGACGCATGATATGTTGAAGGACGAATTGAAATCGCAGAAGAATTTCAAATCGAGGTTGAGGAAGTCGAGGTCCATGACATCCATCTGCAATGAGAATAAAATTTAACACTCTCAGTATAAACTCTCTCTACTATTCAGCATTTTTGCCAGCAACTGTTCAGGCCATAACCTTTAGTCGTCGCCTCAGACATTTAGCAGACTTATTAGCATGAACAAGGTCCTGATCACAGAATATAGTGCCGATAATTACAGCAATCACAGAATCCCATTCGGCGCACACGTCTCGCGGTTAACTCGACCAATTCTCTTGATTTCTAGTCTTCTTGGGCTTCATTATGACTTCAGCATATTTCCTCATGGGATGGTGTGCTTTCGTCCCCGTCCGCCCATAAACACAGATTTAAGCCCGCCATTCTGACGCCTCCCAACTGGAGTCAGTGAGCGTCTTATTCTTTGCGCGTATACCTCCAATCAGAGGTGCCTTGCTCTCATCACAATCACATTACTTTCCTTCTCTATGCTCCTTCACAGGATTTGTAAGCGTGCGCATTTGCGTTTGGCATAGAAAGGGAAGATCGTGTCCTTTCGTAATAAGTAATCCCTGCCCTTGACAGACCTGCCCCACCCGGCTTTTAGGCTCGCAATACGAGCATAGATCTTGTACAGGGAAGAGACATTTTCAATTAGAACCAGTAGACAGCAGTGTGTTTGCCTTGATGATTCTACACCGAAATTTAGTGGTGTAAAAAGACCCTGATTTGGCCGGCTGCATATCGACAACTTGCTCTGGGTGAAAGATGAATGAGAATTTGAAATGGAAATCCATTCCTCCAACATCTGCTCATCAATCCATCACTGTTGGTTGCGGCTGGCAGACGACTGAGGATGAACGGGGTGCCTGGATCCGGAACAGTTAGTTGAGGTGAGGTGACTCAAATGAGTTAATGGTTCAATGATTATTGGTTGCAGGAAAGGTGACGATGGGGTATTGTGAGAAATAAAATCAGCCTGGCTTTATGTGCTCAACTGACTGTCGCAACTCTGATGGCCAACGGAAGAAATTACTTAAGAAAGTTTTTGGAGCAAAATCGGAGAAGTCTCGCTCTTATTGTAATGCTAGGAAACTGCAAAAAATAGTTAATTCTGTAGATCAGATTTATTTCCAATATCAACGCCTCATGAGGTCAAAATTGCATCGTGAGAAAATTTAACATTGAAAAAAGGTACTTAATATAACATGGAATAGTGAATTAAACTGTTCATGCTTTTAGAGTGAGTGAGTGAGTCATGGGGTTTTACGGCTCCACCCAATCCGATCAGATAATACGAGCGCCAGAACAGAAGGCCCGGGACCGGGGTTTCCCCATACTCTTATTGATAAATCCCAAGGGTTCTTTATCCTGCATACCACCATAGACAGAAGTACACAGCGCCCGGCCTTGTTACACAGTTGGGCAGCACTGCAGAGTCACCGAAGAATTGCAATTATAACGAATTACAATTATAATTCACAATCATAACGCCCGTGGCCTGATCGGGTCTCGAACCCGGGACCTTGACCCCCACGGTCGGCATTGGATTGTTCATGCTTTTATGGCGACGGAGTAAACACACCATAAAAGGCAAAAGCAAAATGCATTCCGCATATTCATGTAATTGTATATTGAATAATATTTGAGAGATTATTGCTAAGCTCATTCGAACGTCACACTTTGAGGTGCACGGACATGCAACACATGTAATGGTGTTGAAAAAGAGCATTTTGAAATTATATCAAAACCGACGTTGCTTGGATAGAATAATGCTGACAACTCAGTCATTTACAAAATGAAACAACAATTTACCATCTCTCTGTTTGCTGTAGGGCGTAAGTTCAACTGCAGTTTACAATCTCTTCCCAAAAATGTTCAGGTTAGGGATTGAAAAAAGATGTTTCTTGATAATGAAATGAAGCCAAACCTCAAAATCTGAATGACCGATGGTAATATATATCCATACAATAGACCACTCGAAGAGTGCCTTATAATTACACAGAAGTTTAGTGCGATATTTCACGAAGTTTCAATTCCCATCCCTACCAGAACACATAGCTTTGGTGGAGCAAGGGAGGCAGCCAGCGACGGCTGGGAATCCCATGAGATCAGATGGAGATCAGGAGTTCCTCGTATATATTTCATTCCCTGCGCTGTTTTCCCATCGATCCAGGTCCCTGATAACCTTAAGGGTCATCTCTGGCGAATTAGATGCCCTAAAGAACTGCTTCGAACTCCCCCATTGCAGATTGAATAATCCCAAACGATGTCTTTGCCGTGTGCTTGCAAATCCCCGGGGAGATCCCTCCCTACGCTACTCTGGAAGCCGCTGATATGATATATTAGGGGTGCGGACCCTTGTGTGATAATAAGCATACCTGATTAACCATGTGATCAATCATATTATACCCTATTGTTATGGCTATGCAATTGGGTTTCAACGGACGGCAGATAATTATGAGGCCAAGGACTAGGCTTCACCCCCGTTCCCTACCTATTACCCCAAGGGCTTCTCTGACCTACATAGTTTCATTGAAAATAACCCACTCCACGAGGTCATGTTTCTCCGTCCCAACATCTACTGACCTTGAGATCTGGATAACATCGCACAGAGCAAAAAGCTAAAGAGATTCAAGAAATGCAAACCATTGCTTCTATTTCGATTCTACTTTGCTGGTGAACTTTGTCTGAAGGCATCGCACATACGGATGTCCACAGAGGTTTTATTCGACGGGGAAATTTTCAGAATGAGGTTTTCTGCACGTGTAATGCATTGGAATATAGACGTGTGTGTGAGGTTTTCACATCCGAAATTCTCTCATTTGTTTCAGTGTTCCGAATGAGGAGGTATCGATATCAGGATCTCATCAGCCGAGTTTATAATAATGGAGCTGTCGTTCTCACTTTGGATGTTCTCTAAGTATTAGCGTTCATCATTTGCGACACTTGCACATTAAAAAACGACGCGTTCATTACCGCCAACCTGATCACAACATACATGCTTTGATCAGAGCGGAACAACTACCCCATCAACGGTTTTGTTATGCAACCATAACTTAACCACGAATCATCTGAGAATGCATGAGATGCAAATCTGCATATGCTTAAGATGTTCTGTGACATCAAAAGACTCATCTCCATATTGCGTCATGTTTGCTTGCCTCATAGCCATTTAGATTGATATGCAAGTTTTGTACATATTACCAGCAGCAATCCTGATCCAACTTTGCTTGTATTCTGGAGTTTTGAGGGTTCCCAGGGACGTGTATAGTTTGCGTACACCGACCGCAGGGCTCGCAACTACATTCTCAGTATGATAGTGTTTTGTAAGCTCTCAGAAAGGAAAAGCGGTTTTTCCATTCCACAACTCAGAGGATGGATGCGAAAGTAATTTGCTTCGATTCTTTGCCATTCGTGCGGAGGCTCTATAAGGGGCGAAGGACACGGGGGACATTAGATAGCACTGCATGCGGGCGTCTAAACCACGTCATGCGAGTATTAAGCAATTTATTATGTGGTTAAGTTGTTATCTGTTTAGAATGCAGATCAAAAGGACCCAGGGTGATACAGGCACAGTTCACTAGAGAGGAGCCCTTCCTGAACAATAGAGGTGGGCTGAATAGGTGTGAGGTATTGCACGGCAGTTCACTGTTGCATCACATGCTAAAGGCTTTGACAGAAGAGAGCGAACATTGATCCACCGAAACATCTGAATTATATATAACAGATAATTGCCATCGTTATTCTCATTCTGTTCTTTTAAGGTTGCAATTATTCCTCGCCTGATAATTATCGACGACTATTTGAATAAAGGAGGCTAATTACTGAAGTGCGCAGCAGTCGTTCGATAGTTGATTGCACAGGTACGCTTACTTCAATTAGTATAATAGTTTCACATTTTTGTTATTGATGTATGGTGAACTAGTCTGATTTCCACGAGTGTCTGCATGGTCTATGGTCTGCCTCTGAAGTCGCAGTTTTCATATTGAGTTATAGACGCACAGGCATAAATCAACTTTCTTGTTATCTTCTTCCTTTTTATGGTGAATCAGACTATGAATTTCTCACAATGACTGAAATTAACTGAAGTAACCCTGAAATCACTGATGTATTTGACTGGGAGAAGTCAATCACCAATCCCACAAAAATCCTGATTTAACAAGAAAACCACTCCATAAAGAGTTATGAAGTATCTACGCAACCAGTGGCTATCTACCCAATCGCAATTAAATCGCACCGCGCCTGACACAACTGCATTCGTGATGCATCTCAGGGCAGGCGCTTCCTTACCTTAGAGCAAAGTAATATCCAGTGTTGCGCTCTGGCTTCGAGTGACTGTTGAGTGCCACGCACGGTGGGCGGCTTATGTAGGAGAAGGAGGCACGGCAGTCGGGCGAGCGAAGCACTGCACAAGCGATGAGTGACAAGACAGGTCCGTCGATCAGGCAACTGTAGTTCCCCCGTGGGCTGCTTCTGCGGCGACGGCGACGGCGACGGCAAAGGAAGCAGTAGCTGTTCGAGGAGGCTTCTCCAGAGAACACAATAGACGAGAGGCGTCTGCAGCTGACAGCCCTAGCGACTGAGAGGAAGGGCCCTTCGCCTTCTTGGGACAACAAACATTGAATCACCGAGGATTGGATTCGCTCACGATTAGCTCGGCTATATATGGTGGCATTGTCTACAGTTGCACTCCTGTGTACTTCAACGTATGCCGCATGGGTTACGTGTACATCGAATAATCTTATTGAGGCTAGTATACCCGGATTAATTGATTAAATGAGTTAATCATCTAATGCAAGATGTAATGAATCTGAGAGATTTCAAGAGGGAAATGATCCTTTCACACACATTCGAAATACAACCCTAATAAGGCTAATGCACAGCAATTCGTGCAAGGGCACTTATACAGTTTTGCTCAATTGCATTGACACAATATATTTCAGTGGGATAATTCTGTGCTGTTATATGTGCAACATTCGAGAATCGCGAGACTGTGCCATGAGACACAGCACAGCTCAACAATTAAACATTCCATGCTGGAAAGGCATTAGGACTCAAGGGAAAATTGGGGTTTCGGAGACCCCACCCCCACCCCCGCTCTGGGACACGTGTGTGAACCAGGGTTCCTCTTTGTGTAACAGCTCGCTAATTACTGAAATTCAAAACCTTATTACTGTATGGGTTACATTCAACGTTGTTGTTATCTGTGTTCATAGCATGATACATATGAAACCAGGAGCACCTCAGTATCATCCGCCCTCACCCCACAGACTCCCTTTCTATTGGGGATCATAACATCGCGGGGGACCCTGTTTTGGACCGAACACAACGGGTACTCAGAGGTTGATGTCTTGGAACCTTTGTTGGTTGATTCCAGAAGAGCAATAAGAAAGAGATTTATTCCATCGGATCAACCAATCATGACCCTCAACCGAGATTGATGCTCTGCTCTGGCTGCGTATGTCATCGACACGGCCGCATGTTCAGATCAGCGCTTTGTGCAAACAGGATTAAGCATTATTCATGACGAATATTAGTATATGTAATGATACTAGTAGGCATGGCTTGAATTAAGAGGGAAACAAGTGACAACAATGCTATATAATTTTGCGTTTTATCTCTTTTGAGGGCTAAATTTAGTTCCCTTGTTCCTCATTGGTTTTAGTTATTTATATTCATCGAGTTCTTCTCACAATAACGTCCTGCAATAGAATATATGCTCATAGCTATACAGTAGGAGCAAGTTGGGGATTTGGGGGCTTCCTCTGATTGCAGAGCGATTTTTCATGGGATGGGGACCGGGGTGTGTCAGATCTGAGATCACCATCACTGTCGCAATTGAACTCCTTTGTGGTCACGGAAAACGTTGAATGAGGGATCTTATGAGTCGTCCCTGGCCCTTTGACGAGTCAGTGGCAATGGGGCGAGTAAGAATTTTGAGCCCTGGTGATAAGGATAGGAACGCAATATCATTTCCGGTAGTCTCGCAACTTTATTAACTGACTTGAGCGACGTAGATCATAAGAACTACGCTTATGTACATTGACCAATCCTGAAGCACCGTTTGACCTCAAGGTTGAGGTCAACGTCCTCCTATTTTGCGGACAGCGTGGGCGTATAGTGGCATTAAATCGTGAAAATGAAAGGTATTGAGATAAATAAGAGCTTTGTGTGCAATTCATTTGCTCAAGGAATTCATATAGAATGGCATAGAGCAGTCACAGGGTAACGCAAGGCAGGGGCATTAGCGTGTCATGGTTGTGATTGAACGGTCCCGGTGCTGGTCTAAGATTCTACTTAGAAGCAGAAACTCCACGTGGAACACGTGCGTGCGAACCAGGTGATGCGAAAGCATTGCTGAGATGTGACCACGATAAACTCGAAATAATGAGCGCACCCATCTTTGCCCTCGCACATTCACTATGGAGGCGCACGCTTGGCTGGAAAGCAACATATTAATCAAATACGGCTTAGTTTGTCACATTATGAAATATGTACAATGTCGTTATGGGGAGGGTATGATGCATGCAGCCGTGGTTGATGTTTAATAATCGACGGAATAATGATGTAATTTGTGCGAAATTGCCATTCACTTTAACACGCTGTTTGCCAGATGGAATATTTCGGATGTGCTTGCAGTGACGCAGTACGGAATGACAACCCGAGGCACGGAAGCTATAATCCTCATTCAAATATGGCAGTGTTGCATGGAGAAAAGGTAGCAGCAAAAATACTAATTCAATTTCGTTATGAAGAGGGACAAATAGGCTTTCATTGGCTTTCATGACCTATATGTGCCTCGATGCACGTAGCCAGTGTTGATGAAATACCCATGGATGGAATAGAGGCGCTGTCGAGTGGCGCAGTACGACAGCTCCCGATTATAAGGGAATTTACTGTCACAACAAAAAAAATTGAAGGTGGCTCAAGGTGGAGAATTGCTCCTTGTTGGTGTCAGTATTTATGACACGAGATATTCTTGGTAAGAACGAGAGATGCGCTGATATTAAAGCGACGGGATGTCCGATGTCTGCATGAATACCAAATCGAATATTGGATGTCTTATACATTATTTGCATTTGCAGACCAATATGCTTTCATAATCATAACTATTCCACGTAAAAATTATTATTATTACTATTATTTTATTATTACTCTCTGAATTCTCCCCATTTCGGGCATAATGACAGCAGCCAATGAGAAGAAAATAGGAGAGCTAGACACTCAAAGAATTTGTTGGTTCAATAAATAATAAAAGTGTAATTTGATTCCTCGGTATGCTAGTGTGCACAATATTTATAACTATATACAGCGTTGATCAAAATAAAAGAAAACATTGTTTTGAAAAGCCAGCATTGAGCATTGAAATAATATAATTCCGGGTTCCGAATGTCGAATATCCTGTGGACAGACCATATTCAGAAAGTCAGTATCGGATATCCGCTCATAATTATTAGCCCCATAATAATTAAGCAGCAGTCACCCGCAGCAGGTAAATAGATTTATGGAAAAGCGTAGCCAATCAGCAATCTTATCATGGCGTTTATATTTTCTTCTAAAACTTGTACAACTGGGCAGAAATTTGGACTATATTATAGCATTATTTCCCTAATTTTGTGTAATGTTATTAGATTATCGGAGATTATAAAGAGTGTTATCGTATTTTGGCGACGCATGCACTCATAGCCGCCATCATTAAATCACAAGATAATGGCGAGAGATTTCTCGCCACCAAAATATCCTCGTTCTCCCACGATATATGATAACTCTGATTATAGTGTTGTTTTAGATTTACACGCTCGTTTACATAAGTATTATTATTATAAAACTCCCGTGTCGTTTTTGGCGATTATTGGATGCGTAGCGATGCATAAAATATAAACATCTATTAATACTAAGTCACGAGGCGAAGCCGATCCAGAGATTGTATGCGACAGATATTAAATTATATTTATATGCTCGTCAACCCATGCAAAGCTGTAAACACAACCAGTATGATTGCATTACAGTGATTACACCCTCTGACCCGAATGCATTTATCACCTCTATCATGTTTGTTCTTTTTTTTTAATCTAACAGAGCTGCTCAGTATACTAGGCGTTAGTGATATGTACGTTGCTTGCTGGTTGATCCAAACCATTATGTCATTCTGCTCAATTTCCAGTGTTTACATAAAATGCGCTCCAAATGCGTGACAGTACAATCATTCAAAGAAGTAATAGAATTTGTGTTTGCAAAATACACCAAATTGTGAAAGCATCAACTATAAGCAACCCAACTAAGAACAAAATCCCTCGGCGCTGTTTTATGGGACGTAGGTGACTTCTGAGTTGACCTTTCACTTAATTGTCGATTTCATTATTCAATCCAATTTCTCCGAAACAGTTTCAATGGTATATATGGAAGGGATTATTCAATGGTTGCCAAAGCCAGTCTATGACTTCCGGGGAACTTCCCGACTGAACATTTTGTGCCAAGTACATTTCGTTGTCAGGAATTACATGGAAACACTGAATCTACATGTACAGGGTGTTTCATAAGTATATTCACAGTGTATGGGGAATTTTTAATGTTACGTCAAGTATTCTCACCCTCTTTTTCCGTGGAATAAAGAGGGTGAAAATTCTGGATTCTGTATGCCAACGAGAGCCTTCGATGCAAAGCTTTATTGTTTTAAGTAAGTATCTTTTGACAATTGTGATACAAATGTGTAATAATTGCCATTATCAAGCATGGTGGAATAATTTGAAGTTTTATCATGTGAATTGTAAAGCGATCCGGACTTTTTCATCAACGATTTTTCGTGTTGCTGATGCTGAATAATCTTTCTTTCTTTTTTTTTTTTTTTTTTTTTTTTTTTTTTTTTCAGTTCGCGTTTCTCGATGGATTAAACCAACGGAATAATCAAAACATACCATACTAACAAACGTTCATCCATATATATCTCCTCACTTCAGTATGCAGGTTGTATCAAATTGAACGACATTAAACAATGCTGAAGGGTGATGAGTAGCATAAACACCGACAATGATGCAGCTGGTTCTCGTAAACGAATTATTTAGCACCCTTTCGTCCATGTTTACTATTTCAAAAAGTTCTGAATATCTTGTGACATCAAACCACAACATTGGTTTCAATTAACTGGCTATTCAAGCTAAATTAATTGTGACAAATAGCGTTCTAAGAGTGAACTGAAGACGAGTGGTTTCGATGATCACGATGGACAAATACAGCATGTCACGAGTCAGCGACGTTTTGTCGTAGACATTATTTGGAGAAGAAAGCTAAAAGATAAAACATGTTAGTATGGATAAGAGGCTACTGTACCTATAAATTATACTTATTCTAGGATATGCATCGCGGTTTCAGAGAAAATAGGTATCGTGTAACACATAAAGCCATATCGAACAATCCCCATATACTGTGAATGGACTTATGAAACACCCTGTATTACATCATGTCAATTTATCACATTTCGTTGAGATTTTCCAGGAATAGTGTGCACCGTCAGCGTTGAGCACATAAAAGGTGTGAACGAAGGAAAGCCGAAACACTTTTTTATGCAATATATATCCTGTGTAATCCTTTGAGGCAATGTCTAATTGACTCAATCATCCCTTTTCTGCCGGAATAAATTATTTAATGCCATTGCATACAAAGGCCACTGCAATGATCCGCCCATCGATATAGCTTACTCTGCAAACAATTGCAATTAAAACCCTTCAGCATCTATACAGAGTGGGCCTAAAGTACATAGTCTATCTACTCAATGTTAAAATTAAAAAAATCTAAAATTCGCTAAAATGTATCAATTATTCAAAGAATAACTACCTGGTATGGATTGACTATGTTATTCTGCGCCCATTTATGCAAATAAATCAAGTAAAAGGTCAATTTTGAGTGAGAAAGAAACATTTAAATGCGAGTGGTGTGTGATCGCGAAGAGAGCAAAATCAGATGTGCCCCTAAACGAGCATTAAAGATCGAATGTCATCTCTTGTATGGCGCTTCAATACAAACTCTCTGCTTTGGTTTGATTTTAAGAGAAAAAAACATTAGTGCTACGGTCACAACAATAGCACCTCAAACAAAAATAGTACAAGAGCGTTGCTTTAATTATGAGTTCGATGAAGCTTATTCATGGTCCGGGGCCCTGTTTGTCCCCAAAAGTAGAAATATTGCGAAATGATGAGTGCACTCTATCAATTAAGATAAATCGGCATAAATGTTGATGGAATTGGAATTGAAATCATAGAAATAGCAGCATGATTGTTAGACTAGCCATACCAAGTATTTATTTTTCTTATCTTTTTGTAATTTTTACGCTGCGATCTGTTTTGTAACACTTCCTCAGTGATTCGTAGCACCATTAAAAAGCATTGAGTTTTTTAACATGGAGTAGATAGACTACTTTTGACCCACTCTGTATACCAATCCTGTGCACAGTTCATTTAGCTGTCTCTGGGCACATGAGAAAATCCCAGTCAAGTATTTTTAAAATTAAGACCCTTTTGAATCACCCAGTTTAATGTCAAAAAACCTTCATGTTTATCTTCATATCAACAAAACGTTCGTCAGTTACAAATTTCAAATGTATCGATTGATCATCAGCTCATCTGAAGGACGAATTAAGCCAGAGAGGGGAAAAAACATACAAACGAGTTGATTGTCCCTTGAAGCCTCCTCGGCAATGAAGATTTTTTTCCTGCCCCATTTTTCCTTCTCTCTGATCAATCCTCATGTATGGGCAATCAACGCCGTCCAATAAAAGGGTCACATGGAAGGTTAGTAGGTCAATGACCTCAATGAAATGAACTGTCGATCAATGAACATTACCGATGCACAAGATCCTGAAGGACGTATAATAGGTCAGGAGTAATGACACCCATTTTCTGGTGTTTATTTCCTGATTGTTCCAAGAAGTCAATTATAGCCAGAAGGAGAACTAATGTCACGGGTGCCCTTCTGCATTCTCGCTCTGAGTTTAGTCTTTTAAATTTAGAGACACAATGTAGTGGTCGGTTCTGATTCCCGCACATCTCAGCTCTAAATACGATTCAGTATAGATCCTTGTTTTGCTATTCACGTTCACAACAAGCAGATCAATCAGCTACACGTCAGTGCTCTTCCCTTCACCGGACTGACATCTCATTGCAGGTTCTCCCTTGCCAATCATAACATCGCGGGGGACCCTGTTTTGGTCCGAACAAATCACGTTATATTGTCAGCATTGAGAGTTCAATGTCTTTATATTCTTGCTGGCCTGAACTGTTGGATGGCAATGAAAATGAGATTTATTTCAATCGGATCAACGCATCCGCAGGGGCCTTTGTCGAGATTGATGACCCGTTGTGTCTGCGTTTGTCATCAACAAGAGCCTAATGATGAGATGAACGCTTCTCAAGGACAGTGTGAGCTGCGAAAGATGCTGATATCCGTGAAATTGCCGTTTAGATATCACTTCAATGGTCCTGGAAATTTTATTTCGTATCGAGCAAGTGTTTTGATCCTGTTGATATACTGGCTCCTGCATTTTGCTATCGCCTAGGAAGCACCTTTTTGACCCTCGGTGTCTTCATCGGACGAGATGACAATCTGATGAGGTCAATGGCTCTCGTGTTATGAGATGTTTCAATCAAAGGCGAATGACGGCGGGGACGCAACGGGCGTTGAGTATGAATGTTATTGAGATGAATACGAGGCTTTGATGTTGCTGAAATGGACGAGGATTCAACCGGTGGCCACACTGCTGGGGATCGCGTGTGGAATTCGGGCATTGATTTCATCCCCCAATCAAGTTACCGGCTGTGGGGTGAATTCCCTCTCGAGGTCATGGACGTACAACACGTTGAAGCTATTGTATTGAGGTGAATAATTATGTGCATTGAAATTCATCTAAAGGGAGTTAATAACTATGATGTGATAATTTCCGCTCCCTCACACACCATAATAAATATATGACCTCGATTTTCTTTTGATTCATACTAATTCATAAGATCAATAAAAATAACTATAGCTCATGCAAACAATTCACGTCAAAGCAAAATTCCTTCTGTGATACTATATATGTCACGTAATTGATATCCGAGTTGAGCTTCCTCGTGATTACTGGTTTCATAATTCAATCTAATGACGATGTTTGGTTGCTGAAACAGAAACACGTGTTAACATGGTCGCATGGCGTGGAATAATTGGTGCTTTGAACAATCTCCGATTTCAGAGAACCTATCCCCTCTGCTGTAATCGTTCGTACGATTCATTATCTAAGGAATACGTCACGTGGAGAACGAGGTTTACGCGCGGATATAAAATGGCTGAGCGATTATGGAGCAAGATAACCAATGGAGGCAAAGCCGAATAATGTTATATCGGCTGCAGAATCACGAGGTCAGTTCTAGAACACAGCATAAACCTCAACTCCTGAGTGATTTAACCGGATTATACCGCGAAAATTACCCTGTGATCTAATCGAAACCATGTAATGAAGATAAGCCAGTCGTACGTGTCTATACTATTTCTGCGCACAAACCCGGCGTGGAATAGTCATAACGAGCAATCAGCGTAGACGTTATGACTCCCCGGAGTTGTCAATGTATTCATTTCATCGTTTGTTATGCCCGGTTTAGTCACTCACATGCACGAGGCTGATTGGCTGGCGAACGCAATGAGTGGTATAATCTATACTACGGCGTTTCTGTTTAGATTGGATGGTTCTGATTCTTGGTGATTAACAGGAAGAAGTTTGCTATGATACCTTCTTTGATAATGGCGACCTTTGATCCTACATGCTATATTTATCCAAGCATTACATGCAACCAATCCATACTTTATCTCCTAATGATTCGGAACATTTTAGGAGCGTTGCTTTGTCACTAAAGACGCCGTCGCACAAATACAGAAGCGTCATTGATTTTCACCTTTGGAGGGGGAGATTTGCACTAATGATTCTGAGCAAATGTTGTGTTCCAACAAGCTTATGACACATCTATCCCAAGTCCCTCGCAATAGACCGACGGAACAAATGAATGAAACGATATGAAATGCTCACCTAAACTGACCCTTGAGTGAATACAGAGATAGTATGATGAATAAAAACGAATTAGGAGATGATAGTCATTTGAAACCCAGTCAATGAAGTCATGTTATCTTTCTAATGCTGCCCATTCGAAGATTCATTCACTAAAGTGCGATTGCATAATCCTATTAGCGTTAGCTGTTTGGCTCAGTGGTAAAGTGTTGAACTTCAATCCAAAGGTAAGGGATTCAATTCCCCTTGGTGACTATATTCCAACGTACAGTCTCTTAGGTCGGGATTCAAAATGGGAACCTTATAACAAATGATATAAATATTCATGATTTATGGCAGCGACTTCGAGCATTTTGATGGACATTGCGCTATTAGACATGAATTATGTATAAATACTCGATGAAACACTTTAGCCGAAAAACATCGACACAAAGTTTTCAGACATATTTCTCTTTGAGTAGATATCTACATGTATGTACATTTTCATCCCGGCACAATATACTTCATTATTAGCTCATCTAGAAAGGCGATAAATTCTCAGAAATTATTACAGCAATCTGTTCATCAGTTATTGGACTTACTTTATATGCTACATGTTGTTTCTGTGAAACACTTTCTAAGAAATTCGTTTAGCTTACCTTGATCGGAATACTGATGCGATATTTTCCTTTGCTGATGTATATTGATGATTTGATGATAAATGAAGGATATGTCCACCGAATAATTTCTCTGGATATTGCGTTTGTTTGACATCAGTGATGGATTACGTAGCTTCATTGCATAAAACTTTTTATTTAGAATGTCGCTTATTTGCACTCAAAGGCTAAAGCGGTTTGATATGCCAGGGTGATTTTTGTCTCTAAAGGGATCTGTGCATGCTAAAATGTAATATCATCATCGTGAGTAGTTTCGGGCATCGACCTGTTCTTGTTGTTTTTTTTTTTTTTTTTTTTTTTTTTTTTTTTTTTTTAAATAAAATTCGATCAATTAATCGACAGGGACCAAAACAAAGTGCTATTGACTGCAGTAACGATTTTTGAGAACAGACTGATTCCCTGCATCCAATCTGAGGTAAAACCCTTGTTCGGTCATTCGAGAAAAAAAAAGGTATCCAGCAAAATGCACTGGAAAAGAGATTGGAATTGAAACCTGTGCAGGAAGACCAAAAAGGTCACGAGACAAGCAGTACCTGGAAATGAAATCGATGGAAGAATCGAGAAGGACAGAAGCCAGAAGCGCACTCAACACCCGACCTGTGATAATGGACCCCAGCGACGGACTGCACGTGGTACTCACACCAAGTATATTCTTATTAGGCGGGTTGGGTGGAGCCGTAAAACCCCAATCACACACTCACTCACATTCTTATTAGGGGCCAATGTGATGTCCCTTGTAGACGATATTCACAAGGAACATCCCGTTCACGCTGACAAGGAAAGTCCACGCTGACAAGATCTTTTCCTTCATTAGATTGTCACTGCTATCACGTCAAAACATTATTCAGACATGCAAAGATCAATGTCATGTTTTACGAGAGAGAAAGAGCATATTTTTGATCCGAATGTCTATTTCAGAGAATGCAACCTTTGGTGACCCATTTTTAAATTTTCCTTCGTCGAGCGGCTCATTCATCAAGCAATCAGAGAAACTTCTTCAAATTCTGAGGACTTGCTTCTTGATGAGCAAAAAGTAATTATTTGAGATGATTGAGCGGAGTGCCATCCTATTCTGACTGTAAGTGTTTTACATATTCGTCATCAGAATGACTAAGAAAGCCTACATCGATTGGAATGGACTGGTACCAGGAAACTATCTTTATGATAATTGAGTGTGAGCTTTCTTATCGCCGATTTATTATTACACCAATAAAGGGTGATACCTCAATAGGCATCACTTGGATTCATTAGGTCATAAATCATTTAATCACTCAAGAAACTCATCCGAAGTTCAGCACTCATATCAAATATGTATTACACAAATGTGGGCTTCATGTTGAAAAACTACATTGATCTACCACGAAAATAAAGAGTAGCTGCAAGTTGGTCAAAATTATTATCGAGGGTGCACTATACTAGCGTACAGCAGTGGATTTTGGTGACCCTGCGGTGATCAAAAACAGCTTGGTTGATGTGCTGGCGTATCTGAGGCGGAAATGAGCCGATTTGACGATCGAATTTATTTGTCGCTCCATGGTGAGATTAGTGTCCAAGATTC
>KB298735.1:58124-69311 GCA_000328365.1 Capitella teleta | reverse complement strand
GTCTGCATGTCGATGTGGCTGCCGAGTCTCCAAACGTACAATGAGCGACTCACAAACAAACTAAGCAGATAATGCATTATTGTCCCACGCAGACTGTGGGCTGCAGGTAGACATTTCTCTGAATACACATACATGTATAATTATACTTCCATACCACTAGAACATACAAAATATAGCACACTCTTGTGGCTTTTTGTTGGACGGTACTGTGGTTGGCGTGATTGCAACATAAGAAAATTAAATGTGTATATATAATGACATGACTAAGTTTCCTCACGACATTGTTAAAGATATCATAATCCTTTTATTGATCCCAGAAATATATCAAATTACAAATCCCCTGAATAAGAAACGACTGCATGGCTTATAACAAAGCTAATTTGAATCGTGTTGAGTTCCTATGGTAAAATGAGGAAACAGTGGCACGACGTGCTTATTTAGTGTACCATGGTGTCATTCAAGGAAGCTGAAATGGAAATCCGACGAGCCACCAGAGACCCCACAGATTGCTGATTGATTATGTCTATCGATTTAGACGCTTTAATCAAGTATACACCAACAATCACAGCATCCATATTCCCGGTCAACGCCTCAAATATCCCATCTCTCTTGGCAAACATCGCGGAGACCTTGTTTTGGTCGAAACAAATCGGATTATGTTGTCAGCATTGAGATGCCTTGTATTGAGCTCTTGTTAAGCCAACGGCAATATGACAGATATTTATTGCCGTAGGATCAACTCTGCTCGACCCGCAACCCATCAAATATCGAGGATCTCGCCACCGTGAAATAGCAAGTAATGCCGCACCCATTGAACTCACATTCTCCTGGGTAGTGGCTATTTCGTCTGCCAAATGCACGATGCGTTGTTGCTGAATTGAGGCAGTGGACCATGAAATCCAACAAAAGTTAATAACAATCAATTCTTCACTGATATGAAAATGAGCTAAGTTGCTTTGACATAAGTAGCACCACCATTGACATATTGCATAACATATTCCTAGTGCATTCCCATAGCTGTATTATATGTGACTCTCTTGCGTTGATAATTCACTTCAGAGAAATCCATTATTTTGGCCCCCTGTCAGAATTTTTCAAGCGAAGGAAAATCAAAAGGACACACGACCTTGATTCCCACTTGAAGCGTATCGCTCAATCTCTTTTCCCCCTTTTGATGTCACTGAAATGGAGTATGTTCAACCAGTGGCATCTGCTTGTTGTCACTTATGGAATTTTGGCATTAGTTTCATCACTCAAGAAGTTGACCAGCTAAGAGGGGAATGCCCTCTCAAGGACAGCGCGGGTGTACTGCAGCGTTAAATCATGAGTATGAAGGCTATTGTGATGAATAGGAGCTTTGTGTGCAATTCATTTGCCCAAGGAATTCATATAGAATGACATACAGCAGTCACAGGGTAACGCAAGGCAGGGGCATTAGCCGTGTCATGGTCATGATGGAGCGGTCCCGGTGCGGGTCTAAGATCCAACTAGCTCTGGAAACAGCTCAACTTGGGACGCGTGAGTCTGAAACCAGCGATGCGCATGCATTGTTGAGACATGACCATGATAAACTCACAATTATGCACAAGCAAGCTCATAGGCACACCCGCCCACGCAAACAACATGTCCAGCTGGAAAGCAACATAGGAGTTATATGACATGCAGCTCAGCTTATCACAACATAAATGTAGTGTGATAAGAATACGATGCAGCCATGAAAAGGTCCATAAACCGAAATGAGTCCATTTACGATCATTTTGCGAGCGCTTTATGCATTCTCACGCAGTACACCGAATCATCACCAAATTGGAGTTCACTGTCGCAGTAATCTCCATGTACATACTTTGTTGCGCCAAACAAATTACTGTGCTGTGGTCGCCAATGAAATCATCGATGCTTTATATTATAGTATGGCGATTATTACTTTATAGTGCGTAGAGTATACATGAGTTAGAGTCCTGATCTGAAAAAAATAGAAAATCTGATAAAGCAGATGCATACTTTAGCAATGAAAAGGAGACATTGGCCTATTCGATCCTGTAGGGTCTCCTTATGTGCCTCGATGCACGTAGTTTCTTGGTTTCTCTTGTCTGGAATGCAATTCAATGCATGACAATCAAATAAGTGCACAGCGCAAATCACACTTCAGAGATCCCAGTCATCCAGTGTACGTTTATAACATATCTTTGCATAAAGCATGCTAATAGACATCCATACTAATTGACTCTTGTATTATGATGTTCACTTCCACACAAACTGCCAGAACGTTTTCTTTCTCACAATATTTCCTGTGTGGGAATCCAATGCATCATGCACGCAATCCACCTCGAAGCAAAATCCCGCGGTGATATTTTATGTGGCGTAAGTGATCTCCGAGTTGAGCTCCCGTCTGATTGCTGATTTCATTATTCAGTCCAATTTTCTCTGAAATTATTCGTCACTGTGTCATGGACACGTGCGCTCTTTCAAATAAATGACATGGACATATGGAATGGATCAAGTGTGTAATTTCCGGTGAATTAACTGGTTTAACATAGCACAAGTAAATTGCATCGTCAGTCATTGCATGAAATTAATATCATTTTAGTTAATCATTTTGATGAAATTGGTTGACGAGATATTCTGAAAATGTAAGATTGGGGCAACCAAATGCACGAATCAATACTGAACTCAAATGAAGAATAAATCAGAGAACAGTAGGGCTGCATCGGTGCACCGGTTTAAACCGGTGCACCGGTTTTACGTCAACACCGGTGAACCGGTTCAGAGCTTAGCGGTGTTGGCGGTGTGAAAATGCGTTATGAAAATGCCTTATGGTTGGAGCTGACACGGCTAAGCGCATACACGGCCTAACGTGAACAATGGCCGGATCGCGCAGCAGATCAGAGAGGAAGAAGATATTCAAGATATTCTCATTGCCTCTGACTCCCAGCAGAAGTTGAATCAGGTAATACTTATATGAACAATTAAAAATTCTAAATTACAAACATTCAATGTTGTGTATTTCAGGACGTCATAAAGCTCACACCCCCACTGGAGAAGTCGACTATGGCACAGCTGTTTGCAGCTGAAGAAAGCAGCAGTGTCAGCAGCCAGAGACCTGATCCAACAGAAGAGGTTGTGAAATACCGGCGGATCCCCCAGATAAAGCCCTCAGAAGACCCTCTCGCTTTCTGGAGGGAACGTCGATTTGAGTTGCCACATTTGGCTTCCCTAGCCCGCAAATATTTATCTGTTCGAGAAAGCCGCATTGCTTCTGAGCGTATTTTCAGTTTGGCAGGAAACATCGTCAACGCCAAAAGATCCTGCATCGATCCTGTCCATGTTGATCAGTTGATCTTCTTGCATAAATTTTTTTTATTTTTTTTATTTTGATCATGGTCATCAAGTAAGACTTCTCTGTAATCTTGATTTTGTTTACTGCCTAGTCTTCATTTTTTCTTTCTCTTGGAGAATGGCATTCTTATTTTTTTATCTCTATCCACTGACAGTATTCTACGAATGTTTATTTTATCAGAACAGTTGTGCAATACTCAGTTGCATTTTTCCGTTCACATTAGTTTTTATTATTTTGCTATTTTGTAACAGCCATGATCTCATTTTTATAAAACAAGTTTTATCCAGTTATTTTTTTGTGTGTGTTATACTTATTTAGATAAAAAAAAATGTTGGATTATTCTTCAATTTCAGCAATAATTTGCAAATGTTAACATTATGACTTTAACGATGCGGTGCACAGACATCGCACCGTTTCATTACCGGTGCACCGCATCGTTTTGTTCTCAACGGTGTGCAGCCCTAGAGAACAGAGAGGAATACAGCAAATGGAAAATTCAAGCAGGGTGAGAGGTCAACGTCCTCTGAAACTCCTGGAATGAAGATGAATTTTTATCTCGCTTTTTCCTTTTCTTCGATCAATCTTCAAGTGGGAGCAATCAACGTTGTCCCACAAGAGAGACACTCAGTAGGTCAAAAGGGCAATGACCCCGATGAAATGAACTTCCCACCAAGGCACCTCGTAAATTGATATGCGGCATATACCTGTATTCTATTCCGTGCTTCTTCGATACACGTGCGATGCGCCTGTAATATGAACAACAGTCTGAGATAGAAGAGATTTGCCAAGAGAAAAAAAAAAAAAATCAACATTGATTCGAACGGAATCAGAATAGAAGAGAGCTGTGATACTCGTTATGGCATCAGTTCTGATGAGATGCTTACGTGTGGCATAATCCACAGGAGGCGTTCCTTGTCATATTCGAAGGATGATGAAGACTTTCTCAGATAAATGAAAGTTTATGCTTTCGTTCAGACCCAGAGGACAGGTGTTGTTCCAATGCCCCTATATTTGGTGGCTTTTGTGAACTGACATAATCCAGGATCGCTCAGGAGAATCGACGTAGCATCGACTCATAAAATACCATGATTAGAAGACCAATTTTCTGAGAAATAAAACATGTTCTATTATGAAAGCAGTAACAGAAACTCTAATGGAATCGCAAAACTTGGAGTAAACAGAGATTCACTTTATTTCTGCACTGAAGAGGAAGTGGTTTTTGTTGCAGCAATTTGTGCTCGCAAGAAATATATTTCACTCTGTTGAAATTCGATCTTAGGTTCGGTAATACTATAAATATATATTATTCCCAAACCTGAGATCAAATTATGTTGCGTTATCAGAGGATATATATGTAGATTGGAACCCTTTTGAACTGCATCAAAGAGTATTCCCGCAGGTTAATATGGATATTGAAATCAGGGTCTGTTGTGGTATTATTAGTTACTGGAAAGAAGACTGTTTTTGATTTCTGTGCGTTTAAGTAGAGTAAGTTTGCGGCACACCATTTATGTAGGGTGTCAAGATCTTTGTTCATGTGGTGCTGTAGGGTGTGAGTGTTGGTGCCAGTAATGTATAGTGTGGTTTCATGAACGAAGTGTAAGTGCTTGCAATATTTAAGTGTGTGATGTAGGTCGTTAATGTAGATGATAAATAGTAGAGGTCTAAGAATGGACCCCTGTGGGACTCCATATGGAGGAAGTTTAATAGTGTTGGATCTTGTGTTGTGTATTTTTGTGTATTGATACCTGTTGTGTAAGTAAGATTCTATAAGAGTGCGTGTAGAGCCTCTGATGCCAAGGTTGTGTAGTTTTGTATGAAGTGTGTCATGTCTGATTGTGTCGAAGGCTTTACTGAAGTCTAGAAAGGTTGCAAGAGTAGAGTTTTTAATTTCCTTTTGTTTAATGATGTGACCAAAAAGTTGAGCTATTGCGTCTGATGTACTGTGCTTAGGCCGAAAACCGTATTGGTGAGAATTTAGAATGTTTGCATTAGTGACAAATGAGAGAATTCTTTTGGCTATTAGTTTTTCTAGGATTTTTGAAAGTGATGGGAGTAAGGCAATCGGCCTGTAATTGTTGAGTATGCGAGTGTCGTCTTTCTTGTGTATGGGTATCACGAACAAAACGTCCAGTTTACCATTAGGGGGGTTGGATAACTAAAATGGTCATAACTTGAAAAAATGAGCAACAAGCACCATTTATTATCTCACATATGTGTATAAGAATAGATGAAGTAATTTATGGAGAAGTTTGAAGCCATTATGTCCAGTATTTTATGAAATATAATAAAATTGTTGATGACAGGATTTCAAAAACGGTGTTCAAAATAGCAAAATTTTCGCGTGAATTAATATTTTGCAAAGGGGTTGCATATTCATTCCAACATATATAGAGAGATTCTTGCGTAATAGTTTTAAGATTAGATGACGAATTACGTCATAGTTTGAATAACGATTAATAAGTCTTAAGTGCAACATTCAAACAGCCAGGATTTTTTTGCACAAGGTGTATCCTCGGTGAGTTTTGATATGTTGTTATTTGCTGTATATTGCATCACATATCAAAAATTTAGCTTGATGTTATTATTTTTTCCTTTTTTTATCCTAATACCCCTGTACTATAGTTGAATTGGAAATGTGTGTTTTTATATGCTGGGTTTGTGGATGAGTGGAAGCCGTCAATTTAACATGTAAAGCATTGATCTGCATGTATAGTTGGAAGCCCTTCTGTTGGTGGTATCAGTTTATCGGTGTGAACGTTGTATCTTTGTTGTGAACGGACTGTTTGCAACAATAGGGGTCATTTGGTACTTGTCAGCCATCAGCGATAGATGTATGTTCGTGTATTCTCTGTCCCAAAAGTATAATACATTGCCATAGTTTATAGAGTCATGTTAAACTTAAACATCATGTAAGTTTTCATTAAAGCAATGCGACCTTAACACTATTGTTTTGTTTGAGAGTGCTATTGTCGCAACACACCACTCACATTTAAATGTTCCTCCCTCATTTTAAATAGACTAAATTTTTATCTGATTCCTTTGCATAAATAGGCGCAGAATAAGTTAGTCAATACATAATTATTTAATATTTATATTTTTGAACAATTGATAAATTTTATCAAATTTCTAAGTTTTGTTTTTAACATTGAGTAGATAGACTACTTTTGGCCCTCTCTATATAACATACTCATTTTTTGAGTTTGGAAAAAAAGTGAGTTATAATCTCACCAATTTTGAAAAACGATTAAAAATATGTAGCTCAGTTTAGTCACAGGTGATGTCGACATGTGTATTTCCTCTGCTTAACTAGCTTGCAGTTACCATAGCGATACCATTACATGTATTTGCTGCATATTCAGTTGGATCTCACCTTGAAGTCGTGTTTACTCTCGCGTTTTTCTCACCCACTTGCAATCATCGTTTCTAAGTAATACACTTGTCAATGAACGTCAGTTTAATAGTTTTTTCTTCTCTCAAAAGTCTAACTTTGCGCTCGCATCGCGGAGGATAAATCTGAAAGTTATTTACGATTTTCGTTTATCGTGATGCTGCCTCTTGATCAGACAGGCTCCAAATAAACCGAGCTCTATTTCACTTTGGTTGATTTCGCGGAATCCGAAACCGTACATTTTGGATTTATAGATTACAATACAAAATGGTTATTGAACTTATCATAATATGAAGTAGGCTGGGTGAAACCATCATAACCACAGACAGTGACGTATCTGACTACTCACAGTCACTCACTATCACTTCGACCTAGCTCGTAAACGGTTTGCTCACATGTCACATCTTGTTCCATTGGATTAAATAAATGATAAGTGATTGACAAGTTTGTAAATCAATTCACATGGTACAAGAAATGCACACAATATGCACTAAATCCTAACTTTTTACTTTCCTGAACGCAACCTCCGCTCAATCGACTCAAAGACTCCTTAATGTGCGCGAGAACACAATTGGGAAGAAGCTTTTTAACTATTTTATTGTATATAAATTTTTGCTCACTGTTATTCGCACATTGAGTGATACACGTACCAGAAATGCGCTTTTATAAGAAATAAATTTTATTTTATTTATTTATAAATGTACGATATATCAAAGCATTTAAAACTCGGAATATTCACTCTCATTTAGGCCATCTTGCATGAGTGAGCAGCCCTTGTCTCCACAGTGATGCAACCGACGGTTCTTTCACACCGTCAACGGATATTACGTCCTCTTAATTAGTTGAACTTTTTCTTATGACACTTTACTAGACAGATGATATAGATGCATTAATTGTGGTGCTCACATTATAAGCACATGGATAATATAATCACTTTTTATTGCCCCTTTGGACAAACCCCAACCGTGTTTTACTGATAAGGTACAAGCTAAAGTACCACTTGAACACTGTTATGGTGCAATATGAAGTAGGGGTGTTGTCCTTGATTAGCCCAATTAAGCACCTGATAAAAGTCCGTGAGACAGAGGATACACAACTTGCACTGTTAATCCCGAAAAAGGCACTGAGGGTAAGTTATAATTTCTTATTGCTTCTTATGCTTAAAGAGGACCTCTGGTTGTTTTGAACCAGTAACGCATGATAGAGAATACACCCCAGAAGACAAATACGCCTTTTGAATGACATATTTTTAGACAATACGTTGCGGTGGGCTAATTCTTAGATACATCGAATATGAGAGGTTTAAAATCTCGCTTTCTTCTCGCGTTCCATTTCATACCGTCGTGACGGCATAAAAATAATTCTCCTATTGTTAACAATGGGAGTCGTCGAGTGAGCAGATCTTTCAGCAGTTCTCATACAAGAAATCTCGCACTCATCTCGTTTCAAGCTATTCTGCCTGAGCAGGAAATTCGTATTTTAATTTGTCTTGAATATCATTCATAGTTGATAAAATTTTTCAAAAAACGGTCTCTCATCACTCAATAAAGCCTACAGAACCGATCTTAAAAGGTTCCGAAATGAACAGAGGTCTTCTTTAACATTTAATGGTTTTTACTTCGTACAGGTAATCATACAGGTACAAAATGTGTCCCTATTGATCGAAATGATAATTTAACTACATGATTGATTGTTTATGAATTTATATAAAGCATGTTAATCTCGCAAGTAATTGATCATTTATCATGATAAGAGTTTATGCCGTGTAGACAATAATTTTGAGTTGGTTAACGATCAAAGAGATAGCATTAATTTTCAATAATTCATCTGGAGTTATATCAATAATTTTGTATTTGAAGTTCTGGAAGAGAAACAGTGAAAATTGAATCTCCATAATTATTGCAACCCAAATAAATGCACAGACGGTTTTAACTGGATACTGATCTACATATGAGAGTTGCTTTTTGGTACACGTAAAATGTGGAAAAATGTATTCGAGAGAATATTATGAAAGCGCAATCTACTATCCTTGGCATACTCTTCATTTACAGTGAATGCATTCCGCTTCAAGCAATCTCCTTCATCGGTGAACCATGGAAAAGCATCATCAGGATGTTCTGGAGAGGAACAGGAGCATCCTTTGTTCAGACCTCGATCTTTCTCTGGTCGTCGACCATCTCATCCAGGAGGAGTTTCTGTCTCCCGAAGAAAAAGAGAGAATCTGCGCTAGTAGATCAAGAAGCGAAAAAACAGGAGAGTTGCTAAGCATGTTGTATGCACATGAGGACGGGTTTGGAGCCTTTGTGGAATCACTGAAGTCAACCCATCGTCACCTCTACGAGATGCTTATCAGTGAAAGCGAAACTCATTTGACTGATGATACTGAAGGTGAGGGTGACCATTTTACACGTCATCGTGATGTTTTTTAGGACCCATTTACTAACTAGCTTGAAGTGCAGATCCACCACTTGAAGAACAAAAACAAAACTTGCTGTGCTTCTGGCTTAATTCTCTTTGATAACGAGCTATCTTTTTATTTCAGCAGTTGAAGTTCTGAAGACTGAACTAAAACAGAAAAACATATTGTTAAGCAAATTTCGCCCAATGCCATGGCTTCCTCAGCACCAGATGCGTTTAGCCAATGTGTACACCAAACTTCAACTGGTTTCCTCTGTATCTTTTCAAGATCCTCGGCAGATGGACAGGTGAGCTTTCATTTAGTTTGCTAAGTGGATGGTAACGTATATATGTAACTATTCCCCAGAGACCAGCAGCTGAGTCTTGACAACCTATTCGCTCCGCATGAACTCTCCAGCGACCCTAAGCGGATTCTGGTCGAAGGTGAGGCCGGCATTGGCAAGACAACTCTCCTCCAAATGCTGGTATCAAAGTGGAACGAAGGAAGTTGTGGAGGGGAGTGTGGGGCCCCATGCGTTCACTGCTTTGACTTGCTTTTCAACCTGCATGCCAAGGACTTCATTGGCCACACTTCAATTCCTGATGTGATCAAGTCTTGCCTTCTTGCAAGAGATTCTGAGATTTCAGCTGAAACCCTTGATGCAATCCTACAGACACACAAGGTTGTCCTAGTAGTCGATGCTTACGATGAGGGAAACATGGAGAACAAACTTTTGTATGACGTCATAGAGGGACGGGTGTTGAAGGACGCCACTGTTATCCTTAGTTGTCGACCAGCGTTTCTGAATTTCCGATTCTTTGATTCCATCTTTGTTGTTCATGGTTTTGACGAGGAACACCAAATTGAATATATGGATAAATTTGCTCACGAAATGAATTTGTCTCCAAACTCTTTGGTTGAACTGCAGCAGAAAATGTCGAACGAATTGCAAGATTTGTGTCGAAATCCGTTCATATTGACGATTTTGTGCATACTATGCTCTGAAAATAGTCAATTACCCAGCACTCTAGCTGCTGTCTATAAGGCCGTTCATGAATTCTTCATCGAAAAAGCCTCGCGAAAAACGAGTCGAGATAAAGATGACATAAAGCGTACTGTTATATTCCCTCTTGCAAAACTGTCTTTCGAGATTTACAACAAGGAGAAGCAATTGACAGAGGAGGACTTTGTTGATATTTGTTGTAGTCCACAAGAAGCTTGTCAGATTGGATATTTGTCTGTAGATGAGACTGTTGGTTCACTCCAGAATACAACTCGGTGCTACCGTTTCGGACATCGATCTCTGCAGGAGTTTCTTGCAACCATTCACCTGGGAAAGATGGCGGCAGGCGAAAGGCTAGCTTGGCTGCAGAGTAAGAATGTTTATCAGATTGATACCATCGTCATTTTCCTTTTTGGTCAACTGAACGACAAAGATCTTGCGAGTATAGCCGCTGTCATCATGGAGAACATGCGATTTCAACCATTAAATTTCTCAAAGCTTTCTATCTACAGTTGTTCACAGTCACACTTGGTGTTGCATTGTCTGAATGAGTTAGTAGGTAGGGACATATCTGATGGGCTCAAAAGTGTCCTTGCTGAAAACTGTCCATTACGTGTCCACATTTCACGAGATTGCTCGATCAGCTGCATCCAGGGAGTGTCGTTGATCTGTTCACTCATCAAAAAGAAAAACAGCGTGTGTTTGACCTTTGATCTCGACGCAACAAAAGATTTTGTCCCTTTGATGAAGCAGCTAAAGCGATGCGAGTGCATTTCGTCTGTCCAACTAAATAATCCTAAAGATAGGATCAAGTTCAATGATTATCTTCGTGCACTTCAGGTTGGACGGATGCTTTCTTGCGTTCGTATATTACATATTGTGCGGCCGGACATCGGCGAAAAGGCGCCAGAGTTGAACATTGGATGGCATATGCGCACAATGAAATTAGTTGAATGTGAATGCCTGAGCTTTTCACGTCGCTTTTTGGAAGCTGCGATTGGTCAAAAGTCGATTTGGGGTCTCCATTTGATTGATTGTCTTTTAGATTCGTGGATGCC
>KB298735.1:0-17300 GCA_000328365.1 Capitella teleta | reverse complement strand
ATTTACTCTATACTCCTCGTATTTTATCTTATTCCTAATAATTACATGCATACACATAATCGTATAATCCCATAATTGTATAGCCTTAGTAATTACCATTGGACGTATCCCACGGGCGATTCATGTCAGTCTCTATAACAACGAATGTTGATAGAGCTAATAACCATACTTAGAGTAGCCGAATATTCGGCGATATAGAAACTATAGCGTAATGATTTAGGTAGAGATTAGATTTAGATCAGGTAATAAATTGATATGCACTTCAAATGCGGCCTTTTAGATCCAGCATAATATGTTCCTAAGAAGGGAAGATTAAGGTGATAGATAAACTCAACACATGGAGTTCGTGATTGATTGATTGGTTGATGGTTACTGTTGGTATGTGTGAGAAGCGGATACTAGCTGCACTTGGAGCCCTAGAGCCCATCTTTGCTGTTGATACCTACTCCCCTGAATGACTACCCAAGAACAGCCTTCAACCAAGGCTGTACAAGAACGCCAGATGAAACACAGATGAAAATGAACAGAGGGCCAAGGATACAGTATCACACAGAAAATATTACTTGATGCGTTGGCGAAGAAGATGACCAAAGATGACCAGAAAAGCTCAGCCAGAGCCAAACCACGAGCCAAGCCGCTCGACCAAGTTATGAAGACCAAACCGTGATGAGAAGATAACCCTGATGACCAGGATGACCCTGATGGCCATGATTACTGTGATGGCAGTGATGACACTGATGGCCATACTTACCGTGAAGACCCTGATGACGTTGATGACCATGATGACCACGATAACCCTGATGACCAGGATGTCCCTGATGACCATGATGACCATGATGACCACGATAACCCTGATGACCAGGATGTCCCTGATGACCATGATGACCATGATGACCATGATGACCATGATGACCATGCTGACCGTAACGACCATGATGAGTCCAGAGATGACAGTCTTGACAAGGAACCTGGTTGCGAAAAGATATTGCTAATTCAATTGATGTCGTTTGAATGTATTCTATGTGTTTTACTGAAGGGATCCAACACACCCTACTCACCCTACTCACGCCCTACTCACCAACATATATCAATACCCCAATGCACCAATACAACCATACTTGAATACATACATATAACACATAATTATTTCAATAGCCTGTAATGTAAGTGGGCCAAAGCAATCATGATAAGTATCTTTAAGCAATTTAATGCGAAGTAAAAATTTTAGTTAGAGAACTAAATATTTTAACTTAAATATGGGAGGTATGTTAAGATTACGTGGATGCTTCTAACTACTTCACACGATGTTTCATTAAAGCATAATATAATTATGATTATATAAACTTTGCCTATGCATGTAGACCTTCGGGCAGCGCGTGCACGGGATTGCTTCCATCTCCCAAGACGCAATCAGCGAATACTAAGAGGTCATAAGGCCAACGTGCAATTAACGAATACTGGCGGTCAGAAGTTCGCTGAGAACAAAGAAGTGGAGAGCAAGCGCATCCATCATTGTCAGATAGCAACAACTTGGAAGGCACCGAATCTCTGCATTTACGATTAGAAACACAGGCTGCCCCACATCCATGCTTCTAGTTTATAAGACACGGATATTTTCCATGAACACTGATTCCTCTACGCCTTCTTACCTTCACATCACCACACATCTCTCTCTCAAAGACCACGTACTTGGAACCTTTTTTTTATTTTGAGTACTTTGGACTATTTTATTGAAGGTAAATTAAAGCCAATATGAAGTGATTGGTTGAGTCTTCGTTATTACGAGCTTGAAGCTTACCATCCAGTTAGTGCATAAATGACGTAGCCCCGGAGTCACTACGTCAACCCGAAGCTGAGTAAACTGTGGCTACTCTCCGTTATTTGATTTCCTTTTATGAAAATATTACGCACTCCGCCAACAAAGGAATTTGAGAGGACACTCATCAGATGCATCCCATTCCAACTCTTGTTGAACAAAGAGATACAACTTCTTGTGCGACTGCAGCAGCGAAATGCTTTTCACCGCTTTACTTGAAACAGTGTCTCCAGCTGAGAGGGAAACTTCCTCTTTGAAATATGACGATGGGACCTGATATTCATTTCGACAACAGGCAGTCCGTCGCCCAATTAAATCGACCCAACGCTAATTGATTGTAGCCAACTATTCATGTTTCGATTACATCCATTCTCTCATTAGTGATAAAGAAAGCAAAGTACTTTCGTTCTGTCTCAAAAGCCGACAGAAGCAGCGTTTGCTCTGCATGCGATTTGGCGATTCGAAGCTTTTGATTTGCATGTTGGGTGAATTGAGCAGAGAAGAAAATCGTCTCACGTGTCATGCTTTCATGGGAGAACATTGAACGTCGTGTTACATGGGGAGGTTTATGTCATTGCATTGACTATTCATAGATGTCTGGATTCATGGCACCTGATGGAAACATGAACGCGGGCAATGTCTCTCTGACTGAACAATTATTTCCCTGATCCAAAGAATGAGAAATCCACGGGGAGATGATCATGGCTGATGTGCTTTGCATTGTGAGCACCCAGCACTGCTGAGTGTAATTGCAATTCATTAATTCATACCTGAACAAAGAGTTGCGTGGACTTCCCTTTCAACTATCAATGTGAAACTTAGAAATCGGAATAACTCAAGAGAAAAAAAAAATGTCATCAAAATATCCTTGCCGGGATGCATCATTAGGATTCAGTGTTGTATGCAGTAATTCATTACATTGTCTATTTTAATTTAGTAATAAACACAATTCATACAAAATTATAGACAGAGCAGTACAAGGAAAGCCGGTTAAATGAATGTAATCTTTACGTGGCAATTTGAACTTGAGCAAGTTAATTGTAAAAGATCGTCTCTCTTCTGTGCCTGCCTATTCGAGGAGCAAGAAGTCTGAGGACACAAATTGAAACAAGAGCAGACACCTTCTCTCGTTCAGATATTCCGATCAGGGTTCGTAGAGGACTGAGGCATTCTGATTGGGAACCGAGGCGTTGCGTTCACACATTCGTTTGCCTGTTTGCTATGCAACAGCATTCGGCAGGCACTCGGTCATTTAAGATACCCTTCTCATCTCCAGAGCGATTAGGGAACTTTTGCCCTAAGAGCACCCACAGCATACAACTGAGATGTCGGTTGAGCGAATTGGCAGCTGATGAAATTGACTCACGAGCTTCGAGTTTCTTCTGATCAGATATTCATGGCTCGCTCTTCGACTGTTGATAAAATCGAGCAGATTGCAGTTGATGAAAGTCGGTGTTATGGTCGCTTGACCATCAAGCTGTCGTAATCGTGTCGTGTCGTGTCGTGGGATTACACAGCGCTTTCGTGATTGCGTAAAAACGGTCAGATTACACGCACATGCACTGTGAGCGTCCTTGAGCGCCAAGATCAAATGTTCCCTGTCTCTCACTTTAGTATATGTATTATCATAGATCTAATTATAAATCACTGATATAAATATAATGACAGGAAATAGAGAGAATAAAATAAAAGTGAATGAAGAACTGAATTAATTGTAACTATGACAATTTCGATCATTAAACATTTCTCAAATTTAGGCTGTTGATTCGATTGGTTTAATTTGATTTACCAAGATTCACACATAGAATGTAACAACATGCGACGCGCTAGCTGTCCGAATTATAAGTCCATGGAACCAAGAGCAATTACAAAAGCGATTTGTGTTGAACCAAAATGGTTTATGGCGTAATACTAGTGCAAGACGGACAATGACCCAAACCATTAAACTGACAATCACCTCAATAAACAACGAATATGACTACAAAGGACGGTGTGGCCTTTTGGGGGCCTCAGTACTCGGAAAGTATTATTATAATTGGCTCAAACTAAACCCTGACCCAATACCATTGGGCTCAATGACTCCTTTGGGTTTCGGTTAAGTACATGTATGGTTTCACACTTGACTGATGAAAGAAAATAAATTTGATGCATTTATTTGGCGGTGGGAGTTCTTTTTAATTGCTAGTAATGTTTTACAGTATGGGATGTTTTTCCACACTTGTATTTTTGTTATCTTCTATCTTTTTTCTTATGTTTTTCTTATATTTTCTTATTATTATTTTTTTATTTGCTTCTTACTGTTTTGGTTGTGCAGGCCCCATTTTACAGCCATTCAACCCCATTAATTGCCTATTGTAAAACCCTATTAATTTTTCACATGGACCTAAAAGTGCCATGGATCAATTCTCTCGGGTTTTAATATACCTTATCAATCATTAAAGTCGTGTTTGTGCAGGTGTTTTGTCTCAAGGGTAAACTACAGTTAGCAAAGCATGGGAAAGGTTCACTTATCCCATTCTCACTGGTGTTGGATTAATATGACTGCTGATTTGCTCATCAGTGTAAAAGTAAAGATTCAATCATGAGGAATTAACCAATACCGCATAGAACAATACCTTCTCGGCTTCCTTGGAAATGCTCCGGTCGATTCTCGAACATTCAACTCGGGGAGGAATATCCGTCGCATTACAATAAGCGATGTTTTTGTAACGGCGCTGCTATCGTAAAAATGTGTAGTGTCATACGAAAATGGAATGCGCTAAATTGAGATGCATGGCTGTTCAGAGCTGTAATTACAGAGGGAAATATGATTCAGATTTTCCAGTGATTATGGCACAAACATATGGCCATGACACAGATTGAGATGCATTGCTGTTCAGAGTGATGATGAGATGCACATACTGTATCTTCCTAGTTTCAAACTGCAAAAGTGTCCATTGGGCAAACATCATTAGGCGAATGCATTGCTCATTCGGTGACAACCGATCATTGTTACTGGCCAAGTTGTGATAATTCCATTGCATCATAGATTAGCTTGTAACCTGCAGAAAAATTAGGCATCATCAATAATCATCATTAATTGAATTGCAAAGTAGTGACAATTACTCATGTCTGGTACATGACGTCCAATTCAATCTGGTTGTGTTGCTTCGTATTGTTGTGTGCCATTTTTATAGCTTGGTTTGACCTTTGGAAGATTTTGTGATGCTGACGTTTCTCGTGCTTTCTCGCCAATTCCATGGTTACGTGTTGAACTGGTTCAGCGCAGTGTGGTTATATATGTGAATCAAAAAGCTCAGTGTGGTTATATATGTGAATCAAAAAGCTCAGTGTGGTTATATATGTGAATAAAAAAGCTCAGTGTGGTTATATATGTGAATAAAAAAAGCTCAGTGTGGTTATATATGTGAAAAAAAAAGCTCAGTGTGGTTATATATGTGAAAAAAAAGCTCAGTGTGGTTATATATGTGAATAAAAAAAAGCTCAGTGTGGTTATATATGTGAAAAAAAAAAGCTCAGTGTGGTTATATATGTGAAAAAAAAGCTCAGTGTGGTTATATATATGTGAATAAAAAAAGTTCAGTGTGGTTGCATTGTGAACCGATTCGACCCAGCAAGGTTACATTTTGAACTGGATTCCTGCTTACTCGAGGCAATTCTCAATAAGGATATTTGCTGAAAGCACAACACTGACCCGTTAAATAATTGACCTGTAACATCCATACTCCAAAACTCGGTTCAAAATATAATCACAAATCATGAATCATATATACATGCGTTTGATGACCAATTCAATATGTCCTTTTGTGCTTGCCTCATGTTGTTGTCTGCTATTTGCATTGGAACATTTCACAGCCAAATACAATACGCAGGAATTGCGGCACCTCGAAATGGTTATGTGGCCATATGAATAGCATAGCACGCCACGATATGAGCCAATTTACTCGGCGTGTTTACTCCACAGCTGTTCTACGGACAATGCCTTGAATGAGCTATAAAAGTATATGACCATGAAGGCAGAGCCACAGTTAAAACCTCCCGCCTGCCTCACGCTGAAAACTGATCAAACTTTACGCACTCTTGGTCCAACATTAAGATTGAAGAATTCGACCTGCCAGGTCGAATGCGTTTGACGCAACCTGCAAGCTACTTTAAATTCATCATTGTCGAAGGTTTCTTTCAGTTGGTTTTTATTATGGTAGTTTTGTTTGATCTATTGTTTCCTCTTGTAACTCAGCTAGATCTGATTCAGATTGATTGAGAGGAATATATCCAGAAAGGAAAATTTCGAGAGTTAAACAAAGACCTTCTGTGCTATTTCTGAATTGCTCCTCTGATTTGGTTATTTCGCTTTAATTGATAAAGATTGTTTTTTGTGAATGGAATTATCTCGTCTTGCAAATTACTTGAAAATGCGATAATAACAAATAAAACTACGCCCAAAACTGACATTGATAGGCACATTGCCATTGGTCATATACTCGGAGGAAACCGCACTTCAATACAGCATGGTATTTCTCCCATCACTAGGTGTATGATGGAACCTTTCATTTCCCAAAACCACCAAACTCAGGCCCTTGCGATCCAGTTCAAAACCATGTGTCCTCTTTGCTTGCACCTGGCACCTGCCCATTCATTAAACAATCAATGAAACGTTTTGCAATTCTGTAGAAAATAAAATTGGATGCATTAAGGAGAAAATCAATGCATCCAATTTTATTACAATCCAGATTAATCAGGTGGGGTGCCAATCGTTTATACTAACATCAATATTCATCAGGGAAAGCTCTAATTCAAATTTGAATTTCATGAATTCATTTGTTTGAACCTCAGCCTTCGGTATAGAGAGGGAGGGATTTGATTGAGAGAATACGGGTTACTCAGCTATATGTCATTTGCTATGATAATTGATTTTGGAAAACGGTAAATTAAGATGGAGCTCAGTGATTTGATTGATCGACTTCCGCAATGAATACGACTAATGCCTGAGATGGATAGGTGGTCTGGGAACATGTTAAAGGAATCTCTTAGTAATATCGCATGCAACTTCAATCTTATATTATGATTGCATTACATGATAGTTTACACCGCATGTCAACTAGTTACATCTATCAGTCAATTAAAGCAACACAATCCACAGAATTATGATCTCGGCCAAGGGAGCTTTGTCTGATCCATTTCGGTTTATTGAACCTTAATTCGATTACTCAATTTGGTTGATTATTCCTTGATTCAATGCAGCACATTTAAATTTTCCGGTATGGCGTGAGAAGGCTGGGAACCTAAATTGAGCCATGACGTCGTTCGGGAAATTCACACTGAAACATTCGTTTGAGCATGCAACCCGACTGTTATCATTAAGACTTATGAGCAGGACTTTTTAACTGGTGCTGGGAGTAATTTTCGCATCGTTTTATTGACAGGTGAATCTCCTCTGATGGTTGTTTTTAATCAATGGATGATTGGATGTGTACACCAAAGAACCCTGACTGTACATGAGAATTCAGACGGGTTTCTGTCCAGCCTCATGCTGATAATTTCCAGTTTTTTTGGTCCTTGACATCCAGTAACTATATGAATACAAACATTGTCCACGTACAGTTTTCTAATGCATATACATGTAATGTTTATAGGGGGAACAAATTTGGCCCTTCTGTTATCTAATAAGTAGAAATATGCATGTTTTGGGAACATAAATATACACATCGCGGACGGTTCGATAATCAGATTTATTTTCCTCTTTCGTGAAAACAGGAAAGCAGTTTGCAATAAAATATACACAGTATTTCAATCGCTGCTCTGTTTTCGACACGTACTTGTTCGCTAGATGCTAGAGCTACATTGACCTCGTAATTAAAGGGAGGGAGAACTGGTTAAAATGGACTTTTAGTCGTTATTTGATGCACCAAAAATGATTCCTATGCCTGGCCCACACAAGGAATATCATCGCTAACGATTTCGCGGGAGATATATTGCTAATTAGGCGTGACGTCAGGAGCTGTGATGAAACACCGAGTTCCACATCTTTTACAATGGGCCTCGTCATATCAGCGTGTTCTGCGACTAAACCCCTGGATATTTTTTTATTTTATTTTCGGAAATTGACAGAATAATCATTTTGCCACCAGTCAGGCGCGAAAAAAAAAAATATTTTTCGCTATATTTCTTATTTTAACAAGCAATTTTCTAGGACACCTACCATAGTTTCTCATCCTGAAAAAGTAAAAAAGTCAGCCAGAGTGCACCACGCATGCGCAATACTGACGCTTTCGTTTCGTAAACAACAAAGATGTCCTTTTATGGCGAAGATGCTCTGCTCTGATTGGCTGAAATCGATAGCTTCACGAGGGGAACGGGACCAATCACGGCTAGCCCTCAGCTGATGTTTGCCTCCTATACTTTGCAATGCAAGCCATTCTCCCATAGGCGCAATGCTAACCCCGATATTCGAAATGCATTATTTCCTTACGCTTGCATCCAGGCATGGTGTTCTTGGCACGGAATGCTATCAATTGGTGCTATGATTCAATAGAACATCACTTAAAATTTAGTTCCCCATCCCTTTAAGTGTAGACTAATGTATTACTGGTTGATACGAGCAGGTGACACTCCACTACTCAGTGCATAATTATATTGTATAGGTGTGATGTGCAACAATGACTTGAATGTCGTGTATCCTGAAATACATGAAGATATAAAACTATAGCAGTCCGAGGTTCGTGGGACGGTAATGTGAAAGAGCTCACATGTTGATAAAAAATCGTCTTTGTTTTCTTTCTTGCATAGGATTGCAAAAATATTCGTTTTTTGGAATATTTTACCTGATTTTATGTTTAGAGTTTAGAGCACCTATTTGTGATTCTTTTTTTTCTTTTTTTTTTTTTTTTTTTTTTTACTTTATTTTGTATTTCCTCTAAAATCGAAGCGTCACCAGTCAAAGATCGAGCTCGTTTTTGGACCGAAACCGAAAGGTCGTCCACCAGAGTATCTTTCGTCTCCGAGATAGTATGCGACCTTTCGGTTTCGGGTTAAAGTCGGTTGAGAGTCCACTCGGAGGCGTGCAATAATCTTGTGAGAAGTCCGATGAACCCTGAAGTTTTGTAAATAACATATTTTCTTTGTCGAGTCGCTCACTTTTTTTTGGCACCTTGCCAAAAACAGTCACATGCTTTTCTTCTTCTTCTTCTTCTTCGCTCATGTGATTGTTTCGCTCAAAAACTTGAGATCTATATATCTGCGGTCGAGTTGTTTTCATCATAAAGAGGTATTGCAACCGACCAACGATCGAGTCGGGAAACTCCCACAATTGATAGGAATTCAACGAGGTCAGAGTCCGTCAGACGACACAGTTATCCATTCCACAAAAAAAAAAAAGAAGCAAAAATTATGCGATAACATAAGCACGGAAATCGCCCTTAATTCCGCAAAAGCGAATGAAAAAAGATTGTACACTCTTCGCGTGGGAGGGGGCATATAAACAGTTTGTTTGCGACGTTCTGCTGCAGTTATTGCAACCTCGCAAACCTGAAAGCAGTGGGAGAGGCAGTATACTATGTAAGTATTTCTTCTTTTCTCTTTTGATTCTAATTTTGTAGGAGCTCAATGATAGACTCAAGTCAATTGAGATCTACTGAATTCTCCGGTTTTATTGAAGAGCACACACTCATGTATATACTAGTGAATCCAGACGGGAGCTCCCCTGGGAGAATACCCAAGCATATCTGCTCAATCACAGTTCATGAATAACCTGATGAGTTGTTCGTTGAGCGACCGCAAGCATTGCGGTTGCCCAGGAAAAGTCAGTGAAGGGGTGCTTGATCGGGTCACTACAGGGGTTCCCCCTACCGAGACGGAGTGGCGGACGACTCTCTCTCGAACTGCGAGTTGTTGTAGCGGCTGCCTTCAAGCGGTCGATCGAGACTGTCTCTTGGCGACCCTTGACGTCAAGTGCTAAGGCCTTTGCGCTGCGACGAAGAACCTTGTAGGGACCCGAGTACGGTGTGTCCAGTGGTCTCCTGTGGGCCCCCACCCGGATGAACACCTCTATAGCTCTGGACAGTGCGGCCGGCACTGCACTCTTTGGTGTGCCCTGGTGGCTAGGATGCTCTGGCACTTTGGGCGGTGCACGAGCTGTCCCAAAGGAGAGCAGGTCTCCAGGTAACCTCGGTCTATGTCTAAAGACTAGGTCTGCCGGGGCGGCATCCAAGTTGTGCGCCACGCGCAAGCTGAGCAGCAATCACGGTAGCTGACCAATTCAATTCGGTCCGGAGAGGCGGGCTCATAGGGCTCGTAGGGCTGCCTTCAAAGTGCGGTGCATCCGTTCTACCATGCTGTTGACCTGTGGATGGTAGGCAGGGGTCCGATGCAACTTAGTCCCCAGGGACGTAGTTAACTCGTTCCATAGGTTGGAGGTGAATTGCCGGCCTCGATCGCTGGTGGTGTTTGTAGGCAACCCGTAACGTGACACCCAGCATCATAGCATTTAATTACATGTATAGTGTGTCGACAATCGACTTGTATATGAAACAGACCCCAGTAGTACCCAGGGTATCACAGATGTAATCATAGGCATATACATCTTCTTCTCTTTTTTTTCTGAAATAAGTACTTATCAATAATTTGTATACTTTCGATCCTCGTGCACACACATATATAAATACACATAGTCTACACACCACTTCCGCATGTTCTGCGTGAACCCCTATAGCTTGAGGCTCACTGAGTATATAACATTATCGCATCTCATTTTTCTCTGCATGGTCAAGTTTAATTGGGCACGAATTAAAGCCGGCGGTATCCGAGCTCAGGTTTCAGGATGATCGTCGGTTACATATTGTAAAACTATAGGCACGAATCAGCGGAATCGATCCCCATGGCAACTGTAGGCGGATTTAGGCCTTCACGGCTCGGCGTCCAGGCAGACGTCCACGTCCGGAACATAAATTATGTTTGCCTGGGTATTGGATATAAGCTAGGCCGCCATTATATGCATATGGCTTCATGGTAAATTATCTGTATCTACAAATTCATCACATTCTGACAAGAGCGGTGTGTAACCATTCTTGGTAGCTAGGGACAGGCATATTATTCCTTATTTAACCACATATACCATTTTAAATCGTTACCTATAAGTTACAAGAAGTGTGGTCGTGCAATTTTAATTTACCAACTTACAACAACAAAACGAGTTTCACTTTCTTTGTTTTTGAGAACAGACCGGCCAGGAGAATACAAAATGGCGAGTTGCGGGTCGTGCGCAAAAGCCGTGTGCAGAATCTGTGATTTTGCGCGAAGCCAAGTTTCATTTACAGTCAGTGTCTGTTGTTGTGAGAAACGGTTATGGACCGTAATAAAATAACAGACCGACAGTTCAACAGCGCAGGAAAACAGTGCAGTTCGTAGGAGTTCCAGAGCTATCGCAGTTTATTCACATCTCTTGCATCAGTTGCCGGACAATTAAGCAGACAAGCAAGCACCGGTCAGTCCGCGGAGCTAAATGGGTGTCACACGTTGCCTCTCTAGCTGATCAAAGTCGAGATCTTATCATGAAGTTTATAAAGTTTTAAAAAGTTTTAAAATAATAAACATGGTTTATACCTGATTCTGTGTCGTGCTGACATATAATTATAATTATATTATTGGAACAAATTTAAAAGCGACACGTCTTAAAATTGACATTTATATATTTTAGAATTATCTCAGTACAACATTGCGATTAGTGTATACCCATATAGTGTTCTATTTAGATATTTCTCCTTATTATTAATAATAAATTATGCTCTTTTACCTTAATTTCGACCGTGAGAGAAGATATGCTGATGGGGAATTATTACGCAACTGCATGAGTCATAACGTATTTACGTGATCGGAGAAATTTTTATGTTCTCCTCATATATAGAACTCCTGATATTACGAACTATTTTTTATGCCCCTGAATGTTCGTAATAGCGAGCTTTGACTGTACCCAAATTCAATAACATTGTATTTGTCAAAGAATGGCTAAATTGCCCATCCTACAAGAAGTCGGAACGGCATTTGTGTCGCTTGGGGATCTGATCACTGGCAATCCTAAGAAGGCAGGACAGAGATGGGAGAACTACGCTGAAGAAAGTGTCATCGGCTCAGGTGCCGCATCGTTGGTGTGCTTGATTGCAAATGATAAGGAAAAAGCAAAAGAATATGCGAAAGGTGAGAATCGCAATTCGCTAAACTTCTGATCTCATGTGTTTCTTTTTATCCTAGGCATGGGACGAGCAACCGGGCAAGCAGTCCTGGGGGGAGGTTTACTCGAGAACATCCCTGTTTTTCAGGAGATATCCACGACTGGTAAAGCTCTGGGGGACCTCATTGGAGGAGGCGATACAGAGTCAGCTGCGAAGAGATATGAAGATTACATCGAAAATAGTATGATAGGAGCGACAGTGGGCAGCGTTGTGGCAAGAGTGGAAGGCGATGATAAAAGGGCGGAGGAACTGATCAAAAATGCCGGAAAAGCCATTTTGTCTGCGGGGATGACGGGAGGGGCAATTGGTCTCACGGTTTTGACCGGTGGGTTAGCTGCTCCACTTGGCACAGCTGTTTCGATGGCAGCTGGCGCTACCGTGGGTGCGGCGTCGTCGGCAACAACAGGAGCTGTTGATCAAGCGCTCTACAACGATGGTGAAATCGATGCTGGGGCTCTGGTTGGGGGCGCTATCATGGGTGGCGCGACAGGTATTTCAATCAAATACACAATAAGTAAAACAAGTTAACCTCTTATTTTTAGGTGCTTATGGTGGCTACAAGCAAGCAAAAGGGTATCAGAAATTACAGCAAAACAAAGCGGACGGACAAAAGTTGAGCAAGAGCTCAAACGAAGTGAAGAAAGCGGTGGAAGACAACAAAGATAAATTTAGCAGCAAAAAGGCTCAGCAAGAGAAGGTGGTGCACACAAAGATGGTGGCTGAGGATGGCAAAGAGGCGAGTGGATTCAACAACAAAGCCAGATCAAGGATCGACGGACCGATCAAGGATCCCAAGACAGGCGAAATGGTCCCATCTGGCAACGTCAAAGGGGGACCAGCGTACCCAAATGGTACCCCGAATGTGGACGAAATTGCCAAGAAACCCTCTGTTCAGAAAGCACTGGCAAAGACCGGTGGTGAAAACAGAGTCCTACACAACTGCGCTGAGCCTCACGCGCTAGAAAACCTCAAAGCTGATCACCCGAATGCAGTGCCGAAGGCAAACTACACGGTTGAGTATAAGCACAGTGGAGAGACTGTTGTGAAAGGTCCATGCGGGAATTGTTCTGCGATGTCTCCCGGTTATGGTGAAGTCCCCTTTGCCAAGTACGATGGAGTGCCGTGTAAAAGTGCCATTGCCAGCCACATCAAGGAGGGCGTCCAGGCTGTGTCCAATGCTGCAACACAGGCCGCAGTTGTAAGCCAATTATTATTGCATAATGTGTATTATGTGTTATACCCGTCTGTCAATTCTGAATAGATCTCGGCTGGTGGTGCGTCCGTTACGACTTCCCATGCTGTGGAGGGTGAGTACATGAGTGATATTGCACGGCACAGGTGTTTACATACGTGTATTATATTTACGATCATATAATTATAATATTGCATAGTTGATTTAAAGGTATTAGTACCTTGTACAGTATATTTGAGTACTGTCACTTCAAGACCACACTATTATGTCATAAACGAGAATTCTATTCCAGACATGCCAATGGAGTTCGTCGTTTTCATTGATGAAACCGTTCCTGAGTATGTATACAAGGAATGCAAGAGACGTTTCCGAGGGGCTAAGGTAAATAATTGAAGCTGTTTCTGTCATGAAATAAGCAAAATAATCCTCAACTTCAAGGCTTTGATTCGTGGTTCGTTGAGTGCTTTGAGGTCGTACTCCGATTTCGGTGGAGTCATCAGAGTTGCAATGGGCAGATTTGACGCGGATGCAGCGAGCGCTTTCATCCGTGAGATCGGAAGTCGCGTGGCTGTGGTGTTTGTTCAATTGGACTGTGGAGATTTCGGCAGAATAAGTACCTTCATCACTCGCAATGGGCGCACCTTGAATCCCAGTGTGTATGGCGTTTGCCAAGGGAAGGTGAGATTATACAAATTGCTCATAATAGTGGGTTATTTTTCATTCTGACCCTTATTCTCATAGGAGACAAAGACCAAAGCCGTGTGTGAACGTGCTCTGTCGGCGCTGGGAGATCTTTGTACTAAGGGCAGAAACTCCTACCGAAGGCGACGTCTGCTGAAGGAGCCTGCCATTATGCTCAAGTAGAAGAGATTTATGGCTTTTGGTGAATAATAGTACCTAATACAATGCAATACAATTATGCTTAAAATACAATCTTGCGTTTATGTAATCGTCATTATTTGTATACAAAAAAAAAAAATGAAAACAAACCAAAGGAGAGAAAAAACAAAAAAAAACTTGAATCACTTCTGTTATAACCCAATAACAACTCATAATAACTATTTACAAATATCTGTCAAATAGCTCTAAATGAACTTTGCAACAAATATGATGCTAATGGTCATGATACTACAAACGCAAATTTAATTAAGGACTTACTGTATTCGTGAAATATGTGTAAATACAAAATAACCTTTTAAAGTCAAATTGAAAATAATTTTGCATTGAACTCAATTTGTGTATAATTATATATAATATATGCAAGCACCTTGTTTAGCTGCACGTACGGGAGTAATGGCGTACTCGCCAGAGATGTGTCGTCATCCTAGTGCATCATGCAAGTGCCTAAAAAAAAACATAATATTTAATACATTTTTTATGGTTATAATTCATTCATGGTTATGATTGATTTCAAACTCGGGGTAACTTGAAAGGTAAGATATGCAGCTTGACTTTTATTTCATTTAATCAAGCCCCCCTCTCCCCTTCTTGGATCGATTCTGTGGGCCTTTGTAAGTGACGAAACAATCGGTCAGCTAATTAATCATATTCAAAGCAAATTATAATACGATTTTAATTACTCAGGCAGAATAAGCTTGAAATGAGATTGCTGTTTCTTCTCAGACTTGTCATCTCAAATAAAAGATCTGAGTTACAAACACAAAAAGAATTATTCACATTTAATTGCTATTGGCAGCTACAAGAAATTAATGCAATACATCTTTATTTCTTTAAAGTCCATTTGGAGAGGCGCAATTAGGGACATGCATTGTTCAGTACTTCACAGATGTTTGTGCAATGCAACAAAAAAACATTGTAAAATTTATATTAATTGCACCTCCTGGTGTCTTAACATGTATAAATCGCATTTGTGTAATGGCTCTTTGTAAATAAAATAAACCATTACATTCAGGGTATTTTTTCATTCCAAAAAAGGACATATTTCATTATATTTATCAGTGCTCAGGCGAAACCATTTTAGGCGACATTTAGCAATTTCTGCATCATTTCTCAACTTCTAATAAATTATATACTTTTTTTCGTTTACAATTTTATCTTCTCTTAGCTATTTGCTTTCCTCCTTGGATTTCTCCCTGAAAATAGATATTTTGGACTTCGACTGATTTCTTGTTTGTTTTTCAATTTCACGATATGTCTTCTCAATGCAGGTGCCAAAACTAATACACCTACAAGAAAACATGTTCCTTGTAATTATTCATGATTGTACCTCCACATGCACAAAGTGCAAAATTGCAGAGGATGTGAGCTGCTTGTCTCTCGGGATGCAACTCCTCAAATTACGCGAATGAAAGACAGCCGAGGGATCTCACTCGAATCTCTTTTAACCTTTGGTTCATGTGCCGTCAGTTGGTTCTGATCCCTTGATATGCTCTTCAACCATAGCCTGCTTCATTGAAAGATCACCGGCAATCCAATATGAAAACAAAGTGAATCATCGGAAACACCGGTGATTATGCAACGCAAAATTAGTTCGTAGAACATACCAAGCTGAATGAGAATTGAGAACAATGACTCCGGCATGGAAAAGTCGATCTGATTGCAGAGCAACACGCAACCCGTTTGGATTTGACGTCATTTCACGCACAATTTGTTCAAGGACAATTCAAGCAAATGGTTCGCCACCAAAACCGTCTTTATTTTGTCGTATAATTCAGATTGTTGCTGTCATTTACTTCATCTTTGTCTCATCTCCTTTGGTTCACAATCCCGCAAAGGTCATCATGCCCTCCCATTCGTCATGGATATTTCATAGTTCATCATCCTTTGATCACTTCTCTGCCAGGCCAGGTTAGACCATTGGTGCTGTTGTTGCTCGTTCCTGATTAATTAGTGTTCTTTGTGGCTGCTTGCACCCTATAGCTCCAACGTGATTACAATTACAATATGTGTGTGTTGCCTATTCAAAATAATGAGCCAATATAAATAACGATCATTTCTAGAATGTCTAGAATGTCCATGCAAGTGAGTTGTTGGACAAAAATGAAGTTAAAATAGTCACCCCTTATAATTCCTAAGCCATTTAGGGTGGAGCCTTGACGAGGTGCGAGTCTTTGTGTGAATCCTTTGTCATGCCCAAGGCCACTTGACCAGCACAATCATTTTTGCTTCTTTCCACCGTGAAATGAAAATGCCAAGCGCATTGGATCTTATAAAACAGGTGACACATGTGATGTATGACGTTGTTTTTGTTTTCAACTTTGGAAACGTCGAATTCTTTGCATAGCGTGTTATTCGCCAAATAGTTGATAGCGGATTCTGAAATATTACCCATTACCTCATGCGTCTGCTCTTATTCCAGCTTCAACGTATCAAACAAAGGAAACTATTATGAACTTTTAGCAACCAAGCCCTGACTGGCGAGTGCACAAAGTGTGCACGTTGCCCGCATCTACTTTTAGAAATCAACGCCAATCAATATTTATTCTTGCTTAAACAAGGAATTAAATTGTGTCTTACAAAACAAAAGCCTCCATTTTTGAGAAAAAAGGCAAGCGTCGTCCACATGCAATTTGGTGATTTAAAGAACCAAAGTTATTGATTTGCATCGAGTTCTGCCGTGTGGCAGAAGATCAATCAGGTCTTTTGATAAAGTTTAGCAATGAAATGTTAATAGTCAGAATATTATTTATATTAATACAATATGTATTTCAAATTTTCAAAACCTGCAATCAAATACAGTTTTGAAAAACAGTTGCTACATTGTGACAGTGAATACACTGACACAACATATTACGACTTCCAACTGCGTCAATGAAACTTCCACTGCTAATTAGATAAAGGTGTGCCATGGGTGCTCTGAACATAGAAATGCCTCATGAAATTCAAAGACGCGGATCATATTCTGACGACGAAGCACAATTCATAAACATGCTCTCTGCCACCTGTCAAATTCAGCGTAACAAGATTGTAAAAGGCACGAATGAAACTTTGGTTCCAGGGAAAATCAAATAGCTCAGGAAGGGGTTTCTTCCATCACAAGGGAAATCATAGTTGGCTTGTGGAGTACAGGATATGCCAGTGAAATCAGGCGAAATATGAAGATTGCATT
>KB298689.1:238374-270720 GCA_000328365.1 Capitella teleta | reverse complement strand
CCGCTGACAGTCATCACGCCCGTGCGTAATGTACCAATGTGTGATTGTCATGCCCCCCTTTATGCCTTACTTCTTGCATGCACTCATAGAGGTACTGGAAAGCTGAGACAAAGCATATAATTATGGTTACGGGCGTGTTCACTAGTGGTTTCCATAATAATTAGAATGCAATTATATTATATAATTATATATAGACGGAAAACTTTAAAATAAACTTACTTCCATAATGATAATCCATGCGTGACAGGTAGACCCATTATCCAGAGGACTTGACTTGAACAAGTGGCCAGAAAAGGGTTCCCGTGGAGGCATGCTGAACTGCATCAAGCATGGATCCTTCGATGGCAGTCTGAATCTGGTCACCGCCACCAGTGGTCACCGCGGTTGATCGAGCTGCGAGCAGTGAACACTCTTGCAGTGTCACTGGTGAAGTCAATCACTTAGTGAGTTAGTCACTACTCAGGCGAGTCAGCGAAGTTTCCGTCGCCTGTTCGTAGCAAAAACCGGCGATGCAGTGTCGTGGACTTCTCTCCCGAGTGCTTGACCGTTCATTTGAACTCATAGTATTCAATCAAAGCGATTCAATCATTTAAACACAGCTAAAATGTAAAATTATCGCGATCGAGCAGACAATCAAAACAGCGCTCCAAGAGCCAAGGTCAAGATCGTCGTGACGTCACAAATCACCTTGTCAAGCGAGAGGTGAAGCGGGATTTCGAAAATCGTTTTTTTCGCGCCCTCAATATCCCTCACTTTGCGGAGGTGTAAATAGTATTTATAGAGGACGGATCATGGTTTTATTTATTGCAATAACAATTAAAATATTCAATTTTATTAATAAATGCATTTAATATGCAATATAAAAACACATTTTGAAGTGTCATGGACACTTTAAGAGATCAGTCTGTAGTGGGTCCCTCTTGTTCCACATGTTGTTAAAATGGCTGTTTTAAACCTGTCCTGGATGTGCGCTCGCCAGACTTGGCAATCCTGTCTCTTAGCCGTCACTTTTTGTCATCCAGTACGGAGTCGGTCGACTGTGGAACTAGTTTCAGTAATGCTCTGGGGTAGGCAAAGAATGGTTGAAACATTACACCCAATTTGGCGGGCAATGGTTCCAGGTTTCATTGCACGATCCAGAAGGCTTCTGTATAGCTTTCCTTGGAGCGCTGATAGGCTATCACTTCATAACTTCCAATGAATTTATTACGTGTTGGCCATCAGTGATAGCCGACCCGTAATGAAGTTATCAGTAATGTCTGAATTCTTTCATGTACAGAATTTATAGGGGTGTCTCTCGAGTCCATTTCATGAGTCTGTTGTCTACTGCTCGTGTAAGTACTCATGAACTGATTGATATTTGAACACGGAAGGCATGAGGTTGTCGAGCATGTTTGAAATATTTATTTCGCAACATTTCATGGTACACATAATATATCCAATAATAATTGCATTTATAGACCCATGCATTTCTTTTACCTCTAAGTAAAATATATTATTAAATATTTTCTTCTACTGCTGCTCTTGACTTCAGTAAAATTTTTGCAAAATTTATAATGACTAATACCAGATCAAGTGCATAGACGTTTGAATGCAATTTGCAATAATTTCTTTTGTAATAATTGCCTCAAGTTACCACTGACAAAATGGAATAATGGCAGGTTCAATGATACGACTGAAGAGAAGAGGTTTTTTTTTCTTTTTCTTTTAGCAATTAGCAATACATTTAATTGCTGGCGGTATAATAACAAATGAGTGCTAATTGTTGAAAGATAAGGATCATATTTCTTGTTGTCCTTTCAGGAAGCCAGCATCATCCGAAGTCCTCTACCAATCTGAGCGGTCTAAATCTCCTAGATTTTGGAGAAACATTATCGCCAGAATGTTCCGTGTGCCTCAGAGAAAGAAGCCCCTGCTGTACATCCTGGGTGCTCTTGTGTTCATCTTGTTACTTAAGTGGTTCAGAAGTGACAATATTGACTGGGTAAGAGTCAGATTAGCTCTTTCACATACAATGTGGAATGCGTGTATATTTTGCAGGATTTTGTTGCACCTGCAGAGCCAGCTAAAGTTCAGCGTAATGCGGAATTAAAGCATGATAAATGGATCATTGTGACCACTGTCCAAAAACCAACCTCTGCGATGAAAAAAATGGCTCAGATCCCAAATTGGCTATTATTGGTAGTCGCTGATGGAAAGACACCGAAAACATGGAGGTATGCCATTAAGAGGATTACATTTTTTTGTTTTGACCTCAGAAAATTTTCAGTTTACCAGGGGCTATTCTGTTGGATGTGAAAAGTCAGAAGGAATTGCATTACCAAGTTCACTCCTATCTACCATACGACAGCTATACTCGTAAAGTGATTGGATATCTCTATGCCATTGAAGTAAGTGATTATACTTGATGGTTTTCAGCGTTTTATGTATTATTTTCTTTGTCTTAGCATGGTGCGAAATACATCTATGAGACTGACGATGATAATTTCCCAGAGGGAGACCTAACGCAATTTCAAACGTCAATGGGCCAATCAGAGCTCCTCCTAGTGGAGACAAAAAACACCACATACAATCCGTCGGTTCATTTTGGACAGGGAACTATGTGGCCAAGAGGCTTCCCGCTTGATGAAATCGGCTACCCATCTTCCCGGGACTACTCTTTATGCCAAATGAACGTGCCATCGATCCAACAGGGTCTGGTCAATGGAGATCCGGATGTGGACGCTCTTTTCCGGCTGACGCGAAAACACGGCCTGGAAGATTTGGACGTCAAGTTCGATAACGCAGCTCCCCCTGTGGTTCTCCCCCACGGCACTTATTCGCCGTTTAATTCACAGAATACTCTATTCACTGCCAAAGCCTTCTGGGCATTGGTTCTACCCGTTAGTGTGTCAATGCGGGCTTGCGATATTTACCGGTCATACTGGGCTCAAACCTTGATGTGGACCCTTGGTGACAATGTCGGGTTTTATGCACCCAATTCCGTGCAGAAGAGGAACCCACATTCGCACATTATGGACGCTTATGAAGAAACAGAGCTCTATCACCATATGGGCGCGTACGTGTACTTTATGAAGAAGTGGAAGTGTGATAAGGTGTTTTTCTTTGACTGTGTCAGTCAATTGACGCATGATTTAGTCGAGAGAGGTTTCTTCGTCAGGCGAGACGCTGATTTGACTGATGCCTGGATCACGGATTTAGCCACTATCGGATACGCCCCACCGATCATGCGTTCTGACACCAAAAGCTGTCACACGAATGATCCGCTGCATGTGGTTTTCTTTCCCGATGAGCAAGAGACCGTGCTGCCCCATTCCTCCAGAAAGATGATCCCGACTGATCTGGTGAATCATCAATACGTGAACAAGTACCTCACAGAGACGTGCGGTTTTGCCTACGCTTTCCATTGGCACAACATCATGCATGAAGGCCACAAGTTTGATCGCGAAGTGCTGGTTATAAGCCTCCAGAATAATCCAGAAGATATCATCCCCTCACTGGAGGCCACCTATCGACCACATTTCCCCCACATTCTCTACTGCGGAGAAAAACCGAAAGACGAAAGTTTCCTTCGTCTGTGGCGGGTGTCCTATGTGACACCACCGAAACAAGTTTCTGGCGTCTCTTGTGTTCTGACGGCTATGCGCATGAGATATCACGCTACCGCTTATATTCACATCACTGACACCATGTACTTGAACATGCACGGTAGCAAACTGCTCTCAAACCAGAATCACCTGACCTGGGTTACAGGAGAGCTGGACGCATACCGCCCGGATACAGTAAACTTGTGCAAAGAAGGCTCAATTAACTGCATTCCAATGTCCAAAGATATCATCAGCCAAATTAACCGCTACACAAACGAAATTGAACTGGACAATGCTGTAAAATCGAAAATTAAACAATGCTTTGATAAACTACGAGCAGATCCAAGTTTCCAAGCCCAGTCGACCTTGACGTGGGTCACTGATATGACCTTCAGGGTGCCTGATACTGCGCAAGATAAATTCAAACGGCTTGCTGAGTTTTACAACAAAGACGCACAGAGTATGAAGTACGATTTCTTCAGTTTACTGCTACTAGAGTGTTTGGAGCATACTGTTGAGTACATGGCGTATGGTGATGTCAAGGAAGCTGCGGAAGTTGAAGAGAAAACTGATTATCTTTTCCCGTACCCATTTAAACTGGTGGAGATCGATGAAGGACCTTTGAATCAGCATTATTGTAAACATTTTGAGAAATATGCTCCTGAGGATGAGCCGAAATAATGAATTAAACTCTAGAAAATATTCAATTTTAATTCCGTCTTCCGATATCTCATGATATGGCCAGGGTATTTCATGCATGTACATTATTTTATATCCAATTAACTATACTCTTGCACCATCTCTATGTGATTTGGCTTTATATAGAACGTAATTATTATAATTCTCTTTGTGCATGTTGGATATCTGTCACAATGCGTTCAGGGCACTAGTCTTTCTACGCAAATTCTTTACTTCAACTTCTTCTGTCTTCATAACCGTCTGGATCAATGTGTTCAGTGATGGACCTTATGATCTATAGCAAGGTGAACAAACGCAAATAATAATACATGTATTAACTTTCTATGCAAATATATATATGAATAGATATGTATGCGGTATACATATTTGTGCTATCCATTCAATTAAATATGCATTTTCATTTTTGGTGGTTTTTTGTATTTGGAGATCTTATAGTAAATCTGATGTATTTAAATACGGCACCTATATGTATTTTCTAAGCTAGTATCTGCACTCTTGCTTACTCTGATTATTTTCCTTTCTTCACGAAAATATTTGTACCCATTTTAGATACGGTATTGTTAAAATTGATCATCATTGCTTATATATCAAAATACAAAATTGTGATTCATCAGATATTAAAGATTTCATTATTTTCGCAACAGTGTTCTATCTTTTCTTGGTCAGAATACACAAATTGGAGTATAATTATATTGAAATGCGATGTAATAATGTGTTTGTACAACTCGTATAATTATTTTAAAATGAAAAGGAGCTTTTATCGCGAAAGACGTTATGATTTGCACGCGAGTGCGTTATGATTACCATTCGTAAAAATCTGTCGTCTGAAGAGAATTGAGAGATCAAAACAAAAGGCCACTGAATTTCGATGCCTACCTCATCAGGCATGGCAAATGTTGACATATTCGTCGGGAATGAAACGCTGATCGATCCAGATGTTTACCAATTGTGGCTGGATGGTTATACCGGTAATTATGAACATACTGCAAGCTAAGTGAGCGATAATAGGGATAAATACCTTTCAAAGTCAAGCACTAGAGATAATTACTCAGTACTTTACTTGATATGCTTTGCTTTTGACTTGGTTCCTGTTATTATAGCTCAAGAAACAGCCCAGATCTTGCAGAAGCGCGGCATTCTCCAGCAGTATGGCGCGACCTTTGATATGCTGCTCAGTGACACCTTGGATCATTACCGAAATTTCTTCGTTCTTGAGCGCTACTTGAAGAACCCAGTTTTGGTTGGAGATCAACTTCTGATGCAAATCAGCCCTCAGACGCAAGCGATGCTCATCGAGAAGTGAGCAATCTCATATTCTAATTAATGCCAGAATAATTATGTTGAGCTATAAACAGAATTACTATCACTTCTTTTTATAATTCTTAACACATGATTTTTCAGATACTATGAGTTTGATTCGTCCGTTGTGAGAGAGCTACTCGGAAAGAAATTGACCACCCGACAGCGAAACGCCCTCGATGATGTCAGTGACAAGACTCGAGTACCCCTGAGAAGTTGCCGGAGACAGGTCTGTATCTCTGTTTGCGGCATTCTCTCGATCTCACTGTTTAAATTTCAGTTTGATAACGTCAAGCAAGTTTTCAAAACGGTAGAAGAAATGCTTGGTTCTTTGGTGGATAATATCAAAACACATTTCTTGTTGTCAGACCACTTGGCTAAGTCAGTCTCGGAAGGTGTTTGATCAGCCATCAATTTTAATTTCTCGCCTCCAGGCAGTACGCAGCCATTGTATTCATCACCAACAATCGGTTTGAGACGGGTAAAAAGAGGCTGGGATATCTCACATTCCCTGATTTTGTTCATTGTGCAAATGAGATGATAACTAATTGGTCTTACAGTTCAAAAGGTCAGTTCACTATTCTCAAGTTTTCAAATTTTATTTATACCACGTACAGATTGTAAACACCACGATGATATGGATCAAGACTTAGACCGGGATTTTCTGATCGATTTACGTGATCTGAAAATACTCTCGGAGAAAGAGCATTTGGACGAACATAGAGTGTAAGTAACCTTTGTGCATGTACTATCTCTTTAAATAGCCTTTACTTCTACAGCGCTGTTTTGAAAGCAATTCATGGTAAGCTGTCAACGAGCGCGGCAGTTGAACTTGATCACAACTTCAAGGTGTGATTCACTTGCTATTAAAAAAACTCGCAATAAATTCTCCTCTTTTCTAAATTCTAGAACATCTCAAAAACACTAATCAACGTCGCTAGTGGTTTGAATCACAGCCGTGAACTCAGAGATCTATTTGAAGATTTTGTTGACAAGGTGATTAGGGATTCATTTTAATTCTATTATTACAATCAATCATTCTCTTTAGTTTATTGACCCCTGTAAGCAAGCGAAATGGACGCAGAACGATGTCAAGATTTTTCTCCAGGCATATGCGGAAGTAGCACAGCAAATGCATGTAGTCAGGTCTGTTGAATTGTACAAATTATAATCATGCTTTACATATTTCTCTCTTCTCACAGGTCTAACAGTCAACTGTTGAAAGTCTGGGAGCGTTACACAGGTACCATTAGTAGCTGCTTAATACAAATGTATCACCCATGAAATGTATCAAATGTCTATGTAGGATTCCTACCCCATCACCCCCCCAATCCCTTTTCACAAATTTTGTTACATTTTTCTGTTGCTTGTTCCTCTTGCTTGGTATTTCTGGAATTGTTGTTCATCATTGCATTCATAAATTATCTAGTCAGTGTTGATTCATTTGGCATAATTGTTTAATAAAAAATAACATGAAGTTTAAGAATTATTGTTACTTTCTTGTTTGTGGGACAGTCAGTGTATAATTAAATATATCTTACCATGGGTATCCAACGAATATTAAAGCGGGCCTCTGTTTATTATGAAACCTTTGTACATCAATTGATTTTAAATAATGCAGTGAGACAATTGTCAGCTCTGAATACAGTTCAATACCAATAAATTAAAATGTGAGTCTGCTTCTGACCCAGAATAGCTCATAATGCGAAGAGTGTATCAGGAGGACTGCTGAAAGAGCTTCTCACTCACAGTTCTTGTTAAGAATAGGAGAATTGTGATGGTGACATCACACTCGCATGAAATCAAACACAGAAATATAGCGATATTTTAAGGCAGAGGCCCCTCATAGTGGCCGGCAGCCTCTCCAATGCTTTACTATTAAATCTCATTCGCAGGTAACTCTAGAAATGAAAGCATAAAATATTAAACTTTTTCCCCTCACAATGTATTTTCTATCCTGTAATACCATACAGAGTGGGCCAAACGTAGTCTATCTATATTCCATGTTAAAAAAACAAAACTCTAAAATTTGCTAAAATGTATCAATTATTCCAAAGAATAACTGCCTGGTATGGATTGACTATATGTTATTTTGCGTACATTTACACAAAGAAATCAAATAAAAAGTTTATTTGGAATGAGGGAAAACCATTTAAAGGGAGGGAGAACTGGTTGAAAATGGACTTTGAGTCGTTATTTGATGCACCAAAAATGATTCTTATGCCTGGCCCACACAAGGAATATCATCGCTAACGATTTCGCGGGAGATATAATGCTAATTAGGCGTGACGTCAGTCGCTGTGATGAAACACCGAGTTCCCCATCTTTTACAATGGGCCTCGTCATATCACCGTGTCCTGCGACTAAACCCCTTGATATTTTTTTATTTTCTTTTCGGAAATAGATAGAATAATCATTTTGCCACCAGTCAGGCGCAAACAAAAAATATTCTTCGCTATTTTTCTTATTTTAACAAGCGATTTTCTAGGACACCTACCACGTTTCTCATCCTGAAACAGTAAAAAGGTCAGCCAGAGTGCACCACGCATGCGCTTTCGTTTCGTAAACAACAAAGATGTCCTTTTATGGCGAAGATGCTCTGCTCTGATTGGCTGAAATCGATAGCTTCACGAGGGGAACGGGACCAATCAGCCATCAGCCAAACCAAGCCATCAGCTGACGTTTGCCTCCTATACTTCGTAATGGAAGCCATTCTCCCATAGGCGCAATGCTAACCCCGATATTCGGAATGCATTATTTCCTTACGCTTGCATCCAGGCAGGGTGTTCTTGGCACGGAATGCTATCAATTGGTGCTATGAGTCAATAAAACATCGCTTAAAATTTAGTTCCCCATCCCTTTAAAAGCGAGTGGCGTGTGATCGTGACAAGATCAAAATCAGATGAGCCCCTGAACGAGCATTAAGGAATGTCATCTCTTGGATGGCACTTCAATACAAACTCTTTGCTTTGTTTTGATTTAAGAAGATTAGAGTGCTATATTGTCACAACAAGAGCACTCTCAAACAAAACAATAGTACGACAGCATTTCCATATTGATGCGTTTAATGAAGCTTATCTATGATCCGGGGCCTTGTGTGCCGCCAAAATTGGAAATATCTCGGAATGTTGAATGCACTCTATTAGTTGAGATAAATCGGCATGAATATTGATAAAATTGAAATAGAACTGATATCATAGGAATAACAGCATCACATGTTAAATTAGCGTGGTTTTTATACACTGCGATCTGTTTTGTAACACATTCTCAGAAAATAATGCGTAGTGCCTTTGATCTCAAGTTTTATCGGCTGCTGGAAGTAATAGACTGACTTCACTTACAAGCTATAATTAAGTGCTTGCCAATTGACTCTTTTTTGTTGTTGCCAATTAACCTGGCAATCTACTATTATGGTGTCATCCATTGATGGGGGTTCAGTGAATGAACTAGAAATAGCAGCATATTTCATAATTAAGACAGGTATAAGCTGTATAGTGTATAACAGTATACCATCATGCTCAGTTTCCTCCGTCTGTTGGGTCACTCTTTGGTCTTATGCATGTAGTCCATTAGTCCTATATACCGGTAATGTTATTGCATTTCAGAAGTATTCCAACCAGTGCCTGCAAATCACGAATCACAGAATACAAAGAAAATCAGCGAACTAAATAGAACAGCACTTAATCTGTGAGGATAATAGGCTTTGTAATAGCCAGCTTCACGCGTTTACTCTCTACGGATCAAGCATAATCGGGTGTTATGTATATTGGGGCGAGATATGTTCTCGTGGTCTCAGTAAGTGATACGTTTGCGTATACCATGCAGGGAGAGATGTCAGGGCTTGAAACGTCCAATTTAGTTCACCAAAGAACAGAGGCTCGTTTAGAGACAGATCTGTTAACCAAAAGTTTAAGTTTCCTTGGAGTAAAGCAATGGAAGCTGGGCGCGTACAGTCCGTTTATTATCATCTTCGATAAAACGCAGATCGGTTGTGACTGTGGCTACCTGTTGGTTGAGACGACTACCAGACGACCTCGAATCAACCCCAAGGTCAACCCCTGTTTCCATAATGAAATTGAATAACATCGTTGGTTATACCGGATCGCTGTGTTGGACGATGCAATATAGGTCATATGGGTGGAGTGCATAAGTTATATGGATTCTGCATCAGTGCCTGCAATAAGTACGACACCCGTACTAACCTCGTGGCTAGGATGTTTTGTATGAACATAGATAGGTCTAGGTTCACAGCCACCGTTATCCAGGATACAATATACGTGTGTGGTACGTATCCATTCAGTTGTATGAGTGCTCAGAGACAAGAGATAAAGGAAGACATAGTGAAGCGGCTGAGTGACGTCAGACTAAACCCAATGTGGGCGTGGCTAAGCCGCCATATTGGCCTGACTGTAGCAACACAACGCTTTGCTTAACAACACAGCGGGAGCATGTGTTTTCTATTGAATAGAAAAGTTATTCAATCAACAACTTGCTTTGACGTTATATAATGCATGAGCTCAACCCTAAATTAATTTCACTTGCATCAAGCCTGTTATTTTTCATTAGTAATTAACTCAATAAGAATATGTATTGGCAATCACTGAGGCAAAGTCGAATCAAGAAAAAAAAGAGAGAATTGAGCGAAAACACTTTTATAATTTTATTTTAATGACCTTAATTTAAGGCATTAGAAAAATATATACATATATATACACAATAAGTACATGTAACTATAAGAACCAGAGAAAGTTATATTTATGTTCGTTTTAGTTGGAAAATTATCTGTTCCGTCTGTTTTTTGTTTTTGTTTTTTTTTTTTTCCAATTCCGATCCACGCTTGCTCTTCTTTAATCCTCTGTTGTGTTTTTTAACAAAATGAAAAATTCGGATATTTGCATACAATGTTAGAAATTTGGATACAAATGTGGATCGAACCTTGTCGAGAACACGGCAGGGGAGAATGTACATATCATTGCATAAAAATGGACGATAAGAATGAACTTGGTTTGGGAGAAAGGGCATAGGAATGTATTTTAGAATTGGAACAAGATTCAAATGCTGACGCAATGTTTATAAAATCTGTGGACACACATCAACGATCATGGCATGTACTCTTTAAGAGCAGTGAAGAGGGGTTGGGAGGCATTATCCTTAGTTAGTGATTTAACACAATTGTGATAAAACTCGAGATGCTTTAGGTTATTCAACAATTTCTTAATTACAGCGCCAAACTGACACTCGCAAATTTCACCGTACTTGATGCATTTCACGATGAATGCCTTCTGAATGTTCTCGCTTATTTCGTTTTCTAATAAAATTACAATATACTGGAATAAAATGTTATCTCTCATTCTTGGGGAAGTTGAGGTACTGAGTGTCTTTCGATATGCAAGCTTTATCTCATTGCTTTATTAATTATACTATTATATAATTATATATAATTATATTATTAAATGTGTGTATAATGAGTAAATGCAAAGACGGTTTAAACCTTCTTTGTTGAATGACACCAAAGCGGCCGGGTCCGGAATTCCGGAAAATACATGCAAAAATGGAGCTAAAATCGCCTTATAACATATCATACCAACACTCATCGCTCTTCTCTGAGTTCGTGTCATGTCATCTCGTATAATATACTCAAAATCTCATTCATAAGTTGCTGTTTGCTATCAGCATAAATTCATTGTAAAGGGAATTCGTATAACGCGTGCTACGTCGTTGTAGTGGTGACGCCGTCGATAATTATTATATTTTATACGTTATAATTAAGTCTGTGATTGTGATCGTCAACGTCTAACGACTGTGTGTGTATTTGCGTGCGGTGAATGCAGTCAGCGTGAAGCTACCCCTGCTGACACTAAGAATCTCGCGCAATGGTTTCGCCGTGCAGAAGCCAAATTCCCGCTCTCTGGAATCAAGAATCAGATGACCACGGTGGATCATGAACTAATTAAGCGTCATGACAGAGGGAGTTATCGACCGCCTGGTTGCTTGGGTGGAGAAGTAAGACAGCACAGCACGCTTAAGTCCTACATCATGAAGCGTTTTTTCACACTCACCCATTGAACGTGACCAGCGCGAAATTGAGGCTCTGGCAAAGTTGCCGACCAATGAGGGAGAGCTCCCCAAGCGCGTCAGCATCAAGCGGGAGATCCTCCTACTGAAACTTCCAACAGATGTCAGGCAAGCTCTTCCGCATGTGCATGTCTGAGCTGGTCGACGTGGCAGATAAACTCCTGCGGGCAAGGAAAGCCTCTTCAACCGATCGCAATGTGTTTAACATGGACGTAGAGGTCGATGCAATACCGAGCTGTACGGCAATGCAAGGCCGCGTTGAGGCCGTCGCCTGTATCCCCCGCGCAGAGCAGGGGGGGGGGGTGTTTGCAGCAGCGAAATGATGCAGAATCTCCTCCCACCCCAATCGCTTTCTTCAGCAAGAAATTGAAGCCACCTGAGAGAAAATACATCGCCCCATAGGCTTTTGCCCACGTGTCCTCTCATTATATTTCCTCTATGAGAGAACCTCTCTACTACAATTATAATACATGTAATCAGATGAAAAGTTGAGTCGAGTATGTGCCTGTAGTTAATACCGCCGCAGCCGACTCTCTTTCAAGAGTAGAGATGAGCTCTGTGCAGCTCGGAGTGGACTACGGAGCCATGGCGGTCGCACAAGAAAAGGATCCTGAATCAACCTTCACCTTGAAATTTGGCGATAACTCTTTATTGTGTGACATCAGCACTGGCCGACCCCACCCCCCTGCATGGTAGTCACAGCATTTTGCTAAAAGGTGCTCAATGTCACGCATGAGCATGCACTCTCATCCCTCCATCCGTTCGTCTGCGAAACTGGTGTGTGATAAGTTTGTGTGGAACGGGATTCGACGAGACGTACGCTCCTGGATGCGAACGTGTATATATCACAGTATGACAGTGGGATTGGTCGCTTTCGCGAACCTCGCCGCCGGTTCGGGCACATCTCCCGGTGTGAAGGGGTGATATACCTTTTCACCTTTGTCGACAGGTCAACTCGATGGCTCGAGGCCATACCCCTTTGCGAAGCGACAGACAGGAATTGTGCCTCTGCTCTCCTCCACGGATGGGTGTCTCGTTTTGAAGTACCCGACCACGTGACTCCTGTTAATGTCGTCACGTGTTCTTGATCGATAAAGAATCACAATCCAATAAAATCGGACTCGTAATTTATTCAGATGACTGCGTTACTAGAGTCGTTGGCGAGTGGGCGATGCTCCGTCGAATGCGCTAGCTCGCAGAGTTTTTATACAAATTTGGGGCTACCATAATATAGGGCTGCTCACACCATTACAGACCTCGAAAAACTCTGGCAGGACGTACGTGGGGTCATTCAGATTACATAACCAAATCGAACTATCGCCCAGCCTAGTACCTCGATCGTCAACTCATCGAGGCTCAGTTTGTGTTTATCCGGAACGATGCCGTCAGGGCGCCGCTGAAACCGCCATACAAATGACCTTACGAAGTGACTCAAAGAATAGAAAAATCCTTGAAGCTAAGCAAGGAAAACCAGACTGGGTGGCCACCGACCGGCTGAAGCCAGCGTAATTGGACGAGGGTGCTCTAAACCATCCTGTCACACGCTCAGGCCAAACTTCCCGCCACCCAGCCGGCTCTCAACGAACTGAGGTTTCGGAGGGGAGTAGCCTATTGTAACGGATCATACCATCGTTCATCACTCATCACTCTTCACTAATGAGTTCATGTCATGTCATCTCATATCATATACCAAAACGTCTTTTATAAGTCGCTAGCTGTTTGCTATCAATAGATTTATTGCAAAACAAATTTGTATATGGCCTGTCGCGTCGTTATATGGGCATATTGGGAGCACTTGAACCTCACACCCCTAATGGAAGAGTTTATTATATTATATTAATTTATTTGGCAGATACTCATAAAAGGGAGAGGGGGTCCTACTTAGATTTCTTTATTGATACACTGTATCTATAGCTTCGTGTATCTATAGAATTTGAATAGAAATGATAGGATCCTATCATTTCTATTCAAATTATATCAACATTTATGCCGATTTATGTCAATTGAGATAAATCGACATAAATGTCCATTAATTAATAAATGCTTTCCAATGGTGCTACGTACGCGTTTCTGAGAAAGTGTTACAAAACAGATCGCAGTGTAAATTGTAAAAATCACAGAAAGATAAGGGAAATAAAAACTTTGTAGCTGTTTGTTTGTCTTAGTGGGATTTTTACAGTGCGATCTGTTTTGTAACACTTTCTCGGAAATGCGTAGCACCATTGGAAAGCATTAATTGAAATCTTTAATTAACATGAAGTTGATAGACTATATACTTTTGGCCCACTCTATAGGCCTATAGGCCTATAGAATATACATATATCATATGAATTGATCTGCAAGGCTATAAATACTGATTTGCGTCATTAGCGTGTATATATAGCTTGTTTAGGTGGGTTACCGTGGGTATATAATTAAGCACAACTTAATTAGGACACGTACGTACTCTAGTATTATAATATTGTACGTATACATCATATACATGTATACGGATGCATATAAGTGGAACCACCTCTGGGCTATATCACAGAACATACATGTATGTCTTAGTATGTCTGAAATGACGTGAATAAATATATTATTATTATTATAAGTGGAACCACCTCTGGGCTATATAGCTTGTATATATGCCGCTGAGCTGTATTGATCTATACTAATACAGGTACGGAAAGGTAACTAACTAGCCTAGTAGGAATTACGAACAACATTGTATTGCTTGTGTGCCGCCCATCTGTTGAAACTGTTCGTTCACCTCATGTGACCTAATTCCCCATTGAAATGAAAAGGGAAATTCCCGATCTCTATTTAGATCTACACTGCACTTGAACCGACCCAGTAACCAATTGACCTTGTGCTACAACTATAATATAAATCCGCTACACAAATTAACACTATATCTATCTGAGAGTTTTGGGACCAAGTGCCTTTAAACGTACCTTTAAGTGACTTACAAATCGAAATTTATCTATATTTTGCAAAAATTAATGGATCAAACCGAGTGAAAATACGGCATTAGTGAAGAATTTCTAAATCCATAAATTATCACTTTCGCGCCCGTTGTATCACTGCGCTCAAACGTCAACATTGCAATCATGGCTTCAGCAGTTCGACTATTTTCTCAACACAGCTTCGTGTTTCGTCAAAAATTCTCTCAATGCAAGAAATACGCTCTCTCATCGAGCTGTCGCAGCTTACACAGTGGACACAGCACCTATTCCGGAGGTCTCTTCACGACCCCAATCCCCGAATTCGAAGATAAAGCTGATATAAACAGTTACCATGACCTACATCGCTTCAGCCTGGAGAATCCGAGAGAGTTTTGGGGGACCCTGGCGAAAAGCAGACTGCGATGGCATGAAGACTTCGACAATGTCATGGACTGCGACATGGAACAGGGCAAGGTTGGATGGTTCCTAAATGGAAAGCTCAATGTTGCAGGTAAAATAAATAAATAGAAAAATTATAATTATAATTAAGTTTTAAAACTTTTAATTAACTAAGCAATTATATTAATCGATTATTATAAATTTATATTATATTAGTATTATTACATCACACATGCTATGATGCTTAAATTATCAATTATCAATTATATTATAAATTGCAATTGATCAATCATTAATTCTATCAATCAATGTCCTGCTGCACTGAATGATAAGTGATCGAATAAATGTTTATATAATTTTCTTTAGTGTAAAATAATTACCGGTATATTAAATATAAATGAAAAAACACCTTAGCAAAAATGAGTGTAGTAATGTATGTATATAGGTAGAAAATAATGATCATTTGATTAAATTGGATTAATAATGTCCTACATGAATTGTAATCCATGATGATTTACTTATAATTAAATTTATATTTATCACGATTAAATTTAAATTAATGTATAATTGGAGTAATTGCCCTGTATCAATAACATCATCGATAGCATTGTTTATTTACACCATAAAATGTAACTGATTGGTACCATATAGGAGTGATAGGAATCACTGTAGTTTGTGATGCGTGCATGTACATACCTGTATGTGTTTTGAAATTTGTATACTTTGGTCGTGTGACCCGTATCCTGATATGACTGCAAATATATGATAATATGCTTGCATGCATGATGTGTCTATGCCTTAGGGTCATGTTAGCATTGGTTTCATGGAACAATTATCTCTTCAGCTGAACATTGCATAATCAGTCTGGACTTTGATATTTAATTGTTATAGTATCACATTTCCCTTTATATTTTTCACTCACCAGGCAATAGGGCCGGCATGTAATAAAATTATGCGAGTATCATACAATTAATGTCTGTGTACTGTTAATCAAAAGATATTACACGATTACACATTTACAGACTTATCACAACTCACAAGCGATCAAATCTTTAAATAAGAACATGTAAGCACAAATAGAATTTTATCAGATAGTGACAGATACCTTGTAAGATGTTACTAGCACCTTAAATATGTCATGCAGATGATACAAGTAGCTACTGGGTTGATCAATATAGGTCGATCGGTAGTTCAGTAGACAGTACTAGTATTGGTCAAGTAAGGCTTAATGCAAGATTATTTATAATTAATTATATTATTATGTGTATTATAAATGCATTCCTTACATCAGTTAATTTATTACGGTATATAGAACGATATGTATACCCATCTGATTAGCATAATGTTCCTGTTTTAGCTTATGTGAAGTCATGCATATTGATTGCAGTTAACAGAGCAATTCTACACGTACCATCATACACCATAAACATTGAAGATTATGTGGTGTGAATTGAAACCATAAGCGTACCAATTGCAACTTGGCATCTCTTTTACATCTCATTTACACAAGTTTAAGCTTTTTGTGATAAACTGATTTTTACCCCAACCATAAAAGTTCTTAGCCACAACTCATTAGAACTCTGATAATTGGGAATGAAATGGGAATGAAGATATAAATCATGCATCTCTTGTTGAAGTCATTGGGAAATACATGTATGCATAAATTTGACCTCTGCAGAAGGTTAAATATGTTTGCATAGGTTTGCATTCACCTTCAAGGTCTCTCAAAAAAATGATATTCTGAATGTTTAAGGTTGCTATCCATGACTGTTGTCCGTCGTTATAAATTATTAGCATTTCTCTCTGTAACACTTGTATGCATAAATTATAAAATAGCCTCTTTGTCCCTTAGGCTATGAATGATTCCTCCTCTAATATTCTGAATATTCTAATCTGGGTTAGCACTAAGATGAATGCACTGACCAACCTCTTTATGCCCTGGATAAAAATCATAAAATTAACCTTGACCTTGATATTCAAAGTCATGACCTTAAATCTGACCTTAAGTCAAAGTCATGGGTCTAACTGGGTCTTTCTCTAAAACGAAGACTTTAAAGGGATCTTCCCTTCGAATGATTTGATAATGTTTGATTTAATGACGCTCTTGGCTCAGGTTCTACTAATTGGTTTCTTGTTAAGTATTCTTCATGAGTGCATGTTACCGTTCACGATAAGGAATTCTTTGTTCCTCGCTGGGTATTTCCCTGTCTTTAGGTTCAAGTATCACTGATCTAAGTACACATTGACTAAGTGGGTACTGCACAACAGTGGAATGAAGACTTAAAAAAAATGTGATGATAATTTTTATTTTTAGGTGATAAGATGTTTTTATGATCCTCCGTGCTCAATGTTATCTTGACTATATGATATTGTTTCAATCATCTCATATTACCATTAAATCATGCAGCCATCTTCATCTAAATTGTGGGATTTGTTTCTGATAATAAAAATGTCTGTTTAATTCATTTTCCTTATAGAGGACAATTTTTGAATGGTAAAAATAATAAAATACCAACATAAAGAAAATAATTAGTTTTTTTTTTTAATTAACCCCTGTATGTTAATGACTCTTTTAATTGAAAGAAAACAAAAATATCACAGTAATTGGGAAATGAGAAAAGACAATCCCAACATTTTATTATTTCTTCATTTCTGTGTTCAATCACTGATTTTTGTCTGCTTATTAAATCCTAAATCATCCAGAGAACTGCATTGACCGCCATTACGAGAGAGATCCCGACCGTGTCGCCCTCATATGGGAGAAAGATGAACCGAACCAGCATGAATCTGTCACATACAAGTGAGAGGAGAATAAAATATAAAAAATAACTCCGACATTTCTTCCCCTCAGGCAGCTATATGAGATGACCAACCAACTGGCAAACACACTACGCAGCCATGGCGTCAAGAAAGGTGATCGCGTTGTGCTGTACCTCCCGGTTATGCCGATCACTGTGGCGGCTATGATGGCGTGTGCACGCATTGGTGCTGTGCACAATATCGTATTTGCTGGATTCAGTGCAGAGGCTTTGGCTTCTAGGATCCAAGATGGTATGCTATTTAGTGGTGAACTGAAAATGTCACTGTGGAAATACTTTTGTTTCGCAGCTGATGCAGATACAGTCATCACTGCGGACCAAGGAGTCCGGGGCGGAAAAATAATCCCTTTGAAGTCAGTTGTAGACGCTGCTGTTGCTAAGTGCCCAGGAGTCAAGAGGGTGTTTGTGACTAAACGGACGGGCAACAAAGTTCCGATGGGAACTCTGGATATTCCTCTGGATAAGGTTTGCAGATAGGGTTGCGTTGGATTTTGATTATGTTTCTTACTCCAGGACATGGCAGCTCAGCCCACAGAATGTCCATCAGAGATAATGGACAGTGAAGATTACCTTTTTCTGCTGTATACGTCCGGCAGCACTGGCAAACCAAAGGGGGTGGCTCACACCCAAGCCGGTTACCTTCTGTACGCAGCTCTGACTCAGAAGTTTGCTTTTGATTATCATCCGGGAGACGTCTTTGGTTGCGTCGCGGACGTCGGTTGGATCACCGGACACTCGTACGTCGTGTACGGCCCTCTAGCGAACGGAGGCACCTCAGTTCTCTTTGAGAGCATTCCAACTTACCCAGACCCTGGTAAGCTTCAGCGTGTGTTATTTCCAGGGTGTTTTTACATTTCTCATACGGATAATAGGGAGATACTGGGAAACTGTTGAACGCCTGCAAATCAACCAGTTCTATGGAGCTCCAACGGCTATTCGACTCTTACTCAAGTATGATAATCACTGGGTTTCTAAATACGACCGATCATCGCTGAAAACCCTCGGATGTGGTGAGTGTGAGGGAGGATATCACGTGAGAATATTTCCATGGTTTGTGTTCCAGTTGGCGAGCCCTTGAACCATGAGGCGTGGGAATGGTATTATAATGTTGTCGGGGAAGCCCGCTGTCCAATCGTTGACACATGGTGGCAGACCGGTATGGTAAACCAAAACTGATATCCACCACCACAGCCGTGTTTGATCACAGAAACAGGAGGCGTCTGCATATCTCCCCGACCCTCAGCCCCAGGAGCCCCGATTCTCCCTGGTATGCCAATGAGGCCGTTTTTTGGCATCAAGCCAGAACTCATGGACACGAAGGTACGATTATCCTGCGTCTGTTGTCTCTGTTTACACACTGTCAATTCAGGGTGAATTGCTCACAACCGACGATGCAGAGGGAGCTCTTTGCTTGAAAACCCCATGGCCAGGAATGGCACGCACTATCTACGGAAATCATGACCGCTTCATCGAGACTTATTTCAAACCTTACCCTGGTGATTATAAAATTTTATAAAAACACAGATTTTGAAACTCATATTCACTATACAGGATATTTCTTCAGTGGCGACGGAGCACATCGCGATGGTCACGGTTTTTATCGCATTACAGGACGAATGGATGATGTAATCAACGTCAGTGGACATCGCCTGGGAACAGCAGAGATCGAAGATGCATTGGTCAGTCATCTTGACCACGGGCTGCCTGATTTCATCTTATCTTATCTTATCAGGATGGTCACCCAGATGTAGCTGAAACAGCGGTCGTTGGTTACCCTCACCCGATCAAAGGCGAAGGTTCGCCTCTTTATTCTGTTTGATGTACAAGTTTATCTTTCTTTCTTAAGGCGTGTACGCTTATGTTATCTTGAAGGAACACGTGGATAAGGCTTCCGAAGAGATCATTCGTGAGCTCCGATCTGCCGTCAAAGAAACAATTGCTTCGTATGCAGTTCCAGAGATGATGCAGGTTTGTCTGGAGAATTTTTTTGGGAACGTTTCGGCTGAATAATTTTGAATAATTCAGATCACAAGCGGACTTCCAAAAACCCGATCAGGAAAAATCATGCGTAGAATTCTGAGAAAAGTTGCAGCAAATCAATCAGATGACCTTGGTGATATCACGACCTTGGCTGACCCTTCTGTGGTTGAAGAAATTGTGAAACGTCATGAAGAAATAGTGCACGACGGAAAACAGCGATAGCTTCTGTGTATCAAGTGAAAACTTTGAACTGATATATTTTGTGTATTCTTTATACATGTAATTTTACAGAAATTCTTTTCTTTTTTATGAATTCTAAGGCAGCTATTTTAACCTCTCAGGATGAAAATCAACGTTCAAATTTCTATGCAGAATATAATCGTTAATTACCAATAATGTGCTTATGTTAATTGGAGAGGATTTCAATTTATTTCATTTCGCTCTATTGCTGAGTACGCACAAACCAAACATATCGGTGTGTGACAAATTTACGGACTTGAAATAATAAAACTGTTTTTCCCTTGTTTGATTCAATAGTGTTTTATCTTGGAATGAAAGGCGAATTTATATTGCATTCAATCTGGCTATGTTAGAATCCTTCTTGAACCACAGGTTGCTTAGCTCGAAGCGCCTCCCACACAGCAGCGGAGCATTGTGGAATCTGCTCTGCCTAATAATCATAACGGGATAGAAGCGTTATGAATTAGCGGCAGCAATTTGGCACTCGGCGGGCACGTGACCATTGTGCTTGCCCCTCCGACCGATGGTCTTGTCGTCGTCTGCTCGATAGACATTGGGCACGTGGCCGATATGGATTGGAGGTGCACTGCTGTGGGGTTGTTGACCGAGGTTGAATTAATCTACGGAAAAGAAAACTTAGCACGGTCGAGGATTTCTGACAGCGGTGAGATCGACACACTTGAAATGATATTGAAGATAAATTTTACATGTATTTGGTACACAAAATCGAATAACAACGAAACATTTAAAAACGAAACACAAAATCAGAGTCTGTCCATCTCCTGAGCCAGCTGAACGCTCTTCTTCTTTGGAGTAACTCTGCGACCAATTCTAGCAGCGTTCGACTTCCACGCATCTCCGCTAAGCAGACGGTCAATAACCTCTGGAGCTTCAGCCAATCTCAATCCGTAATTCTTGCTCAAAATCCGAGTGAAATTGTGCACAGCCGCAAGTGACGTTCTGTCCAGTCCATTGGCGCAGTTGATGATGGTGAGACCATGCAATGTTTGAGTCAGCTGCGCAAAAAAAGTACAGCCAATGTTTTGACAAAAAGATTAATAATTACAAGACATATTTCGCTACATGTATATGTACATGTATATGTACTAGTATAGCTCACCTCTGAAGCGAGAAGCAAAATCCGACCGTTTCGGTTTTTGCCGGCGGATATTTCACTTTCAAGTTTACGAATTATTTCCTGATTATTCTCTGCAATATGGCTACAAGTTAAGGTCCTTGTCGCAATGAAATGTAGCTAACCTGTTTTGTAGGATTTTTCAAAGATTTTTTTGCATTTCTCCAATCCTTCTTGGTTCACATTTTTCAGAGTTTTCCTATGTTACAAAACGAAAGATACACGAGAATAATAAAAATAAATAAATATTGACTGCATTAAAGAAATCTGTGACTAACTGTGAATCGGATTCCATGCCAACGTTGAACAATACAGGATGGATTGAAATGAGATGTTTGTCATCTGCCCAAAATTGTTTTAAGTCTTCAGAGAGTTGATCCACAATATGGCTCGGCAACGGAATTTTAACGATGTAATCGTACCTAAACACGAATAAATAAAGCCTATTCTGATCTATTATAAAGCAATGTATACCTCGGTCCTTCAATTGAAATCTCATCGTTAGTCTTAGCGGACAAGTTAAGTCTGATCTTAACATTGGTGAGATCTCCAACTGAGACCATTTGATCCTCTAACATAGTTCGCTCCTTACTGTTGTTATCAAACAGGCTTTGGAGGCAAACGAACACTCCAAAACTCTTCAGTTGTTCCATGAATGCTGAGTTTTCGATGTTATCGTGCAGAGTGTAGATGAAGGAAGCTGTGACGGTTGAGAGCTGGGTTGAGAAGAGGATTAATTGATGGAGATAGGGTTGGAGGTTAAAGGAAGACCAACCAGTTGAGATAGAACGTGGTCTCTGCGGAGTTGGATCTTGTTGATGAGGTTAATTGTCGGTGTGCACTCCTTAACACCGCAGGGAAGATTGAGAAGTACTTGTTGAGCCTGGATAAAGTTTTAAATTGCCACCTACCGTTTTACACAGCTGTTCAACATGAGGCTGAGCTCTCGCCAACATCTTTCGTACAGCGTACTCAAGAGCAGTGATTGATGCCTTGATCTCACTCAAGGAATTGGCATCATCACGAAGGAGGAAGTTAAGACGCATATACAGATGGTTGAAGGCGCCTGTCATCTGACTCTCTAGAGCTGACTGCGAATGCACAAAGACCTTAAAGGTGTTTATAGATTGACGGTGAATATTTTTACATTCGTCGGATGATATGAATCAACCGGACCATCCTCTCCCTCTTGGGCAGCCGCGTCTTGACAAAGCATTTCCATCTCGTAATTCTATAAGCAAATTTGAACATTCACAATGATATTTTTTTTTCTCTCCCTACAGTGATGACTATCTCCTGGACGGTCTCGTACAAAATGAACTCATTTTGCTCCCCAACAGCTCTACGTAGATGATGTCTGATCAGATCCAGAAGATCCAGAACCGACGAACACCTGGCTCTGATGGTATCAATGGGCTGGTACCCCCTCTTCTGGCTCTCTAAGGGATCCTCCTGGAGTCTCTGGTCCCCTAGTAATCCTGCTAAACTAGTCGTATCTTTCGTCTTGGAATTTTCGGTGAAGGCAGCTACGATGGTTACTGCATAGGTTGACTCTGTTGGGTTCATATTTTAGTTGATTGTTTTAAAGTTAAAATGAGCTGGTTGAAATCGCACCTTTGGATTCATTCTCTGGCTTTACAGTGATGTAGTACATGTTCAGGTTTGAAGGTAACATTGCTTTGGCAGGGGATTGGCTATCCGAGTTGGATAGAATGCCTGTGGAATCAGTAGAACATAATGTTCATTGCATGTGTATACATGGCATAGCAATTATTCACCACATCGATTTCGGAAATATCGTTCAAATCCTGCGTATATATCCTCCCTGTGAAGGCACAGCGCAATGTTCCTTTCCAAATATTTCTTGTCTTTCTTCTCAAAATGTCCCAACTTTCACGAAATCATAATGTAAGATCATGAAAATTGTGTATGCATTAGTTATAGGCTGGGTATACTCACATCCCATAAACTGTGAAGGGAGTATTGAAGTTGAGCTTCGTTTCTTCTTAGGTTAGCACTGATGAGGAGGAGGTGAAATTGTTTAGATACAATCACATGCGTGTATTTTCATTTTAAGACGTCACAGTATTATAAGCATTCCCGATTATGTAGGATTTAAGTAGGCCTACTGCAGTTTAAGGACGTGTAATTTGTTGAGCATCAAACGATGGAATGATCAATGCTCCGATTCATTCATTGTTTGATCAAAGAGGGCGCGGCGTATACTGACACGAATGCTTCTGTGGTAGCGCGGCTGGTGGACTGTAACCCCGCCATGTGTTCTATGACGTCGACTGCACCGCCATCTTCATTGAGAAAACGGAAACTCTTGACGATGACATTGGCAATTAAGCCTCGGGTGACGTCATTGTTGTTGAAAGCAAGCTCTATGACGTCATCAAGATCCATGTCCTTTAAATTAATAACATTGATCATATGTACACCGTACAATGATAAGCTATAAACAATTCGGCTTACCAGACGTTCTTCAGACTTGCTGCCTCCGACAACCAGGGCAACGCAATTGTCCTCGTCGTCATTAGCGCGCCATGCCACTTCACTGCTGACAACGTAAGGCCTGAATGAAACGATGGGGTTTTATATTTGCCTATAAGTATGGATGGATTGGCACAATTTTGTAAAAATGTACAAAGATGAAATAAACTGAACTGTTATTTCAGTGATCAAACTTTCAACATACGATCAAGTCAAGGTGAGCAAGACCGGTGGATACCGATTATAGTGGACTGAGGCACAATTGAACATGCTATTATATTGTAGTAAAGATGGTATGAGCTATACAGGTAGGCCTATATTTTCATTGAAATGTATGCGTTTAAATATTATATTTATTTTCCACACACACATTTTTGCTATGATACATAAACTAGTTTTTTTACTATATAAATTATTATTCCCATGCATCTGAAGAACGCGCGCATCAGGCTTGAACACTGAATAGGGTGCGATGATTTATGAGTATTAAATAGAATCATGAATTAACAATATGTTACTTCATGTATGTTTCCACTCTTCAGTTTATCTCCAACTACTTACGCATTGATACTGGGTAAGCTGTCTGATTGAGAACTTTGAGTGCACCCCATGTTCAAGCTTTTCTTGTGGAAGCACCAACTTGTCATCAAATATCTTCAAAAAATCGAAAAGGCGCACACGCGTTGCCATGGTGACTCCAACGTCCGGCAAATCTACGGATTTATTGAAGGCCAGAATGATTTTATTGAAATTCCATAGTGATGTTCTAAAATTGCAAAGTTGATACTTGATGGGGAGACGGGGTAGAGGCCGAGGTCAGGATACCAGCTATATTCTCGTGTATCGTGGAAGTACAAGCTTAGTTGACTTTTGAAGAAAATCCCCTCCATATTTTTTCGCTGCCGAATGCCCGAATGCCGATAGCAATGATAACTCGACGCATTTTTAAAAAATTAAATACGACATGTTTGCTACCTTATTTCCTTATGAAAAGATAATTTTTCTTTGTGGAAGTAAAAACAGTGTGTCCCGACATACCAGGCCCTGACATGCGAAACGTTACTTTTAAATGCATCGCAAATCATTTTTTTCTTTTCTCCCTCACCCCGTTCTAAGGATGCGCCTCTGTATATATTGGGCGAGTCGTTGTCAGCCAACTTGTTAGTATTCCGGTGCAGATGTATGGGGCGAAATAACCCAGGGAATCAGGTTGGTGATAATAGGAGATTGGATTCATTGATGCAGTAGAATGATAACAAACACGAATTTTCTTTTCCTCGTGCCGAACTAGTTACCGTATTATTATTATATATGTGTATTTTTGTGTATGTGTTATTATTATTATCATTATTTTTTTCTTTTTTATTTTTGCAGTCGACCTCTATACTGTCAACCGCATAATTATAATGAACGAGAGCTGGGTTGGAAGTACTGACTAGCTTTCATAATCATAAAAATTATATCATTTGAATTACGGCTGATGGAGGTTATAATTTGAAATAATAATTTCTTTTGGGTGTTATCTACTAGAGAAAAACTACATAGTGAACTATTTTCAAGGAAATCAGTTTTTTTAAGCAATTTAATTAATTGCATGCGAACTTTTTAAGGGTAAGGAAATTTATTAGGTTGTTTATAACTTTAACTAATTCATTAAGAAAGTTGCTTAAATTAGCAAGCCGAATTTGGCTTGCAGCCAATTAATTATTAGCGAATGATGGTTACTGTTACTGGTGCTATCAAAGTCCGAGCATCACCTCTTGACCTTAATTTCCGCAGAGAAAGTGCATTGTCATGGAGCTATAGGTCTTTCGAGAGAGGGGCAACAAGGCATTGGAATTCATTGCCTCAAAACTTTCTACTGTGAGAGAACGTACTAGTTTTGAAAAGAAAGTTGAAAACACTATTTTACTTTTATTGTGTGTGTTGTTGTTTTTTTTTTTTTTTCAAAATATAATTATTTTTATCATCATTGCATTTTAACCATGTTCTATTTGAATACTTCTATTTGTTCTATTTGAAATTTTGTTTTAAATTTGAATGAATTGTAAATTATTTGTTTATGGCCAGCCAGTTGAGTGTTTTTAAAGTTGATGTTTGCAAGGCGTGGAATGAGGCGGTTGGGAAATACTTAATTTCTTATTTTGGAAGGCATGGCAAATTTAGGCGGATTTTCCTTTCGTGGTCGCAGGAATTTTTATTAAACCAACATAGGCGGATAAAAATGATGTCAATATTGATGAGTAAAATACAATAATTCAATTGTTTTGCAGCGTGGTGAAATATTAAATCCAAAGTCTTTCGAGGCCGCTTCCCTCAAGGATTACGAGCTATGTTAAGCAAATATCAAACTATTTTTTTCGGTCTCAACATTAACATATAATTAACAATGATCCCGGATAAAACAAAAATAGAAAATAACATATAAAACTATTCAATGAAACAATAAAGAAAAGAGAAATCTGGAAGGTTGTCAGAAATTGGGATCTGAGTATAGAATAGACAATAACTGAACTCATAGTCGTTTAAGAGTTTAAGTATACAGCTTCACCTTGGAATAAGGTTGCATATTTTTTTCTTATAATACCCCTTTACAAACAAGGGTGGCATTTAACACTTAGTGTGCCTATCCATCATTACTGTATCACAAAATTATTATTTTTATAAAGCATATAAAATTCTTTAGCATGGAGTTGTCAAGACCTTAATGAAGCATGTCAGGCGCGAAAATATGCTTAGAAGGCGCTCAAAAGCAACTTGCTTTAACCGCGCCTCGTTTGAGGTCGAGCGATGGTGCCCCTATACATGTATAGCCTTAGGAGGACACCGAGTATTATTATTTTGAGGGGCTTAACAAAATCACAAGTCCTGTTTTCAATAGCTGACTCAGCATGAAAAGATTTGTCTGTACCAGCAGGCATACTTTAAGCAGTAGCTGTATGAGGAATCTTTGTGTCCCAAAGTGTTATTTAGGGAACTTGGTTTCAGAAACTTGCAATACAGAGACCAATTAAAAGTATCGACCCACGCACTATTGACTCAGGGGCTCACAAAAGAAGGTAGTATGGTGCATATACCCTAGTTCGGAATCAACAAAAAGCTCGGAATCAGCAAAAACTATCTTTTACAGTTTACGTTGACATTATACTTTTCAAAAGCATTAATCAGAACGAAGCCTGTCTGATTTTTTTTTTCTAAATTTAAATGTATAGACTGGTAGCGCACCTTCTCCCACATTGCATTTTTAAAAAAGGAAAGCGATGAGTTACTAGTATGCATTACCAAATGTCTAATATTTATGTCAGTTCGAGTAAACACTGCACGCACTTTTTGTGAAGCTCAAACTCCCTTCATTAGCACCAAAAAGTAATGCCATCTACAGCAAACATTTCTTACTCAGATGGTCAAAACGGTAAATATTTTGAATGCCAGGATGCATTCGCAAGAGTAAACGGACTCTATGGATTAGCCATATTTCTCAGGTTATTGTAAATTGTTATTTCTGCTTTTATCACACCACAAAACTGGTTTGCTTTGATAACTTCAGCCATAATTTACTATCATTTAATAATGTTGTAATTATGTATTATGTAATAGTAGAAGAGCACACCAATTTGAAAGAAAGAGCTTTTTCGAAATCAACAGTATCACAATAATACAAAATAATTTTGAAGCAAGCACTTTTTAATTAAACTTACTTCTTTATAAAGCTTTTTCATAGAATATTATATCGACCCATTTTTCCCCTGAAAACTATGTTTCTGAAAAGTATTTTTGCTTTCGGTGAGAAGCCAGAATTTCATACGTTTGTGACAGACCTGTTGAGGGCGTGTGAAATACGGCCTATAACTTGACACTCATCAAGGAATTGTGAAGCTTTAATGCCCATCTTGTAGTTATAGCATGGTATTCAAAATGATAGAAGCATTTTTTAAGGAATGAATGAATGAATGGATGGAGTTTTACGGCACTCTGATACTAAATGTATTATATTAGTGCCTCCATTTTTTAAGGTTTATTCTACTCATAACTGCATAAATATTATAGCTGTGTTTACTAGCTCCTTGATCTAACACAACAGAGGCATTCATAATATGAAAAAAAATTGGTTAGAAGAAAAATTTCGATTCAGTTAATTGAAAGGTCCGAGGTCACCAAGGCCACGTCGAACGAAAATAGAACATAATACTCATCCACACACACTTATTATTGAGTTTATAGACATGCATTTGACATTATGGCAACTTTATTGACACAACATGAACTTACTGTAAAATGACGTGCATTGTAAGTGGGGCATGTTTTAAAGGAATTTGAGATGTTCCGAATAGCTAGTGCAAATTTACATTTTATTAAACTCAGACTACTCAGTGACAGTCATAATCGTGAAGATTCAGTACTGTCCAGATGAACAAATACTTGCGATAACACGTCAAGGATATAAGCTGAAGGTGTGTCAATATTGACGTCTCTAATTACAAGAACAAATGGAACAACAAGAGTACCATTGACACAATATTTCTCGGAATATTATATCTTCACACCAACAATAATTATTTTGAAAATGTAAGTCTAGTTTCCAGGCAGCGTTACAAAATACATCAATTTATTTAATAAGGATCAAAATATTCCAGGAAGATGACAACCCCAACCCTCAGGGCTTTCTCACTGTTGATTCTAGTCGTGGTCAACTCAAAAGGCCAGAATGGTGAGTTATAGTGAGAAGGGAAAACACTCTAAAATTTTCATTGGACAGATTGCGATTCATCGGTACTGGATTTGGTGTTTATTGTGGATGGTTCTGGTAGCATATGTGAACAAGAAATGAGGGCTACTACAGGATTACAAGGCTGCAAGAACTGGAACACGGTTATTAACTTTATCAACAGCTTCATTGAAAGCATAGGTGTCAGCGAAAATGGTAACCATATCGGTATAGTCCTTTTTGCAACAGAAGCAACAAATGCCGTGAAACTAAAACAGTGAGTTTAATTTTTAAGGAGTGTTTAATTTCTGCAATAAACCACTTTCTCAAGGTACACCAGTACATCGTCCCTGAACAATTTCATCAAAAGCAACATGATATATCCAGATGGAAGCACGAATACAGCAGAAGGGTTAGACATGGTCCTAAAGAACTACCTCAACACCAATGATGATCGACCGGAAGCCAGAAATGTAGTGATAATGATATCAGATGGGATCCCAACGGAACCAACGTCAAACATAGTTGCAAGGTAGCATAAAAACATAGTATATAAGGGAAGTATGTTGATTTCAATCCAGGCAACTAGCGCTAGAGGCAGCCAAGAAGGTTCAAAGTGAATCAACTGTTTTTACAGTTGGAATTACGGAGGCGATTGACGAAGAATTTCTTGCTGCTGTTTCATCTGGAGGACAAAAAGGCGTGGATTGGTTTGAAACAGCGACATTTGAAGGATTAACAGAAATAAGGGAATCGGTGGTAAAAAATACGTGTGCTACAACAACAACACCAAAAACAACAATTTCTGAGTGTACTGACTCAGTGATTGATCTGGTGTTTGTGGTGGACGGTTCGGGCAGCATCTGCGATAATGATCCCAGTCGAAAGAACGATGGCTCTGGCTGTGACAACTGGAAGCAGATTGTCAACTTCATCACGGAATTTGTGACAGTTATGGAGCCGAGCGAGACCGGCACGCATGTTGGTCTGGTCAGCTTCTCGACTGAAAGCCTCCTGCTGGCTGGATTGAGTCGGTGTGTATTTGCCAAATGACATGATGAATGTTGGAAATAATACGGGCAGCAATCATTGTTGTGTGTGTTTGCAGGTACTATTCAGCAAATAGCCTGAATGAGTACATCGAGGGCAATCTGATGTATCCTGGTGGGGACACAAACACGACTGGTGGGCTGGAAATGACCAAGGATAAGGTGATTGGACAAGCTGGCGACAGGGAGCCTGTGCGAAATGTGGTGGTTGTGATCACAGACGGAATCCCCACTTTCCCCAAGCCCAACCCAAGGTGCCTATATTGTTGCTGGGTTCACGAGACGAATGATTTAGCAACGTTGTGTGTCTGTTGTATTCTGTCAGACAACGGGCTCTCGACATGGCCAACTTGCTGAAAGGGCAAGCTGATGTGTTTGCGGTTGGCGTCACCAACCAGACGGACGATGCTTTTCTCAGCAACATTTCCAGTGGCGGTGTGCAGAATGTCAACTGGTTCCATTCGGCCAGCTTTGAAGGTCTGCAGGAGATCAGAGACCAGGTGGGCAGCAGGCGTGCATCACTACAACTCGCCAGACAGTGCCCAGCACTACCACGGCTTCGTTAACCACAAGTAAGATTCCGTTCAGATTTCATGACCTAGATTATCAGACTTGGTGTTAGACTTATCTGCAAACTGTAGCCGGCCAATGCTTGCGCCCAATAAATTATTGTGTGGCATGGTTTTCACAGTGTACACGCATATTATTTTATGCATCATGTCCATGTGTCTGTTGATCATAAAGTGGGAAGCTTCTGAGTCAACAAAATATTGCCACAATCAATATTGTGTGAATGCTCAGATCACAGATGCTTCATGATTGGCGTTGAATACAGGCATATGCACTTTGCGATGCCATGAACGGCATGGCACCGCAAACTGTTGTGAAGCTTTTAAAGGCCAAAATCATTATTGCTACCTGTGGGCAGTTAACATTAATTGCTATCCTCAGATTTTCGAGCGAAAATGCAGTGTCATTGCATTGAGTAGATTTGCTAATGATTGTGTGTTGCAGGGTGTGTGGAGACTGACTCAGTGATTGATCTGGTGTTTGTGGTGGACGGCTCGGGCAGCATCTGTGACAATGATCCAAGTCGAAAGAACGATGGCTCTGGCTGTGACAACTGGAAGCAGATTGTCAACTTCATCACGGAATTTGTGACAGTTATGGAGCCGAGCGAGACCGGCACGCATGTTGGTCTGGTCAGCTTCTCGACTGAAAGCCTCCTGCTGGCTGGATTAAGTCGGTGTGTATTTGCCAAATGACATGATGAATGTTGGAAATAATACGGGCAGCAATCATTGTTGTGTGTGTTTGCAGGTACTATTCAGCAAATAGCCTGAATGAGTACATTGAGGGCAATCTGATGTATCCTGGTGGGGACACAAACACGACTGGTGGGCTGGAAATGACCAAGGATAAGGTGATTGGACAAGCTGGCGACAGGGAGCCTGTGCGAAATGTGGTGGTTGTGATCACAGACGGAATCCCCACTTTCCCCAAGCCCAACCCAAGGTGCCTATATTGTTGCTGGGTTCACGAGACGAATGATTTAGCAACGTTGTGTGTCTGTTGTATTCTGTCAGACAACGGGCTCTCGACATGGCCAACTTGCTGAAAGGGCAAGCTGATGTGTTTGCGGTTGGCGTCACCAACCAGACGGACGATGCTTTTCTCAGCAACATTTCCAGTGGCGGTGTGCAGAATGTCAACTGGTTCCACTCGGCCAACTTTGAAGGTCTGCAGGAGATCAGAGACCAGGTGGTGCAGCAGGCGTGCATCACTACAACTCGCCAGACAGTGCCCAGCACTACCACGGCTTCGTTAACCACAAGTAAGATTCCGTTCAGATTTCATGACCTAGATTATCAGACTTGGTGGTAGGCTTATCTGCAAACTGTAGCCGGCCAAAGCTTGCACCCAATAAATTATTGTGTGGCATGGTTTTCAAAGAGTACACGCATATTATTTTATGCATCATGTCCACGTGTCTGTTGATCATAAAGCAGGAAGCTTCTGAGTCAACAAAAAATTGCCACAATCAATATTGTGTGAATGCTCAGATCACAGATGTAAGCATTTTCTACGTTGAATAAAGTACAAATTCTGATTCTATCTATCATGGTAGACCGGTGCAAAATGTCGACACTAAGTCTGAAAATTGTTAAGCAATAATATTCCTAATAAGAACATGTCGTTTATCTCTAAATGGGATAATATTTTGTATGCACTAATTGTCATCAGTTTGTTGCAGTGTGGGAATTTGAAACATTGAGTAGAGCCTTTTTTCGAATCATATGTTGTGCAAAGTCAGTGTAAACAGATTTGCCATTAATTTTCTTTTTCAGGGTGTATTGAAACTGAGACTAGAGTTGATTTAGTTTTCATTGTCGATGGTTCTGGGAGCATCTGTAATAATAACCCAAGGCTTGGAGATGGCAAAGGCTGCAATAACTGGCAACTCATGGTTGACTTTATAATTCAATTTGTTGAGTCTCTGGATCCTTCCGTTTCCGGGAGTCACATCGGTCTTCTTAGCTTTGCTACTGACCCTATTTACCTGGCTGGCTTGAATAGGTAGGTTCTCATTCTGATATTATAACTCCCTCTGTACTCTTTATCTTGTAGATATTTGGACACAGCTGGCCTTGTTCTGTATATTAAGGATCATTTGGACTATCCGGGTGGAGACACCAACACAACTGGTGCACTTGAAATGGCTAAAGATAGAATGTTTGGGCTTAATGGTGACCGAGAAGATGTTCCTAACGTGGCTGTTTTGCTCACAGACGGTATTCCCACCGTTCCTCCACCAAATGCAAAGTACGCTAGTGTACAGGTAATGATGTGGAAATAAAATTTTAATCTTTACACAATAGGGAAAAGGCGTTGTCCATGGCTAATCAGTTGAAAACTGTGGCGCAAGTGTTCACTGT
>KB298689.1:197844-224208 GCA_000328365.1 Capitella teleta | reverse complement strand
ACATTATCGAGCATCTTTCGGACCAACTAATGACAACCACCTCCCACAGCCCCCCCCCCTCCCCGGAATTTCCAAAAACCGATTGCAGCTGCTCTCGAAGAATGTTTATACAAACATCATTTATTGGCGAATGTCTTAGATATAAGTATTGTCTCAATGGGTGACAAGAGTGACAAGAGTTTGCAATACGAATTATATTAATGCCAACAAAAGCATAAAATTAATGATTCCTGCATCAACAAGTAACACCTTATGCCTAAATCATAAGCGAACAAAATAATGTTTCTAATTAAACTTTACATAAAGCTTCTATAAAGGTATAACCGGTAATTATGTGACCCGCAGATAATGTAAAATTTTATTTTGAATGGTTGTCTTAAGATTGCAATAAAACTAATAATATATCATCGTAAACAAAGTCAAGAATCTCCTAATTATCTGAATCAAGGCTCTCTTTAGAGCTTAGTAGTACGTGTACTCGTAATATTATTGGTGTACTATACTTGCAGTGGCTTGACAGGATTTTCTCTCTTTTTTAGCCCCATCTATCAATCAGTTTAGTAACATCTTGTTCTATATATATATTCTGTACACAGCTTTCCAGCCATGTCGACAGAATTTCTGGTTTCGGTTTCATATCGAATTTTCGATTTCGGTTTTCGATTCGATATCGATATCGGTTTCGGTTTCGATAATCTGCTTTGTCGATATCGATGACAGTGCTACGTGTAGTCAGAAACGGCCATGAGGCAGGCGCCTTAATTCCCTAGCCACGGAATGATCCGGCGCGTCAGAAAGACCACCCTTAGCTTAGTCCTATTATCCCCATATAAGGCACAGGACATTCTCCGCTCCTCCAAACACAGAGGATAAACACAGCCATATAAACACGCAGAATGGTGAGTCTCTCTGATGCAGTTATAAATTGTAATCACTGCATGGTTACTGATTAATAATCCTGGTGTAATGAACACCTGAACCCACAAGTTATTGTCTTAATGGGAATGGTTCAATAAAGGGGTTTTTTTTCTATACCTTGGACTCAGCGTATTATGCATATCTAAACATATACTGCAACATTTGCAGTGACCTATTTATAATGTTTAAAACCTTATGTTTATATTATTTCATATATGACAGGAAAATTAGGTCAATTTGTATCAAAGTCTCGGGTATGTATATGGATGGAGTTTTACGGCACTCTGATACTAAGAGTATTATATTAATGCCTCTCAAAGTCTCAAGTCGAGCGGTGAGACAGTTGAGCTACAAAGCGACTTTTTTTGCCCTGTGCTTGCCAAGGCTCTCAACAAAACCTGGGAAACAACCAACAAGAGAGAGAGAGAGAGAGCACGCCAGCTTATCTACTTCCTCTTAATCTCTTCAGAGCTGCATTTGTTTCTCACTCAGCTATCACCATGGCAACAACATCCCGATCATTCAGATGTGATCTAACGTCTTCTTCTTTTTGGGAAATTTCTCTCTCGAGGCTTCTTGGGCTTTCACCTTGCAAGGCATCAACTCTGTATTTCGATCTGTCGTTTATTCATCTCAGTGGAATATCCCCAGCATAAAGGCCCTCAGCTCTGTATAGAACTCCTGTAACGCAGAGATCAAACAAACCTCACACCGTTAATGGGCATATGCTATATAGGTGATTAAGCCAACCTCTATAATTATAACCTGTTATAATTAGCCTATTCTCTGGGGGTGGTTATAAATGGCAGGTGTTGTGGGATGCTCTAGAAGTTGTCTATAATATGATAAGAAAGGAAAGGGTTTGGATATCCCATCTTGAGAGAGAGTTCCCTTAGCCTTAACAGTTGGGCCAAATAAGACCCCGGCCATTATCATGCTTTTATTGTGAATCCACCAATGCCGACATTCGGATTCATTTCCGATCTTGATATAATATGTGTGTACGTGAAGAGAGCCATGTAGTATCATTATAGGTTCTGAGTTGAGACACAATGTCTATTGTATTGTGGTAAATTGCACAAATCGTACTGAATATGTGCAATTTAACAACAATTAAGTTCGTGTTTGGCTGTAGGCAATCAGTTGTTAATTATAATGTCATCTTAAGGAGAAATTAATGAAGATATCTGGTTTTTTTCAAATACATGTATTAAACTTCATCAAATCAAAAAGTAGTTTGTTTTGATGCAAAAAAAAAAATAAAAAAAATAAAAAAAATAGCGTTTTAGGTGCAGAGGTCCCTCAACCGCTATGTAAGAGAAAAATGGGAGATTGGAAGATCCCTTCCTTCTATTTCCTCTACTTCTCCAGATTAGGCATATAATGCCATAAAAATGGAATGCATACTTTCGAAATATTCGTCAGTATCATATTATATCCAACTGATTTGTTATCAATTCATTAAAGCTGTTGAGTGTCCGGTAATTAAGGAATCGCTATAGAAACGCAATTTAATTGTTAGGACGTTGTTAGGACACCCCGGTGCGCCTCAGCATAACAATGTGGTCACACAAATTGTGCTTTATGGTAATATAATGGAATGGGTAACTGTCAATCAAGAATATTAGACACCCGAAGGTCATCAGCAATAGTTCGCAATGAGGCAGGATGGACGTGTGGTCCAAATGCAACATCTCCCCTCCTCCTACTCTGCGTGATATGATCCCTGGAATGGCCCCGATATTCGAGCCAAATATTACGTAAGGAACTTCAGGTCGGGCTGAGAACTATTGTTGTCATCGAAGGGCGCAGCGGCAGCTTAGACTAAAACTCAAGTTTTGTAGATACTAATCGCACTATACCAGTTTACAATGCACATGTATTTTTGTTATCGAAGGCGTGTGCACATCGGTTAGTTAATCAAACATTGTTACATCACAATGCACTACTAGTAAATAAAACCAATTATAAGATGAGACCCATTTTTTGAAACACCTGCATTACCTACAATAGTTTATGCTAGTGGTAATGGGTCTCTTTGTGTGGATTTTTAATCCTCTCTTCTTCTATTATGGGACTCCTCGGATTTTCCCGAAAACGAATATTGTAGGAAATTGGCAATCGTGGTTTTACAGCTCTCCATTTGTGTTGAGTGTTTGTGTGTTCTTTCCTGGTTAAAAGCAATTCCGTTGTTTGGGGTTTTTTTCCCTCAATTAATCAAACATTCTCTACATTTCTTCCTCATGTAGATTTAATGGGATCTCAGATTTCTTTGAAATGGCAGCAAATGATAGCAGATCGAGACAACCCAAAAGACTAATATTACTTCTGAGTTCTTATCGTTTTAAACATTACGCTTATTGCTATGGACTAATTCCTATACTTGCAAATTATTCTCGATATTTAAATGATGTCATTCACTCAATACTTCTATTACATGTATATTGCAAACAATGTGAGCCGAGGGTAAATACAATGAACCCGTGTTATGCCTGCCTCAAGCAAACAGGCACCTGTCATAAATGCATGCACTCCACATAAAATCATATAGATATTGAAGGCACATTCCATAACGCTTGAACTAGAAATCCAACCATCACCGTAATGACCTATTTCATAAATCATTTGATATTACCTCATTCCAGCAAATCACACAATTAGATGAAATAATTGCACAGCCAAGCTAAAATTATGTAACCTCAATTGCACAAATAGACGAAACGGACTGTTAATTATGGGGGCATGTGTATTTGGTGCGAGTAGATGAATATAATTATGGGGTTTTCACACGGGGATGCGTTCAGCGATTACATGTAACGAGTTTTCGGATTATCTTCCGATATATGTAACCTCATAAATCGTCTCGTGCCTACACGTTATACGACACACACAAGTTGTACATGCTTTAAATCACAATTTCATCAACACTTCTTCACCTTACGGAAATCACATGGAAGCCATGGAGGTCTCACATTTTAGTTTCGTTGCTCAACGTGCAGCTGTTGATAAGACTAGATAAGATTGCGGCCTTCTAAATCTAAAAGTCAGCGGTGTTTATCAGCATGAGACCCAGTCAGATCAGTTTCTCGTGCAGAGGTTTAGTGCTACTGTCCTTTAATTGCAAACTACTATTTTTATATATAATTAAACGATGAACCGTGCTGGTATAGAGGCTGATATCAGCATAGAAATGCCGTTCCGATTCCGGTCAAGAATGTGATTGTCAATTTTATTCACTATCGACTAGTGTTTCATTTCAGGACGTGGATTTATCCTGTAAGGAAGAACTCTTTCTTTTGAATACCGTTGACAGACTTACAAAGAAACCCGTTTTGATCTCTTTCAGCAACAACTCCCCTCTCCCAACCCCCCATCCCTACGAAGTTACGCCACTTCCTTGAAAACCCTTCCTTCTTCAATCATTGCTTAGTTTCTTCTTTTTCCTTCGGATAGATATAATGCAGCCGGTCCAGGCGTATATCAATTAACCTCGTATATCAATATGCAACAGTCAACAATTCTGTACGACATTAGGCATGTCTGATATATTTCAGTACGGACAAATTCACCTCTGCGTCCGTTCTTTGGTTTTGGAGAAATTTGGAGAAGAAAAGTGGAGACAGATCACGTAAGTTGCTTTATTAGCTGTTGCCAATGACGAAATATTACGTGATTTCCATCCATATAGCTAAATCCAAGTTCGTATCATTTACAAAGAAAATAAATATCGTAAAAGCATAATTATTTGCACTATGATTCAATAAAGTATTAGTACTAATAAAAAAGGGATTTTCCGGTTGCCAGGGGCATATCAATGGTGGGCGACTGTTGAGTTATGAGGCAACACAGTGAGAATAGTCACATTTCTTTGAACTTTCTTTTTGAAAGTGTAATCAAAATTATCGGACGCACAATGTGGTATACAATGGACATGATATAGAGGCATGTGAACGCGAGACTCGTCTCTGAAACACATTACCAACTGAGTGTGAATCTGTATTCTATTATTGGTGAGGTCCATATAATTGATATGGCCTAATGATATTAATTAATGATATTAATGATATAGATTTAGGTGTAATCAAGTGAGATTCGCAGATCAAGGTTCCTTTAATGGTGTCTTGTGGCCCTGCCGTCTGCGACTGTGATCCGTCAATTTCGAGCGTCTCTCTCCTCTCCCCAGAGACGCTTTTCAGCCTACAATCTTCTAATCTTATCAGAGCAAAGACCCGAACAGAATGTGGCAACAGGAAGACTCAGAGTGACACGCGAATTCCATGCGACCATTTGTCTGTCAGGTTCTTCCTGCTGCAAAGTGTGAGATACGGTGGTCAGACCTCAGAAAATCCGAAAGAAAATGCCATTTTGGCCACCGCGTGCGGAACTCGGTTCCACGACAGCTTTGTGTCTTGAATCAGGGCTAAAAAAAAGAGTAAACTTACCTGGCATTCAGTGAGGTTTGACTAATGAAGCAAAAAAAAAATTAGCGTAAACATCCAGGCCATCAAACCATCATCGATAAGCGTGTAGGATCTTTAATGAATGAGAATGTCACTCATTTATTATTTTTCTTGGTATCCTTAATGGACTAAAAATGCACTTTGCTATTACATGTAGATTGTCTTTTAGATGTGGTCGAGCAAGTTTTGATCATTTATTGTTCGATTTGAGGCAATCACGACAAATGGAGTGAAGGAGAATGACAATAATTAGACGATGATGTTGTTTAGAAGTCGAAGGATTGGCCCGCGGAGAAAGAGAGCGAGAATTCAGAAGAGAATAATGAACAGTGCGTTAATATAACGAGGAACCATTCTAAGCTGGAAAAACAAGAGTAATGTAGATACATGTAGTAATAAGTAGAAGTGTATAACACGATTGTTCCATATCAGGATAGGAAGAGGTAACTCAGGTACAAAGTTGGATGAGAGAGACAACAGCATGTTGATGTCAGAAGTAAACGGACAACCTGTTTGTGGATCACGTGATGGATGAATGTGATCCCTGGGAGAACTGCATGGCCCCTGGATATTATGTTAATGTGGCGTGCAACCTGAATACTCCAAATGATTATGAGCATGCTCCATTCTTCTCGTTTTAGCACGTAAGCTACTCTTGCATGTCATACAGTTCTCTTCAGAATGTATCAAAACCTAAGTCATCGTCACGCATCTTAAGTGTAGTGCATTTAGAGTACATTGGAGGACTTCAACAATTCTTGACGGCACGATGAATACGCGCCAGGGTTAGCTACGGGAGAACATAGATGATGCAACACAACTCAGCATTCTTAATACTTACTAGAAAATCGTTGCGTTTACATCAGCTGTTTATACATATACATGTACATAACGCAATGAATGATATTATCTGTATAATATTAAAAGAAATGCAGTCAAAGTGATCATCAAAATTGCTAATGAGGCCATTTGCCTATTAATTGCATCTTGCTTGCTTGCTGCTAAACAGCTTACCCCATATTGTTCAGTTCGCCGGGGGTCCAGTAAAAATAACTCAAGTCATTCTATCATCCTAAAAGAGGATTAGTTCACATTCAAAGTGCTTCTGCTAATGGCAATTGCATCTCATTGATTAATTTCATGAGAATACCTTAACATGATTATTGTTAAATTCCATCCAGAGAGAAGGCGGGATGCGATGAAATTGACGATTTCATGACCTTTCACCACTATGGAGATGACCTCACCATCAACCTCATCGCGGTTGTATCGGAAGTCTTGGGTAAGTGACGTCACTGATGGAGTTAATTGTACATCTCTTTTTTTTTTCTAGAAGTTCCTTTAGCCGTAGTCTTGGAGCTTTTTGGCGAGTATTTCTTCACTTACTGCCTACAGAATGGATATGACAAAATGCTGCGAACTCTCGGAGATAACATTCGGACTTTTATCCAGAATTTGGATTCCCTCCACGCTTTGCTAGCGATGACATACAAACACATCCAGGCACCTTCTTTCAGGTCAGTGAACTACTGGGGTATATTTTAATCTTGTAGTGATTATTGAGACGTAGACTTGAATATTTAAGCATTAGAACAGGTTTTTAACTAAGAAGAAATGGCCGTTACAGTAAGTTATGAACAAGAGTATACATGTAACTAGATATCATTTGAGTCTATATATGTCCGTAAGTTCCAAGGACAACCCACTCCTCCAAGTAAATATCCGCACAAGTCATTGGCCTCATCGACATATACTGATTGACAGTGGAATGTGCATGTTTGTCTGTAGCCTCATCACCATGCTATGTAAATACCACACCACATGACATCGCATGCCTCGCGCTCTTTGCTGGTTTGTTAATAAACATGTATGTATATCGATGAGATGATTCATCACCAAGGCCACTTGTTAGTCCGTCTACGCCCAACTGGATTTAATTATGCAAAGACAACAAATTCATGATTTCCCAACTTATTTCGTTCTGTTTCAGGCTTTGTTTTTGTTGTTTTGGTTTTTTTTGTTTGTTTTTTTTTTTTTTTTTCGATGGGTGAGGAAGGGGGCGGGCGGGTGTGAACAAGATTGCATGCCATTCAATTATAGGACATATTCAACTGTTGAACTGCGTCTTTATCCGTTGTGGTTTTATTGCATGGTGTCTTTTTTTAAGTCTTGAGTACCAGAGGGACGCCAATGACACCAGAAATAGGTCAGTTACGTAAATCATAAGAAACCATAAATGTGTATGTTTCCACCCACATATTCCATAGCATAGCAAATAGATTACTTAAAATAGGCATTAGGCTGAACTGCATGCTTGAGATAATGCATAATAGTCGATATACACGCCAGCTTTCTTTGTCTAAACCTTATTCTTGTCAAATGTAGCAATACATTCCAGGTTGCTGGTTGGTGGAATCAGAGACTTTATTTCATCTCTTTCGTGTTCTTATTTCCTGCAGGTGTGAGTCAGGAGATGAGGATGCTCTCATACTTCATTATTATAGCGTGAGATCCGGTCTGTACCCCATTGTTATTGGTGAGTATCCTTGACATACCCATGGATGCCATTCTATGTAGTGGTTGTTAAGCTTATCCTTGATGTTCAAGTAATTTCAATCCCAGGCATTCACAGCCCTTGGATATCTCATTCCCATAATATCTGCTTGGTGTTTTTTTTTTGTTGTTTTTTTTTTGTCTACATTGCAAGATGATTGAACGAAAACTAAGCTACGATCGTCATGATTATTGGGTTCACTTGGAATAGCATATACTCTCTATTCTGTCTCAAAGCTAATTCCGGTGTATTTATAAGACTGTTGGGATGAAGTTTTCAAGTAATGCTAAGCTTTAGGAAAAGGTTCCGGATCAGGATGACGACGACTTCCATAGTTTTCTTCGTTCCTTATCCAGGAGTCCTTCGTGCTGTTGGTCGAGAACTCTACCACCAGGAAATCCAGATGGAGCCTCTGGAGATCACAGATGAAGCCATGGGAGACCATGGTCACCTGAGTCACGTGACCTTCAAGATCACCATCAAGGACTCCCTGGAATCCTCTGTGGCTCCAATGCATCCTAAAAAGGGTTCCATCCCTAATCTCTCCTTCTGTCCTCATATGTCTCAAGACCTCCTCTCTGAGCGCATCACCATCCAACCCAAGACTTTCTGTAACATCTTCCCTTTTCATGTCCTCTTTGATGAGGATCTTGTGGTAAAGCAATGTGGGGCTAACGTGGCCAGATGGTCACACAGCAGTTTGAATAATGACACTATACTACGGTTAAGTGACCTTTTCGTCCTTAATCAACCAAAGATGAAATTGACCTACAAACACATTCTCAAGTTTTGCAATGCCACGTATATTCTGGAAGCAAAGACATCTGATGTTGCAAACACGAGTGGTGGTGGAATTGTTGCGGAACGTCAAGCAAGGCTTACTCTCAAAGGTTCGTGATAATAATTGATGCTTGTTAAGGAGGACATCTTAGTTCAAGACGTCACACCTTTTTGTGGGGCTAACTTAGACCACGGTGCGTTTCAGATGTAGCGTATTTTAGTGAGTAGTGAGTGAAAGTGGGAACATAATTAATTCTTATGTATAAATCAATTATGACATATTTAGAAACCCATTTCATTCGCAAAGTTATTCGTGACGTCATGAATGCAACTTTCTGTTTGACCCCTTTAATGTATAATTGAATACAGCGTTGTATGAAATTGGCAGATATTTCTATGTGGTCGTCGATGGGCAGCAAATATACTCATTTTCAGCAATGTTTGAGTTGATATAGGAGCGTGCTATTTATAACGGATCTTGCATTGCATTAGCAGCTGGCAACGTGTAACAATTGCATTCATGGCAGCCCACAGAATCCACCAAATTAGGGTTCGAAATGAACAGGAGTCCTCTTCAACCACCTAGTGTCAATTCTAATGAGATGAAATTAATGCAATCCAGAAGCTCAAGCATTTGAATTACTACGACAAAAGCTGAATTCATTGCTCCAGTTGAGATCTCCTGATCTAACAGGGACATAACTCTCTCCAAGCATTGCATAACTGAAAGTTATTCGAGGTTTCAAACAAGAACTGTAATAGGCCTACCATAAAGACGGACGATCAATTCGCTTTCATCGGGAACTGTGCGTATTTGATCGACATGAAATACAGCTAGGCATCGTCAAGAGCCCGAAATTCGCTCTCTGAGGTCAAAATAATATCTCATGAAGGGATCCTAATGAATCGTGAAGGTCAAGTTATCCCCGTACGATGGATGTAATTATAGGTCATGCCAGATCGAAGAGTATAATTTCGAATAGTCGGATGCAATAATATCAGTCGTGGGTCCCGTATATACACAATTAACTTTGTTGAAGTTGTCTATCGGCTTACACGACGGAATTTCAAAATTGTGATGCCATGGGCAATGCAGAGCGTTCTCGAATACGAAAGCACGAGATAAAACAGTGACGCATTAATTTGCATACGCCTACACCGACCCACCCAATTATGTTGTTGCTATTTTCTATGCCTTCTTGAATTGCTACAATCGGAACTTGGGGCAATGGTGTTCAGCCACAACGTTTGCTCCTTCTCCCTCCTCATAATTCTTCGCACCTCACCAATTAATAGCCACCAAGTTACACTCCTTCTCTTCCACAACCACTTAACTCTTAGCCCTTCCTTCAAGGTCAGATGATTTGGTTGGAAGATGTCGATCACATCCTCTTCATCGGTTCTCCTCGGTTGGCCAGTCTCAACGACATGGAGGAGAGACAGCTCTTTCTCTCAGATATCCCGCTTTATGACGTCACGAGGGAGTTGGTTCTGCTGAATCAGCAAAGAATTGCAGAACTTCAAGTCAGGTATGTACCCATTACATAATTTGAGGCAATGAACATACATAATTATTGAATCGTAATCCTATTGTGAACAGGATTAGAGGCTTGGTGGTGAATAGAGGTACATGTGGTAGATCTAATAACGCGATATCATCGACAATTGACCAATAAAGGGTCGTAAATGAAAACGAATTTTCTCTAGAGACGAGTATTAGGACACTCGCTGAGCTAAGGAGAGGGACACGCATACGTTCATGCTTGAAAAAAAAATCAAAGTGCGCGTCATTAAGATGACGGTTTGACTATAAACATATAATGCCATCTTATTGATCGAGGTAGCAGAAATGATGCCTAATTATGAACTAAATAAAATAATAGATGATGTTTTCAACTTGGTTATATAGCTGGTAGCACCACCGACGAGCAATCAAATTAAAGGCACCAAATATTCTGTTTAGGCAATTGTTGTCAAAGAAAGACAGATGATCCACAATGGATCGATCGTATCACGCTATGTCATCTCGGGGCTCCCAAGGATCAAAAACCAACGAAATTGTTTTATCGGAGCGACGGAGTTGCTTGACCCCAAAAGAATGCCCCGAAATCCATTCTCATACGTTTATGACAGATAGCTAATGGGAAAACCACAATAATCATTGTTTCTCACGAGATTCTTCTCTTGTCCATGATCTCTTGACTATTTATTTCAACCGCCTTTCATTTGCCTTTATTTTTATCCATTTCTCATCGAAATAATGTATCGGCAGTACCATATTGATAAGTATGCATTGTAGATGGGAACCTAGGATTTCATTAATAAATGTAATTATAATAATTTATTGCAGACTGAAAATTTTAAATTATTTATTTTATTGTATTAAAGTTATCCTCTTCTGCATATTAATGCAACGGTGCTACAATTAATTCGTCGTTGAACAATGTCATTCTAGTAATGTTCGTTTACATACATGTGGTATTTCTGATGCATAGTTCATCACTCAAGAATTATTGTACATATACTTACTACAGTTATCAGTTATATGTTACCTGTTTGGCTCAGTGATAGAGCGTTGCACTTTTAATCCAAGGGTAAGGAGTTTGATTCCCCATTTCCCCGCGGTTATTAAATACCAACGTAGTCTCTTACGGGTCAAAGATACTACATTTAGATACTAAATCCTTAATATGAAATATCACATGTATGTAAACGAACAATACTAGAATGACATTGTTCAACGACAAATTAATTGTAGCACCGTCGCATTAAAATGCCCTTTATGCACTTTGTTGGATATCACGTACACTACACAAAATGAATTATGTATTTATATTATATAATATAAGTACATAATTATATATATACTGCTTTTATTATTTTATATATATATAAGCAGTAAGCAAACCCAAAAATGTCGATTGTGCTAAATTTGTTCACCACTCAGTCATCATTGTACATACTTACTGCAGTTATATTATAGATATGTCACTTGTATTAACAGTAGGAAGCTGGATGAAACAACAGCTGAGTTGAAGAGAACCGGCATTGCTCTGGAGAAAGAAAAGGAGAAGACTGACATGCTGCTGTATCAGATGTTACCAAAGAAGGTCGCAAATCAACTCAGGGATGGCATCAGCGTTGATGCGGGTGAGCATGTTATACACACAGTATAATATCGATATGTCAAACTCCCATAACTCGAAAAGCTCTATAACTCGAACACATTTTCCGTCCCCGTGGGTAACTTTAGATACCTTTATGTCAAAGTAAAGTCAAATATGCGAAATTTTCATACATAGTTGAATGTTAGAAAAACTTTGCCTGTGATTGGATAAAGCTGACTCAACTAATTGCTCGACTCGGAGCGTCCAACCAGCGTCATTCACACCTTTCGCGAAGTTGACAGCGAGCGGTTCTCGGAGTAACTCTCGAATCCTATTCATGCTTACAATAGATGTCAAAACAAAAATTCATTCAATGCGTTAATTGTGGTCGGCATTGTTATGAGCCACGCAACGATAACAGAAATCAACCAAGCGTTTGTCATCTTTTTAACTCAGCAATATCAGAGTAAATATGAAATGCACACAAAACCTCAAAGGGAGATGGGATACTTGGGCATTTTTCCATACTTGATCCATGTTACTATATCTCGAACGCTCTATAACTCGAAGAGATTTCGACGGTTCCTTGAAATTCAACATATCGAGAATATTATGTAATGAATATTATAGATATCAACCAATAAAATTACATATAAATTGCTAAACAGTCAGCATGCCATAAGTATCGACATTTCGATATAGGACTGGTATTTTTTCAGAGGGGGTTGGTCAATAAAAATTGACATATTCTTTCTCCTATTGACAGAGAAATTTGAAGAGGTCACAATTTTATTCAGTGACATCGTCACATTCACCAACATCGCAGCTGCGGTTCAACCGTTGCAGATCGTCCAAATGTTGAACGATCTCTACATGCGATTTGACAATCTCACGGAGTTGCATCAAGTCTACAAGGTATTCAAAATAAAAGAAATATCGTTACCAATGGTTACGCTCACAACATAAACAGGTAGAGACAATAGGTGATGCTTACATGGTGGTTGGAGGTATCCCAGAAGCCAACACGATCCATGCGATGTCAGTTGCTAACTTCTCTATCGATATGGTTGCAGCTGCGTCTCAAGTCTGCTCTCCTGCCACTGGGAAACCTCTCCAGGTAGGCTGACATTTGGCAGACCATAATAAACGAAAGAAAGTGGGGTCTAGTCTGCAAAACCCGAATTTCTAAGAGACCCACATTGTCACTCAGGGAATTAGGTCGTTAGGGGAAACCATAATTTGATTATCTACATTAAATTAAATTAAGTTATCGTATTGTATCCGCTTTTGTAGACGTTGGGCTGTGAGTAAATTGGTTGCATAGTATCATGAATTGTAGAGAGTGAAGACATTTACTGATTAACAATGTTGTGATATGCATTTATTGTTCACCAGATCCGAGTTGGTGTACACACTGGATCCGTTGTGGCTGGCGTTGTTGGACAAAAAATGCCTCGCTATTGTTTGTTTGGGGACACTGTGAACACGGCATCCCGTATGGAGAGCCACGGGCTGCCGGGGAAGATACACCTTAGTCCCACTACAACCAGGTAGGGTGCTGGTTGTTATGAGCGGAGCAATATAATTCACATTTTCTGCTTTTGGGTGGAGAAAATTGTTACATCCAATTTCACAAATAAATAATATTTTCCTTGTTCTGAGCGGAATTAATCAAATCCCTTTCTTGTTCTGGGTGGAGATGAATTATTTTAATTATATTTTTCAGAGCTTTGCAAGATAAGGGTTATAAGATGGACGAACGAGGAACCATTGAGATCAAAGGGAAAGGCATGATGACGACGCATTTTCTGATTAGCCGAGACAGCGGAAGTGACGTCACAATGCCCTCACTGCCAGCAGAAGAAGTGAAGTCAATTCAAATCGTTTCTAAGAAAAAGAAAACCCCTAACAGTAAATTGTGTGTAATTTCGTGATTAAATTAATTAACTTTCAGGGTTAAGCAAATATTAAATATACTCCTTTAATTATATAATTATAATCAAAATTAAATTATTCAAAATATACAGAATCATTGTGTCAACTGCACTGTGAATTGACATATCACTTCTGCCGTGTCCATATTTTTAAACTTGTTAATGATGTAATATATTGACAAGTATCATTGCTTATGCTTTCATGTGATCGGTGAAAGGTAGTCCGGTTGAATTCTCAGCAATATAATTTAATTTCATCGTGATTTTGGGTCCTGTTGAAGGGAGGGAGGGGGGCACAGGCAAGGTTGGCAATAATGTTGTTATGTAGATCGTTACAAAAAAATAATCTTAGCACAAACACTTGAATTGTTCTATGTTCAATAGTCTATATTCCACGTTCACAATTTAATATTACAATGATAGTTTGTTTCTAATCATGATTTTTCATGAATGAAATGCTTCTTCTGTATGCTTTGTGTTATTTGATTTGCAACATCCAGATGAAAATATTATTATTATTAAAAGGTACTGATTCACTTCCACATAAAAGTCCAGCTCACCCACTTTATCACTTTCTTGGTGACAACAAAAAAGCATAATCCTCGCTCATCACCTAAATAATCTAAATAACCCAAATAAACCTAATTTGCCAGAATGACGTTATGACTATGTGCACCTTATCGCGAGGATGATTTAGGTCTACCTTTATTGTCTTTGATTAAGTTGCAAGGTATCATTCGTGGCACATTATTCTGGTGAATTCACAGTCGACGGTTATGCTCAGGTAGCAATAACTTCTGACCATTTTGAAACAACTGAAACAATTCTATCATTAACCGTAAGGTTTTCCAAACGAAATCCTGGTAAAGGTACCCCAGGCCATTCACTGGTTCCCTGGTTATATAATGACACAGGCACACACCGATGACAGGTGGAATCTCACTGACTGCTATTTATAGTCACATTTAGTCAACTGGTCGTATTTAGCAAATACATTTGTACCGTGAATTCATTTTGATTTTAACTCGCCTCGCCTTGTGAACTATCTTAATTGGGCATTGAGAGTGACGTCATGTGAAATCGAGTGAAATCGATGTAGCAAACAAAATAGGGGTGAATTTTCATCGGTGTATGCCGGTGCTTCTTTTCAGTAACAGTCGAAGCGGCCAACTGGGTGTTACACAATGCCCAAGACTAGTGTCCTTTATATAGGATACTACCCAAGACCAGTGAATTGTGATATGAAATGGTTGACCAGTAGTATTATGTGATGGCCGCTAGATGGCGACACTGCGCCCTGTGCGCACCGCGTTTGTTGAACAACGCCGTAACGTTATGATTAGAAGAACCTAAATTTCCTAAATTCATCAATCGTCTTTAATTAAATAAGACGGTATTTCAGTTTAGGGTCATTGTTATGACCCTGTCTAGTTTCTATTGACACCTGCAGCCTTAAATTTAAAAGTGACCAACTTTAATTTTTATTTATAAAACTCGTGTAAAAACACAAGAGGCATAAAAAGGCAAAGGTGCCCAAATAAGGATGCCTGCAATAAACAATCGTAATAGATAATCATAATCATGGAACATTATCGTTATAAAATCAAGCTTGGTGGTAAGAACCAGTGCAACGGCAAGTAATGGTAAAAGAACATGTTGCATCAATACTATAATGAGATAAACACTTAGAACGATAAAAATCAAATAGTTTGGTCTTGAAAATAGTCAGAGAATGCGACATTCGAATATCAAAAAGTAAGATGTTCCATAAATGAGGCATGCGATTAAAATAAAATGATTTTAAATGTTCCGTACGAGTAAAAGAACTGGTTAAAAGAATGCCATTGTGAGCTGATCTAAGTGAGGTATTGACATTTGTTATGGAAAATTCATTACTAAAATCTACATCAAATAAATTATGAATACATTTATAAATGAAAACAAGATCAAACACCTCTCTGGATAAGATAAAGGTAAAATTTCTGAAATAGCACATTGGTCAACATAAGAAGAAAAGTCAGGGTAATTCAAAATAAAACTAGACATGTTTCGCTGAACTGATTCAATGGATAAAATTTCATTCTTAAAACATGGAGACCAAACTTGAGTAGAATACTCGAGGTTTGGTCTGACTAGACTTTTATACAGTTGCATTTTTACATTGCGAGGTGCGTTAAAACCAATGGCTCTTTTTACAATGCCACACAGTATGTTTGCCTTACAGATGATGGAGTTAATTCGCCCACTCTTTCGAGATAAGTACCATTGTGATTGTAATTATAGTTAAAATGGTGACGTGAACGAGTAAGAGTTAAAACCATCCACTTTGCTGCATAAAAAGATCTTTGCCATTTGTACTCCAATCTTGCATGGCAGACAGATCATTTTGTAAAGAGATGCAATCGCTAAAAGAAGAGATGGATTTGAGAAAAAAATTACAATCATCGGCAAAACGAGCAGCAGTTGAAGATACATGTACTATGCAATTAGACATGTTGTTAATGAATAAAAGAAACAGAAAAGGGCCTAAAATAGAGCCTGGTGGCACACCTGATATTACTGGCTTCCACTCTGAATTACAACCATCAATTAAAACTGTTTGAGTACGCCCTGATAAATAATCATTAAGCCATTTCAATAGAACATCAGAAAATCCATAAAAGTGTTTAAGTTTGTACAAGAGATACTCATGTGATACACAATCAAAAGCTTTGCTGTAATCCAAATAAACAACATCAATCGGATCTCCCTGATCTAAAATATTTTCCAATATCGTTATAAACTTTTAAAAGCTGAGAGGTATTTAAATGTTTTATTCATAAAACCATGTTGTAGCGGGGGAAGAAGGGGGCTGATAAAAGGATACAAATAGTTGAATAAACATCGTTCTAAAATCTTTGAAGTATATACATTAAGTGAAATAGGTCTGTAATTAGATACATGACTTTTATCCCTTTTTTTAAATATGTACAACATGAGTTGTTTTCCACGCATCAGGTATCTTGCTTTCTCTGACACTCGCATTAAAAGTAAAAGTCAAATAACTAATCAGAACAGAGCGACAATGCTTAAGAATCAAAGGTGAGATATCATTCGTTGGACAGGCTTTGCTCACATTGATCTCTTTCAAAACAATATCGATTTCATTCACAGTGAAAATAGGACATGAAGAGGGGGTCGTAACAGGAGGCTAAGGGTTAGCAGTGCGAGTAAAAACTGAGCAAAAAAATCGTTGAACATGTTTGCTTACACATTAGCATTATCGCTACTACTGCTGCTGCTGCTGTCATATAACATTACTGGGAGAGAACGCAATTTAGTACGCTGACAATTAAGGTATCACAAGAATAAGAAGATTGTGGTAGCAGAGTGGCATGAGCAGCGCGATGCCATCTTTGATGCTTTTTTTCTCTGCGTCGATGCCACTTATTCATCTTGTCAGAAGCCATCAGACCTTTTCTTCTTGTGCGAGGACTGTGGTCCTCACTATGTTGAGTGTACGTCATGTTCGAATGCTTCACATGCGTCCTCTTCACTTTCGTCGTTTGTGGAACGTAAGTTCTTTGAGGTCAAGACACAATTCCAATCCCTGAGCACGGTTTACGTGATTTGTAGGGACACACTTAATTATTTAATTAATTATATTCAGGCTGATGGTGTTTTGGTCTTCGAAACCCAGCATAATTTTACCTGCAAGAACCTTGCGTCTGATGGATATATAATTATTATGATTGTAAAGGTGAGATATGAACGGGTGAGGTCGACGAACTCTTATTACATATTGAAATGAACACAAAACGAGATCACACTTTTCTCAGTTTTATTAAAGGTAAAGGGCCAAGTAACCAGCAACAGACCGACTCTGCAGACAAACCGATCCGTCAAGTCTGCAATGCTATTCCTATGAGGCGTTTATCCAGCAACAGACCGACGACCGACGCAGTCAGTCGGTCCACTTGCAGCCATCAAAGCGGAAAGATTGAGCTCTCATGCGTGTGCAATGAAGCGTACAGTGTGAGTTTGAGCATCGTTCTATTCACTTGTTTTATTCTGCACTAAGAAATAATTACACGCCTTCACTTAGTAATAATAGTAAATGAAGATAAATGCATTTTATTACGTGTAAGATCCACAAATAAAATGTGCTTTAAATGCTAATCCGCCATATGTACAATTTAATCCATCCAGCAATGAATGGTTGCATTTACGGACAGATGTGCAATGAAATTAATTGAGTATTGTATAGTACAATCCTGTTGCAGCATGAGAGATTTGTCTTGTGAACCATTATTCATTGTGTGTAAACATATATTGCATGTACGTATTGGGCCACGCTATGTGAAAATATGCACGCAACGTTTCACCAAACTGTAATCTATTTTTCCCAACCTTACACACACGCACGTACGTCTGTATGCATATCCCGTATCCACCACCGATGCCATTGGACTCCCGTCGATTGCCAAGTGGAGGAATTCTCAGATCAACGGTAATAACATCTAACACACCGTTAAAAGTCTATTGAATGAAAAATTAATCTTTAAAGCAACTGAAAGTCGTATTCACTATACCATATTTTTTATAAATATTAATTTTACAAACAGGTCATTAATTAGTTAACATTTACATAAAAATATGCATTATAGCCAGTCTATCGTTTCAGTAACTAAATGCCGGACCAAATGGTTCAACCTTCGAACCACCTTCAAAATAAATTTTCGCAAGGTTCGAAACAAAGCCAGTAGGCAAGCGGCCTCCCAGAATTATACGGTGACCTGGCCGTACTACAAGGCGTTAAATTTCCTCATCCCATATGTAGAACACGATGAGTAAGTATATATGATTGCTGAACATTAATTTAATCAAACTCTTGCAACTTTTAAATCAAAAGAAAACGCCGAAATTTTAATTCTATCAATTTAACCATATTCATTTTGCCTCCACCTTCTGCTTGCAGACTTGATTCTAATGATCCGGAGCTGGAAGATGAAATAACATTAGTCATTTGGGTCAGCACATAACCTTTTTCATTTATTTTGAAAATTAAAAGGGCTGAAAATGATAATGGAGCACATGGGAATATCATTCATATCCAAGTTGAACACAATCAAGTTGCCAATCAAGGGGCTCAATTTTCTCGAATAATGATTTAAACATATCATGAATTTCGGCTGGTCCCCGAATGGTCACTCGCCTAGACGCCATGGGTCTAGTTCAGCAAAAATGTTATCACTTTTATATTCACCGTCTTCGGGAATATTCCCATCAAGACGCATACAGTTGTGCAGAAGGCACGATGCTTTCGCAATTGTCTTCGCCACGGCCAGTTTAGTGTGAAAAATGCGCCACCTTGAAGCGACCTGTCCAAACGCATTTTCCGAAACCGTCCGGCGAGCGATAATCTGTAGTTGAAAACCTGCTGTTCCTCTGTGATACCTTGACCTGGATGGGGCCACATGATGTGGTATGGTACATTTGCTTGCCATAAAAGAGCTAATTAGAATCTTGCTGAATTTGCGTGAGCAGACACAACAAACGAAGTGATGATGGTGATTATGATGTTCATGGTTAAAATAATGTTTTTGAAGTTTATGAAACGGCCTAAACCCCTTGAACTTGAGTCACGCATGAGAGTGTAATTGACTGGGACATCATAGGATTTGGAAATTGTCCAATCTCAAAATTACCACACTAGTACCACATGTAGAGAGTAGTGCATGGCGGAAATCTGCACTTCCACCAGCACATCGTTAAGTATTCTTCTCACAAGAAAGGGTCCTCTCCACTTGAGTTTAAATTTTTGGCATTCTCCCCTTTTCCGTCTCTTCTCTGCCATCCAACATAGATCGCTTTCGTGAAAAGGTTTGCCTTGCGTTTTCACAAACGCATTGTTTCGTTCTGTCGTCACCTGCAGATTTTCCTACACGATCCTGCAAGCGTCTTCTAACCTGCCGTGCAAATTCTGAACGTAATCGCACAAATCTTGTGACGTTTCATCATTCAGACTTCCCAAGACGACATCAACAGGCATGTTGATTTCCCGTCCAAACATCACATAGTTTGGTGATAGCTGGGAGGCGGCGTGTGGCGTAGACCTGTATGCTATTGACAGGAAGGGCAGCTGCTCATCCCACTCCTCCTGGCTTGATGCACTCATGGCAATCATTCTGGACAAGGTCTTTATGTTCCTCTCTGATTGTCCATCCGATTGAAAGTTGAAAGGCGGTGCCCTTGTCTTCTTTATTCCCACACATCACACAGCTCACTGAAGAGATTGATTTCAAATTGCCGCTGGTTTCGTCCTGAGCCATTGGCCTCTGCCTGCTCTGCACTCGAAGCCGCATCATGCTGATAACTGGGTGTGAATGCTGGGCAGTTTTTATGTCCTCCATGTCGAATCCAACTGACCTCACCAGTTACTGCCACCGCCGTCGTTGTTGCCTGAATTCCTCTGCGCTCGAGTCACAGCATCAACTTTGCAGGATCCTCTTGATAACGCATCAGCATTGCTGTGTTTTGATCCGGGTCGATGGACGACCTTGAAATCATAGCTCTGTAGGGTTTCTGACTACTTGGCCCTCTGGTTCCTTGAAATTCCGAATCCACTGAAACGATGCATGCATGATCAGTGAGTAGTGGGAACTCTTTTCCCACCAAGTAATGACGAAAATACTTCACGAAGTGTACTACAGCCAGCAATTCTTTCCTTGTGGTGCTGTACTTCCGCTCCTGCTTGGTCAGCATTCTTCTACCATAAGCAATTATTTGTCTGTCGTGTTTGTCCGTCTGTGATCTTGCTTTGGGAGAGAAGGCATAGAAATGTATCTTAGAGTTGAAAAAAGATTCAAATGCTAACGCAATGTTTATAAAATCTGTGGAAACACATCAATGATCCTGGCATGTAGTCTTTAAGAGCAGTGACGAGGGGTTGGGAGGCATTTAGTGATTTAACACAATTGTGATAAAACTCGAGATGCTTTAGGTTATTCAGAAATTTCTTAATTACAGCACCAGATATATATGCGCACACCTCCAGTTCGATACAATTGAGCTCTGCGCCCAGACACTCCTCCAGTCAGGAGATGAAGAAAGTTCAGAAGGGAAAGGAGATTCAGCTGGTGGGGTGACAGGGGGAAGTGAGGAGGCAGCAACAGCGGAGGAGGCTATCTTCGGTTCTCCATTTTGGTCCACGGTCCAGCAGGGTTCACAATTTGCTCCGGGTGACAAGGTGTTCAGTAGTTCAGTTGTGCTGGCTCCAGCAGCAAGACACCTCAGAGCAACCACATACGCTCGAAGATGCGGATGGTCGTTAAAACCACGGATAAGGAAGTGCAGGTTCTCAACATGGTCCTGATTTAGCTTTCGCAGGCACAACAATGTCATCACCTTTTGTTTTACGAACAACTCTTTTGCAATCGCCAGCTCTTGTGGGAAGGGAGAGTTCCTCATGTTCTTTTCTGACAGTTGGATGTGAAGTTCCAGGAGTCGATGAAATTACGGAAGTAATCAAATCTGTGCAAACGGAAAGTATTTGCGTGTGACGCCACGCTAACAGTTTACGGAGCTTGAGCAATCCCTTGTCTCTGGATCACCCATTATACTAATATAGGGGGTCAGTGTCTCAGGGAAGTTGACACGCGAGCGGAATACTCAAATGTGATAACAAAGCTGGTGTCGCGAGTTATTTTCACGATTAACTATTCGGTGAGATCACAACAAAGCCTCGATCAAACGAATATTTAATGCGGGCAGACCGCCGACTGGTATGTTCAACAGTCGAAGCAAGATATGGCGGACGCTCCGCTTTCCGGAAATTGCCGAACTCAGCCCGAAGCCACTTCACTCAGTCTCCCTTTATCTCTTGTCTCTGGTCGGCCATGCAATACCGAAGCATGTGATGTGGTCATGTTAGAGACCCTTCTTCGCAAACTTTTGGTCTTCCACCCCACTGAGGCACTGAACCCCCTAACAATAAGGTCCACCCAGCTCTTCCAGGCTCCCAACAACAGCCACGACTTTTATCTGCCCGCACCCCGCCCGAAGTGACGACCTTCGCGCCCACCTGCGAGTGACCATGGTAAATCATAAATAATCGATCAGCAATTTCTGCATTGTTGACACATCAGATGATCGACAATAACAGAAGGCTGTTATCCAATTTGACACTATATCGATCGATACATCCCATCATTAGCAGGAGGTTTGTTTAAAGTCCAAACGAATTATTGGCAAATCTTTCTGGGCCATAAACCGTTGACATAAAGCGCTGAATGGTTGCATTCTGTGATGGCCGCTAGATGGCTGCACTGCGCCTTGTGCGCACTGCGGCCGTTGAAAGACGCAGCACCGTTATGATTGTGAACCTTGCAGCCACAATGATGCGCGGAATTATCAAAATAAATGGTGTAAGATTTATTCAGCAGACAGGTACAAACAAACCACTAAGGGTCAAATGCTATACAAAAAAAGAGGTCCAAAAGAGAGAAATGAATTACGATCTTTTAATTTTGAAATTAAAAAATTGAAATTTCATAGTTTCAAGTTCCTAATGTTATTCATTAGGACACTTTGCTCCATCCGGCTGCTTGGAACCTGAAAGAAAGAACTTTGTATCAGCAAAATTGGTCTTTAATTACAAAAGTGCTGATATGAATATAGTGTGTGATAATCTTCGCAATGTATCTCTGAATCGCGAGAATATGAATGTTGACCATGAGTGGCAATCGTTTTCCGATCAGGTTAATGATGTGGTTTCATCTTTTGTTCCTGTTTTTAGAGTGAGGGAATCCCACGACCCTGCGTGGTTCTACTCAGAAGCGCGAAATTTAGTTAAGAGAAAGAAAACTTATACAGAAAAGCAGAAAAATAATAATACGGAATATTTGTGGCGTCGGTACAAAAATTATAATAATTATGTGAGATCTATTCTTAGAGAAAAACTAAGAAGATTTATTAATACCCTGGGTCATATCTGTACCCAAAATCCTAAGTGGTTTTGGTCATTTTTCCGCTCTAAAACTAAAAACTCTTGCATTCCTTTGACAGTGTATTATGGTTCAAACTCCGCGGATTGTTCTAAGGAGAAAGCATGTCCTTTTAGTGATGTTTGTTTTACTTCCGTATTCTCGAATGTGAATTTATTAATTACTAATTTCCACTTTGCTTTTAACAATGATGTTCCAATTCCTGAGTTTACCATTGACGATGTTATGAAATGAATGCATTAAAAGATCTAGATGTAAATAAGGCCAGTCCACCCTCGGATATTTCATCCTTTCTTTTAAAGAACTGTCGATCAGTTTTAGCCATGCAGTCAGCTGACATTTATTTTTTATCGTAGCGTTTCAAGCGGAACCGTTCCTCTTCAATGGAAGAAAGCGAATGTTGTGCCTATTCACAAGAAAGGAAAGCGAGCAGACGTTAGCAATTACAGACCAGTGTCTTTATTACCTTGTGCTTCTAAAGTTTTAGAGCGTTGTTTGTTTAACCATTTGTATTCTTTTACATGTATTGAGCCAGTTTTAAATAATATGCAACATGGTTTTATGAAAAATCGATCGTGTACTACCCAACTGTTGAAATGCTACGATTTAGTTTGTCGAATTTTAGATGAAGGGGGTCAAATCGGTGTTATTTATTTAGATTTTAGCTAAGCTTTTGATTCTGTTTCTCATTCACTGTTACTTTTTAAACTGGAGCATTTTTATGGAATATCTGGTTCTCTTTTAGACTGGTTCAAAGATTATTTATCGAATCGAGTGCAGCGTGTCGTAGTTGAGGGAGAGGAGTCTGACTGGACCCCAGTTACCTCTGGCGTTCCTCAGGGTTCAATTTTGGGACCTTTTCTTTTTCTTTTATTCATAAACGATATGCCGAGATCGGTTTCCTCAGCTTTCACTGCTTTGTTTGAAAAATTTTTGTGCCGATTAATTCTAATCGTGATTATGTATTATTACAAAGAGATTTAAATGAACTTTTAAAATGGAGTACAAATTGGGGTATGGCTTTTAATCCGTCGAAATGTAAAGTTTTTACCAATACTAGGTCACACTCTCCGTTTCTTTTAAAGGGATGGGGAACTGAATTTTAAGTGATGTTCTATTGACTCATAGCACCAATTGATAGCATTCCGTTCCAAAAACACCATGCCTGGATGCAAGCGTAAGGGAATAATTCATTCCGAATATCGGGGTTAGCATTGGGCCTATGGGAGAATGGCTTCCATTACGAAGTATAGGAGGCAAACGTCAGCTGAAGGCTTGCCGTGATTGGTTCCGTTCCCCTCGTGAAGCTATCGATTTCAGCCAATCAGAGCAGATCATCTTCGCCATAAAAGGACATTTCTGTTGTTTACGAAACGAAAGCCATGCGTGGTGCACTCTGGCTGACCTTTTTACTGTTTCAGGATGAGAAACATGGTAGATGTCCTAGAAAATCGCTTGTTAAAATAAGAAAAATAGCGAAAAATATTTTTTTTTGCGCCTGACTGGTGGCAAAATGATTATTCTATCTATTTCCGAAAAGAAAATAAAAAAATATCCAGGGGTTTAGTCGCAGGACACGCTGATATGACGAGGCCCATTGTAAAAGATGGGGAACTCGGTGTTTCATCACAGCGACTGACGTCACGCCTAGTTAGCAATATATCTCCCGCGAAATCGTTAGCGATGATATTTCTTGTGTGGGCCAGGCATAGGAATCATTTTTGGTGCATCAAATAACGACTCAAAGTCCCTTTTTAACCAGTTCTCCCTCCCTTTAAGGAGGATAATAGTATCTCATAAATCAATGCTGTAAACAGCTAAACTTTGAGAAACATAGTTTGTAATACAATTTCATTTAAAAGCAAGGCTTAACGCTAGAAATAATCACAGACTGGAAATGACTAGATGTTTGTTAAAATAGTTTGATCTCTTTTAGACAACATGCAGAAAATGAACTTTTGACTAGAATTAAATTCGATAAAAAAGTCCAATTTTTTTAGGAAGGCTAAAATGAGTGCAGGTTTTACTTTTTCAAATACTTCTTTGAGAGAGTTAAAACGATAATATTTTCTTCTTATGAAAGAAAATTCGACACAGTCGATAAGTATATGCTTTACTGTAAAAGTGCAATCACAACCATAGCACATGGGGGCATCATTGCCACTCAAGAGATGACTGTGAGTTAAAAAGGTATGGCCGATGCGTAATCGTGCAATCACGATTTCTTCTCGTCTCTTTTCTCTCTGACATGGTTGCCATGAACCAATGTCAGGTTGTATATCATGGAGTTTATTTCCAGTTTCCTGATCCCATTCTGACTGCCATTGTGTTTTAACAAAGGAACAAGTAATCAGTTTAAAATCTGTATGTGGAATAGGGCAATTTAAGATGTTCATTCCTAAGGCTTGCTTAGCAAGAGTGTCAGCGGTTTCATTTCCAGGAATGCCAACATGGCTTGGGCACCAGATAAAAATAATACGCTTGTCTCGTCCAGCAAGGCAAGTACATTTTTGAAGAATGCATTGAACATATGGGTGGATAAGGTCTATATACTGCTAATTGCTAAGATACTAGAAAGGGAATCGGTGCAAATGACAAATTCGTCATATGGTAAAAGAGCTATTGATGTGAGTGTTTCATTGATAGCAATCAGTTCGGCAGTATAGACCGACATCTGGCACGGCAGGCGAGCCAGATACCGAGAAATTTGGCATTATTCGCCAATGGTATAAGCTGTCCATTTAATGTTTAAATAGGATCGTCATGAATTCTGCGTTGCATTCAGAAATGAACCATTACGGTCTTTGTTGTGGAGAATTTGAATCCATTCTGATCACACCACTTCTCCAGCTTGCCAAGGCAGAGTTGCAGTTGGCGCTGGACGATGGATGTCGTGTGGCCTCTACAGCTGATGGTGAGGTCATCCACAAACAAAGTGCTGTGTATAGTTGGTTTTAAAATTTTAGCGATGCTGTTCATCTTAATAATAAATAACGTAGGGGAGAGGATGCTCCCCTGAGGGACACCCATCTCTTGTGGTTGGGAGTCAGACAGAGATGACCCCACACGCACTTTAAAATGTCTGTTCGACAGGAAGTTTTTAATAAAAATAGGTAACCTACCCCGAAGCCCTATTTCATGGAGATCACACAGAATTCCATGCTTCCAGGTGGTATCGAATGCCTTTTCGAGATCAAAGAATACAGAGATCACGTGCTGTCCTTGAACAAATGCATCTCGTATATAAGTCTCAAGGGATACAAGATGATCCAACGTTGATCTATTTCGACGAAAACCACACTGAGAAGTAGTAAGGAGATCCTGGGACTCCAGAAACCACATTAAGCGACCATTAATCATGCGCTCCATGGTCTTGCATAAGCAGCTAGTAAGCGCAATTGGACGATAGTTAGTGGGTAAAGATGAGTCCTTCCCTGGTTTAGCAATCGGTATGATTGCGGCTTGTCGCCAGGAGTCAGGGAATTCCTCTTTTTTCCATATTTGATTTAAAAGATCAAGAACAATAATCTGAATATTAAGAGGAAGATGCTTTAAAAACTGATAATGGATGCCGTCAGGTCCGACAGCAGTGTTGTGACTCTGACGCAGAGCCATTTGAAACTCTAC
>KB298689.1:155306-188445 GCA_000328365.1 Capitella teleta | reverse complement strand
CACAATGTACAATAAATAACAATTATTTTATTTTACATTGTGATTAGTAGATGAGCTACTTTTTACTTATGACAATTTGCTTTCTAATGGTATTTTATTAGATTACAAGTAGGCTAATTATTGTAATTAAATTTACTTACATCATTCGATTACTAATACTATAGTCATGAAGGTTTAGTTGTCAATAGGTAGGCCTACCATATAGGCCTATAGACCTACTCAGTCTTTTGTCAGGGTTCTCACAGCACCTGGCTGATAAATTTCCAGGACTTTTCCAGGCCATTTCCAGGATTTTATAAGAAAAATCCAGGATCTATGGACGAACTAATGTGCACTTTCAGAGACCAAGGAAGGATGAAGTATAACAGAACTCCAACACCCAGTGACACCAAAGCCCAGCGTATGGGACTGGGGGAAGCTGCGAACGACAAAATGGATGAGCATAATTTATGGTCAAGCCAAAAGCACTTTGCATGCTAGGGGGGTCCGGGGGTCTGGGGGCATGCTCCCCCGGGGAATTTTTGGAAAAAGACCATGCAAATCTTTCAGATCTGAGCCACTTGAGACAAAAATACATTGCACATTGGGCTTAGGTAACGACATAACCAGTCAGTTTCCCCCAGGAAAGTACGAATGGCTAACATAATAGAGATACAATCCATCTAAAGCGGGAAAATTCCCATGCCTGACGGAAGCTGGATCTGGTACTAGAATTCAATACTAATACAATCCAAGGGCACTGAGCTAGGGTGATGCTCCTACTACCATCATACCAGCAGCCTTGCATTTAGCTTGTGACTATATCCGGCCTTGTACGTAGACCTCAACCCACTACACACCAGGCGGCCTTGTACGTAGCTCACGGCTATATCCCAGGCGGCCTGGTACGTAGGCACTCCGTATCAAAAAATCAGACTTACTTTGAAAAAGGGTTTATCTAGATGCAAATGATGTCTATTGTTGGTGGTGATCGTCCTGATTACTCGCGTGCACTTGGTAAAGTGTTGCAATCTTGTCTAGGGGGGCGCTTTACAAGTGGGGAAAAATTGTGGTTATTCAAAGGGTAAACGATAAATTACCACGATCAACCACAATTTCAAGCGCAACCGCCTGTCAACCTCACCGGGGATCTTACCAGTGGGCGACCAGGTGTGGACAAAACTCAATGCAGATGTGAGATGAGCATTCGAAGCTTTCTATGGAAGTTGCTTTATAGTTTATTGTGGTATTCGATGAATGTAACATTTGTTTTGATTGATGCCTTTTGTAATCAGGAAACATGATTAAACCAGGAAGATGACTTTTCTTTCGTAAACATAAATATACATGGTGTAAACATGGTGAAGTTGCCATCTATATTCAATGGTATTACGTTGTCACTGCCACTTAATATACACCCAATGATTACGCCTGGGAAGGCTTGTTTATTAAAATTAAACTATATCCCCATAGAAGTCAGAAGATCAGTGTCATTCAGATAGTAAGGAGGTTTGCAAATTGACCCTAATGTGAACAGAGCGAATCAACAACCTATGATTGGAATTCCGCTTTGCTCAAAACAACAGTTATCCCCGGGTATCTGTGTTTTTTCTCTCGGATTTTCACATCAGCGTCACCGGTATTGTGCTGAATCATTCATTCTTAAAACCGGCGAATTTTTTGGTGTTGTTAAACAATCAGTGCGGAGTGTGTTTCATGACGATAAATCAAAGAATGAAATCATTATGAGTAAGGTGAAGGAGGGTGAAAATGATCAGCAGTATGTGACAAATGTCTGCAAAATCATTCATTTCGAAGGGCAACCAACAGATGTTTCCGACATGGACGTAAGAAAGATGGTCATCCTAGACCCCTCCTTGTGACTTTCTTTTGTCCCTTTGACGCAAGAGTTTTTCGAGCTCGCTTTGTCGAGCACCGGAAGGCCGATGAGAATGCTGATGATACTAAAGGCGTGCATGTGAGAGCATGTCGAAATGAAACTGAACGAGAGATATATAGAAAGAATAAAGATATTGTGCGAAAGCAAGATATTGTGCAAAACAAGCGGATCTATCAAACATCAGTTTTAGTCTCCGAGATAACCTCGCCATTTGGAAGATAGACTCCGGGGTCAACTTTAGCGTCTGTCGCCTCCCAGCTGAGGTGAACTCAACCTTCCGAGTTCTCCGAGTGTCATTATAGGGGTTAATTGATCATTTACCGAGAGTCACACTTGCGCCCGCATGCGGTCGAGCCCCGCCTGCGGAAGAGTAAATGATTTGAGGAAGTGACACGCCGAGTTAAATTTAATGCTCTTTTTTTCTTTTCTTTTTTTCCCCCTTTTTCCCCCCCTTTTTTTTTTTAATATACATGTATATTCGTTTTCGTTGCACTCTAGCAACGAAGAGAGTTGCACTCTGCACTGAATAGCAGCATAGACAAGCGCTGCAAACATCAGCCTGAGTGCCTCCCACTAAGAGGTCGTTATGGGGCTCGGCGAGGTCATCGCGAACCGTTGGAGAGACATTGGTCTCTGCCCAAGCCAGAGTTGCCGACATTTGACATTTGAGTATCTACATAACAACATAAATAAATATTCCGTGTGAAAAAAAGTTTGTGCGGTGAAAAGTGCTTAAAAGGAGCTCCAAACATTATCGCGGAGGAGTTGACATTTAGCGATGACGCACTTGGGGGCACGATGAGAGAATGCATGCAAATCCCTATCTCTCGCTGCTTGAGGGAGCTAACTTTTGATTACAAACCGGGTTTTTCGGTAAAAGCGCGGGCTAAATCCAGAAATATGTTCCGTATATGGTTAGAGTAGCCTCTTTTCATGTATTTCAGGCCTTTTACCGGGTCGTTTTATGGCAAATATTGCCAAAAATATCGCATTATCGATGTCACCTCACAGCGCGCAGTCGTCGCTCAGCGCAGAGCAGCTCGAAACTTCGAGGTGTGAACAAGCATGCACGCACAGTGGCGTTTTCGCCAAATCTGCAGCATCAAATCAAAACATTTCTGAATATGTTAATAGATTTCACAACGTTCCATAGAATTATTTCGAACGCGATTTTTCCTTTTCGTATAACAAAATTGTACAAGAAAACCATACAGCGTCTTCGATTTTTCAACGCATTTCGGTGATCTACACGGACCGACTGCACATCAGTTATTAGCTTCGCTTTTATCTGCATTAATTGGTGCGATCATGCCAAATACATGTATTAGCTGATATAAATCACCACGTAATTGATTAACGTATGCCTCCTTCAAGAGAAATTAATCTTTAGTTTTGCGCTCATAAAGATGATAAGCCGTCAGAAGTAAGCGTAATCGAATACCGGTGCATGTACAGGCTACATTGGGGAACGATAATAAGTTTGAAAGAAGAAAATAGGCCGGCCACTTGTAAAATAAATGATGCATCAATGTCTGGTGTTATATAATCTACAAATGTTTGAAGAAAAATAAATTGCTTTATTTTTCAAGAATTTATCTTCGCTGCAAAAACAAAATTTGTTTACACAAATTCATGAACTCCGTTATAGGCGAGACGCACAGCTCAGAATTCCGTGCAATCGAGCGAGCAACAGCGAACAGCGCATGCACACCCCCAGCGTGTCGCTTGATGGAGTTGATGCACATAATTATAAATACAATTTTTAGCTAGTGCATATGCACGCACCATGGAATACTGGAATACAAATCAATCAAATAACGAGCTTCATTTAGTTCGATTCAATATTATGCTGTAATAGTAGGTTGGATGTTTCGTTACCCGATAACGGCGGAATGTACAACACTGGGGATATTTTTGCGCTTGAAAAGTGTAGTCACAGTAGTGCTATTTCTCGGACACCCCTATATGAATGGATGGCGTTATATTTTTGTTTGCTTGTGGTAATAATCATGATACAGTCTAATAGAACATGTCACTATGGTGACGCAAACTACGTAATTATAACGTAGTATTATAATTACTGTATATAATTGCATGCACTCCAAAGTCCAAACAAACGTCTTCATAAAATTCAGGTGGTTGGTTTTACACTAGCTGCAATTTAAACTATAATCTTCAAAACATTTGCCAATTGAGTCATTCGAATAGAGGCACTAAGATTCCTTGTGCCCGATTCTCCCGATATCCTCCGTATCGTTGCCGCCGCCGATGCTGCGTGCCTCCTCTTCTCCGCTCCAACTCTGCCCGCTAGCACTCTCGCTTCCCTACCTTCTCCCTCCTTCATTGTCACTGACATCGGGTTCAAACATATATGGTTCGATCCCCAGATGATCCGTGCAACCATATTCGAGTTCATCCTCACTCTCGTTTTCAATATAGGCGTCCATATATGACAATATGTAAAGGGAACTGCCGTCGCGCAGGCCGCTCAACATTTAAATCCCTCTGCCTATGCCTATGCTCGCTGCGAGAAAATATTTCTGCTGCCCCCAGTGACGTCACGCTCAGCTCATTAATATTTATGAGCTCGCAATTGGACGTCGTTTACGCTGCGTTGCGTGCGCGCACAGATGTCGGAATAGCGGGATTCGAAATCTGAGGCGTTAACTTATGTTATAAGTTGGTGGCAAAAAGTTGGAACCAAACGATGGTGACGCTGGCCGTTTAAAACAAGAAAATATTCAAGTCTCTCTAATCCTATGTTCATTGACTTATAATGCAGGATACAATGATAACAACCACTCCTAAATCTCATACAATTAAATGAATGGTTAAAGTGGCCCACTATCTTTATATTTGCTGGAGGTAAAATCCAATCTCTCCGCCTCCTTCCGCCTACATGTACCGGTAATTATGTAGCATTCATTTTGCCATAACGCGCACTTTGATCTCATTAGCGTTGCGTCAATAAAACACTATCAATTTAGAATACACGCTTTCCTTAACAGCGTGGCCACATGCATGTGCACTCCGAATCGGTGCATGTACAGGCTACATTGGGGAACGATAATAAGTTTGAAAGAAGAAAATAGGCCGGCCACTTGTAAAATAAATGATGCATCAATGTCTGGTGTTATATAATCTACAAAGGTGTGAAGAAAAATATATTGTTTAATTTTTCAAGAATTCATCTTCGCTGCAACAACAAAATTATACAAAGAGAAAGGCAAAGCATTGCAGATGCCGTCATTCCTTTCATACACCCGTATGAAATGAAAAACGACAAAGGCTAACAGAAGAGGTTGTGGCTGAATGGTTAGCGTGCTCGCCTCGAAAGGGCTTGGCGCTGGCCTAGACCTGAGAACCGTCGATTTCCGCCGCCCGCCTCCACCGATTTTTGTTCCCGCCGAAGTCAGTCAATTTTTTTTAGCGCCGCCGAAAAAAAAAATCGGCTCGCCAATTTGCTAGACGTGTTTACAATCGTAGCGCACTTTACTTCTTCTTCAGACTTAACTGAGCAGTACTGCCAATGATGTCCTGTTTGTGCATTATAATTTCAGTTTATACTTTTAACATGTTCAATTTTTCTTCTTTATTTTTTTTCCAAGTCAGTTGGCTGTTGGTTAGTAGTTAAGTAATTGATTTGTTTTTGTCTGTTGTGTTGCCTAATTTTTATTTGCTGTTAATTTTTATTTGCTGTAATCCTTGCAAGATTTGTGATCATTTTTTTTTTTTTTTTTTTTTTTTTTTTTTTGGTATCAATTTAATTTCTAGTCTGCTCTGTTGGCTGAAAGTCTTATATTTGCATATTTATTTTCTTTGCAGCAACTAAGTATTATTTGCCTCTAGTCTACTCAATTACCTTTGTCGATTTATTGTTTTACTTGTATTTTCACTTTTATTATATTTTTCCCCATTTTGCCGCTCACTTCGTGGTTTATAATACAGTTTTTTTTTTTACACTTTGACTTGTTTTCTCTTTTCTCAATACATGTATACTGTATGGTTTAATTACTGCCCATGCAGCGATAACCATCGGAAAAATTTATCGCTAATATCAGATATTGATATTGTGGAAGTCAGTCGAAGTCAGTCATTTTTTTGGCCAGTCAGTCATTTTTCTCATCAGTCAGTCATTTTTTTAAAAGTGACTAAACAGTGACTCTCAGGTCTACGCTGGCCACTGGAGGTTCGAAGCCAGCCATCAACATTGTATCTTTGGGTAAAGCACCTGCTTACATCCTCGGACCACACAAGCATTAGTTGCTTCAGGATTCCGAGGTTGAGCAAAAAAAAAAAAAAAAAAAAAAAAAGGGGTGTCAATCAATTTTGGATTAAGATGGACGGGCCTCTCTCATAGGCGCCAGCATACTAGTAAACAGTTACTCAACGCACGCGAAATGGCTGGCCGGGTGTTACTAACTTCCGGTTTTCTGCTATTGTTATTTTCCGCTCGCTGACTCCACCGAAAAGAGAAATTTAAAGGCCAGCTGTTCTCTATTATTCAACTCTAAACCACCGAAAATGGACCTGAATGGTGTAATTGACTTCATTGAAAGCCAAGATGACGATGCATTTGCCCTAACAAGCTGTGAAATATCCTTTGAGGACGATCTTTGCCTGGGAAGAGGTTGAGAAATCTTGGGAGACGATGAAAACGCAGCACAGAAATATTTCTTCACCACTGGACCAAGATTTCGCCAAATGTTTGGGTGAGTTAAGTAATTATATACCTACTTGTGATGGATACATTACTTGTAATTAAATTAGAATGCTTGTAAATTTAATTGAAGACATGCTAAAAAGGTATTTGATTTCTTTTACAGAGCATTTGGATCGATCACTTCGAAAGCCTGATTGAGGAGCTGGAAAGCGTTTCAAGAGCCTCAGCCTGCCCATGGGCATAGGTGCACTGCTTCATTACATCTCAGAAAATTCAAGACATGTGCAGGGAGTTGAACATTAATTATGTGGCTGTCCTCGAAGTAACACTCCAGTTCTGTGAGGACATCGTCACTCGACCAGCAAACTTTGCTCCCCCATCCAAAGACACCAACACTGCTTTTCATTTACCCTTTTTCTCTTATTATTACAGATAGACTACTTAGTGAAGAATTAAAGAATTACATTTCTCATAATGACTGTATGTTCTCTGAGCCATCTTAATAAATGTATTATATAATTATATTCTTGTGTATACTCCTCTCAACACATGTTCTCTTTTATCCGATATCAGGATGGTATAATCATATTCTAGTCCATTATAGTATGATTATACTGCATCACTGTAATTTAACCGTGATCCCTTTAAGCTTATTGAATATGCAAATTAGGGAAATTCCCAAGATTACCAGACTTGGATTCATGGCATATACATGTACACTGCAGTAGATATAAATTGAATTGAGATAACTTGGGCTAGGCGGATATTCGGATTCGTTATTCGTTATTCGGCGAATAGTGGGGTATCGCCGAAGCTTAGGTATTCGTGTTTTAACCCGAAGATTTGACCCGAATACATGTAGTGAAAAACCATTTTCGGCATTTAATCTATTTCATGTCTTCAAAACCTGTGAAAACAATCTCAATAGTCCTCAGAGATAACTCTCGACGACGTGTTAACACTTCAAAGACACAGACCGTGTCAATTACCATGGACTGAAATCCTACCCTCCCCCTCCCGCTAAACGCCCAGCAAACAATGTGGTGGCTCAATTAAAGGCTTAGAGGCGACGCATGCTTGACTGCATGCGTCGCATCCCCTCCCCCTTCTCCGCTTAAGTTGCCAGCTCGCATGCACAGCTCGCAGAGCGCGCGATATGGGAATTGTATCATTGCATGTACACAAGTTAACAAAGGAAACGCAGTATACCACGCTGAAGGAGTCCGTTTATAAGAGAGATCTTTATTACATTACACGCAAGCATACGAAGAGAAATAAACCACAGAACATTAAGGATAATTACATTAATATTTAGTTCACAAAGTTCATCTTTTTCAAGTGATCACAAGTCAGGGAAGCCCTTTTGTCGCTCATGCACCCTTAAACCTAATGGCTGCTTCGCAAATGAAATAATTATATCTATCTACACGTGGTGTATCTCATTCATTCGATCTCATTGAGTCCCCCGTCCTGTCTTCTCCTATCATGCATTCCCCCTTCCCCTTTATTGGTATCCACATAAAGTGTCAGCTCCAAAATCATTCAACCAAAACAATGCTCCGCTCGCTGAAATCAGTGATCAAATGATAATGCATCGCGCGCCTTCACTCTGAATGGTGACTAATTGGTTGGGATGCATCAGTAGCCTTTGTAGAAAGTTGCTGCTGAAACTTGTGTCAAGATGTTTGACAGATTAAACACTAGTACATGCACACTTGTAAGTTTACTACAAGTCAATAATATGAGGAGGATTTTCAACAATAATCCCGTTGCCATGGTGATATGAATTACTTCTTATACTTGTATGTAATAGAAATCCGCTGAGACGGCCGTGTGCGCGGCGCCTATAACACCTGAACGGTGGTTTTTAAAGGCTTGTAAGGTGATGCTTAAGGCTGATATGTATGTTATGTTGCACTTTATACGAGAATAAATTACGGTCATAATTATGCTTACACAGTAGAAAACTGATGAAAAAAAAACAAAAAACCAAAAAAAAAAACCAAAAAAAACCCCAAAAAAAACAAAAAAAAAACTGAGTGAAGTCAATTTTAGCGGGTCAATGGGCGGAGCTGAACTTTAACCTGTCAAATCAGCCAAATCGTCGTTGAGATAATATTTTAGAGTAAGCACGTGGTCACTCGACGGCGCTAAAAGTTAATGCAGCAAACAGAGGCAAGCTCCCCCGAGGTGCATGCCGACTCGCGAGCGCTGGCTCAGCGGCGGAGTCGCGCGGCGAAGCCCCCGTCTCAGGCTCGGAGGCGACGCGCGTTTCAAAGAGATGGAGTAGAGTTACAGCTCCATCGATGGAGATTACCTTATTTCAGATTTTATTGAAAGATAAATGATTCAATAAACTATTAATAAACATTATACTTCATTGCTGTTATTGTTGATTGCTGAATTGATGCAAAGCTAGCATGAGTTACCATAGTGACCTGATTTTACCCAACCTTGACCAACAAACACCCCCGAACCACGAACACTTTTTCTTGGATCCAGCACTGTTCGTTATTCGCAGGTACTACTGTATTAGACAAGAAAAAAGGCCTAAAAGGGAAAAAATAACATCAAGCTAATTTTTGGATATAAGATGGAGTGTGACATGCCAGACAACATATTAAAACTCCCCAATGATAGACCTTGTGCCAAAAAATTCTTGACTGTTTTTAAAGAGTAAAATTGAGTCAGTTTGGTAGTACCTTCGTCAGGTGCTATTATACACAGATTTCATTAACACAGAGATGTATAATTCACACTATAGCTTCTTGGTTAGATGAATTAAATATAGGTTGACTATAAGCTCTCGGTATGGCATAAAATGCTTCGTTATTGAGATTTTTCTTAAAAAAAAAAAACTGTTTTGAGCATCGATTTTGAAATTCTACCGTCATTGATTTCGATATATCTAAAAATGTTTAGTACATAGAGCCTTCAAACTTCTCAGAAAACTGCCAGGCTTATAGTTCCCAATATTAGTGAAATAAAAAAGGGGTCTTGTAGCTACAGTTTTCGAGTTACAGCTGTTTTACTTACCCTACCCCCCTAATGGCTGAAAAGCGCGTTATTTCGTGTGTGTGGGTGCGCGCTCTTATTTAAAGAGGACGTACAACTTTAGATAACAAAACAAAGCATGCATATCCTTTCTTATGAATTGAACGGCTCATTTCCAAAACAATAAACCTAGTTTTTTTGTATAGTGTTCGTTCATTTCTGTATTAATGCTCACAATTTAAATACGTCATTCGTTCATTCGGGTATCTCGCGACAGTTCATTCACCGTTCTTTGCTAAATTGAATTGATTATCACCATCTTCCAAGCTGTTGAGGTACGCATAATATGTATAATTGCAATATTTAAATTCCCCGATTCTCATGTCCATTGCAGTGTATATGTAACTTCGATTCAGTTTGAAAGAATTAATTTGTCTCTTAATTGAATAGCCTGGGATTTTCAGATGATTACAAGGAGGTCCAAAGGTTTCTGTCAGCAATCGTTTCGAATGATCGGCCGTCCTATCAGCTAGATGTTTTTTTTCAATTTGTGTTTGATAATGCTGATTTCAACGTCGTCACAATCTCGGGACACAACACCTTCCATTCAATGGGTGGAATCGGTTGTGTCACTCCAGATTCTGGGAGATCCAGGCACACCATCAAAAGGTCAACCAAACTAGTCAAAGCCGATGTAACTGGAGAGTTTGGTAAGGTGGCAATCAAGGCTTATAAGAAGCCTTTTGTGTCGGCTTTAAGCTGCATTAAGGTCAGCTCTCTCTTCCCAGACGAACTGAACCCAAGAAGTCAGAAACTTTCTTTTGCCCTGGATCAGTTATGGATGGCATCAATGACTCTCCCAGACGCTAACCTAGGCGCACCTTCACCTTCCTGGGGTGGATTCATGCAACTTGCCTCCAAAGGGGAAATCTACGAAAAGACCAGAATCGAAATCCTTCCCTTCATAAACCTGCAGCCAACAAACCGCAGCTCTATTTACACTGCCTTGAATTTTGCCAGGGAACAAAGTAGCTTGCATGACATGGAAACATGTTTTGTGACCTTTGACCAGTCGTTGTACGCCAAAGCAATCGAAATTGTAGCATCCGATGACCAAGAGGTAGAGGTCAGACTGGGTGGTTTCCACCTCTTGATGGGTTCAGTTGGCTATATCATGGGTGGCAGTGGACTAGAAGTTCTATGGGAATCAGCTTATGCCCCTAGCATCAGTGGTGCATATGATGACAGGTCATGCATATGCCCGCGCCCTTCGAGATCATCTGCTGACCTCAGCGGCGCTTTTTACTTTTATGATGACAGAGATGGAAGACAAGACAAAAGAAAGTCTTTCGGCTTTACACAAGGCCATCATTGGTCAGAAACGTGTGGATCTAAAGGATGAGAAAGTCATGCAGACGCTAATTAAGAAGAATCAACAATGGATAAAAACAGAGAAGGAACGGAGTCGAACAGGACGACTATGGCTGAATTACATGGAGCAAGTGTCTTTGATAAAGCAGTTCATCTACGCAGAAAGGACTGGAGATTGGGCGTTGCACCTAAATTCGATCAGACAAATGATTCCGTATTTCTATGCTGCTAGACACATAGCATACGCCAAGTCTGCAAGAATATATCTCCAACAGATGCAAACATGAATGTTGGATCATGGTAGATCCAACAGATCTACCATGAATGAAACGGAATTTGGTAAATTCACCAAAGATGGCTATTTCACGATAAGGCGAAAAGATAATTTGTGGAGAGGAATCTTTTCGGACCAGTCAATCGAACAAAACCTCATGCGTTTGCTGAAAACATCAGGTGGCATAACTAGAGGACAGGGTATCACGGGCAGTTCCCTCGCTAAGTGGGTTCATGCATTTCCCTATTGCATTCCCATTTGTTAAGGCCTCGAAGCTTTGCTAATGTGAGCACACAATGATCCAAGCAACACAAAGATATTCGTGATTGCAGCATATCTGCCGATCACCAGGATTTTATCATTTTCTTGGAATGGCTTAAGTCACACTCGCCTTTCATTGAGCATCAGAACCAGGATTCGCTGACAGCAATATCGACTGGCCCATTGTTGCGGATTCATCCGTCAACTGTGATCGCTCATTGGAGATTGGAATGGCTGCAGCTTTCGGCTCTCGACAACCAGTTGTATTCTGAGATTAAGCTACGACGCACACACAGAGTGAAGAGCATAGGTAGCAGTACCAACACAGTCAAGATCCGAGGACAGCCCACTGTGGTGAACCTTATGCTCCTGTTCAATCGAATAACATGTGTGATGCAATCCAGTTCTGACATGGAGGCATATCTGGCCTGTGAATTAGCCCCACAGCCTACAGCTCTCTTCACAGACGGGGTCATGAGAAAGACAAATAAGAACATTTTCGGTCAGCTATTGAAAAGTCAAACAGAGGCCATCGACCACTACCCAGTGAACAGCACCTTTATTGTAGATGGTGGTTAACTATTGCACGTTGTTTTGTGGCCCACTCATGCTACATACGATGAAATATGCAGAGGGTACACCTCGTTTGTCCTCCGTCACTTCAGCAATGCGCTAGTCGTATTCGATGGTTATGAGACAACGCTGTCCACCAAAACCACAGAGCAGAACAGGAGGATGACCACGACAGTATCTCAAGAGTCTTTCCTAGCGAACAGAAATTACAAATCACGACTAATTGGATTGCTTCGTGATCTCTTCAAAGACCTTGATGTAAGAACATTTCAAACCGATTCTGACGCAGACGCAACGATTGTATAAACTGCCTTGACACATTCTACAGACGGACAGACAGTTGTTGTCATTGGTAACGACACAGACCTGTTAGTTATGATGGTCGGCCTTGCTGCAGCTTCAATGAACGTGTACATTTGTGACACTACAAAGGGACCCAGAGTATTACTAGTATAGTAATACTATATGATTAGAGCCATTTGATGAAATTGATCATTCTTCTGAACTTCTGATGAGTCCCTATTATTGTGGCATGAAAAGTTGAGCAGGTCATCAGATTCAAACGAGGTGAGTGTGATTCGAAGTATAAACGCCCACAATTGGTGCTTTAATCATAACTTTCAGAACACTGTCCAAATGGAATATTCAACATCAACATGCACATAATGAGATACAAGTGACAGTCTCCGATTCTCACCGCTCAATGAAGTGTTCTGTGCAGAGTCTTTCTTGACTCCGTGATCAGTGCCGGTGAGTTCGCTAATCAACAAACTTTCATTTGTTTTCTGACGTCAATTTTATTTTATTATCTAGACCTTGATCAGACCTGGCTGGGGATTTCAAGGATCAACCACAAGGGGTCTTACCAGTGGGCGATGGATACATGGAATGCCTATGCAGCCTTCTAGACAGTATATAATAATATCAAGGGAAGTCACTGATTTCTCATCAGAACAATAACAAAGCCTCGGAACCTACATTCCCCTCACGGGAGAGAGCTGAGGCTTCGGATCTGGCAACATTATGAAAAATGAACCTATACACACCAAAAACTCCGCACGGCAGTGACTAATTAGTCATTAATTGCACAAAAATGCTTCCATTTCCAAAACGACTAACAACGGGCACGATCGCTGCAGCATTCGACCTTCACCTTAACAAGCCGCTCAGTGATTGATCAATAATAGTCCAGCTGAGAAATGCAATTGAAATTAATCAAAGCATTCACTCGATAGAGATCAGTCCAGCAGTATGATTCTATAAATTATTCGATGCATATAACAGTATTCAGATAATTTTATAGTTCGTAATACTAGTTATAAATTCTAAAGTTATTAGATAGATAACACAACATGTTGTGAGGTATATAAAACGATTCTAAACATATACACCAGAGGGCGCTGTATGTGTCGTCTGCTAATTCCAGTCAAGTCAACTTACTTAAATGCAATGTGTCTTTCAGCTCTAACTCCTTTTTCTAGCCTATTTCATGCTCAATTTGACTCTCAGAATAGCTTTTATTGTTCGAGAGACAATTACAGACAGGATGTTTCACTCTAAAGCCAATCTGTTAAATTAAGAATGTATCCTGAGCTCTACACTTTTGCAGCTTCATTCCGGTTTTAGGATTTTATTTCGACATTTAGCGATCGTGAGTTCGCTGCAGGCTGAAAATTTGCTGCGGTCCGACAAAATGGATGCATCGTACCCGTTGCTAGTCGTTTTGCAACTGATTGGATTTTTGGCCAATTAATGAGTAATTAGGCGTTGCCGTACGAGATTATTGGTGTCAATCGTTTCATTTATTGGTGATCTTGCCAGATCCGAAGTTTCGGCTCCCTCTTTTGAAGAGAAGATTGCTTTCGAGGCAAGCGTCCTAAGATTGACAGGAATCAGTGACTTCCCTTGATATTATATATATAGACAGAAAGCATTCACTGCATTGAGTTTTGTCCACATCTGCTCGCTCACTGGTAAGACTCCCTGTGGGATCAACAGGCCTTTCATGAATATCCACTTGACTACTAGAAAAAAAAGATGAATTGTTGGAACTCTGCCTGCCTAACACTGCTATCTCAACATCAGCTCCCATATGTTTGATGAATGAGGAGATTCAAGATTGAATTAAGCCATCTATGCACAGGTGAGGATTACATTGCTAATCATCATAAAGTCAGTTATATATATAATAACGAGAAAACAACTTTGCCCGTTTTATTGATCAAGATATTATATAGAAAAAATAACATTAATCGAATAATTGTTTTTACATTGTTGACACAATGCATTACCAATAATGTGGCTGATAGATTATTTAATGAATTGATGATCGAATAATATTTTATCATATTTTATCAACTAAATAAATAGATTAATGAAATCATCACACTCTTTCCTACACAACACACATATTTTAACACCTCAATCTTGTGTGTATACTATTTTTAAGGAAAAAATCCACAGTGAAATCATAATATAACATTATTCATGCACGAGGCCCCCCAAAAAGTATCTTGTTTTCAGGGATTCATATAGTGGTTATTAAATATTAAGACGTAGAATACTTGCCTTATAGGAGTATTTGCTCGTGGAATGAATGCAAATAATTATGCCCGCCTTGTGAGTACTGGTGAGTACGAATTCAAAGCGATATATTTAATGAGCTTCCTCATAACATATTCGTTCACAGATCATGAGATGCTGAGTAATTTTCCTTGGATGATCGACCGTTCCATTAATTACGATGTAGCATACCAAATATCATTCTTTAATTGCCTCAGGTAATAATTATTGATTTTGATCCAAAATGAAATGTGATACCCTTTCCAATTGCAGTTACCTGGAAAACATATCCAGAAAAATCCTGTGCTGCAAGTTAAGAGTTTGTGGGAACACTGGGTGCCAAAAGAAGAAACAACACAGTGTCTTATTGCCATCCAGTTCAATGAAGAGGAGGAAATAATTATTTGTTTACTTAGCTGTTTTTATTTTTCCATTCTATTTATTATTATTATTCTTATTATTTATTATTATTATTTTATTATTATTATTATTATTATTATTATTATTATTATTATTATTATTATTATTATTATTATTATTATTATCTTCTTTTTTTTTTTTTTTTTGAGGGGCACTAACTGTAGATCTTATTTATTTTAAAGACGGTTGTTATCTGAATGGCTGTTATCTCATGGCTCAATTATCCTTTCATGATCTATTATATTGAAATATTCATGGTGAAATAAAATTTTATGAGTGAGCTGCAATATATTACACAGGAGTTCCTTAGTTTCACTTAGTTCACAATCCATTTGCTCTTGTGATTCCATTAAACATTGTTAGCCTTTTCATGAATGACTGGTATTATGAGATTTTGCATTGAATTGATGTAGAGAATTTTAAAAACCACTCACATGAAATCATTTAAATGGCAATTACTTGCTTAGCTTTCCCAAGGCGAATAGTGTCCATGAAGCTAAGCGAATTGAATTGAATTGAAAGGATTGATGATAGGATCACCTGCAGCAAAACTATATATAATTATTAATTATTATAGGATGCAAATGACATGGAGTGTCGTACTATAATTTTCAATTAAAGCCTTTTAATATAATATAATTAATATTTAAAAAAATTATCTCGATTGCATGCATCAATCAGAGTTGCTGTTATCTTGAAATCGCTATTTGTTGTTTTAAAATTATCTTCAATGCGTCAATTACTGCAAATAAGAGGTGATTCTTAAAGATCACGTCGTACTTTTGCTCCAAATCTTCACTCAAAAAAAAATCATAAATGATTTCATCTAAAGGTTGTAGATTCATGCCACTGATCATTCCCACTTTGCTGCTAAAAATCTGTCAATTTGTTGTTGCTCTCGATATCGATTTATTCTTCAAGTGGTGATTATTGATAACCGGAAGTATTTAGTCGCTTTGAATCTCGTCGCTATCATAATGAACTACGGCAACATTATACAAATGTGAGCGATCAATCCATGGTATAGACTATAGAGTATCTCTGGTTGTATACTCGGACGCGGTATGAAGGACGCCGAAATCGAGACCGTAAGTTAAGATCGCGTTAATTGAAGAAGAGTATCGCGACCCTGATGGTCTTGTGCGTAGCTATATGTTGCGCACGCAATGGCAATGCAACAGAACAAAAGCTGCTCTAGCAGTACAATGCAAGTGATGCTGAATTACCAGCACACAATTATTACTGGTAGATGGCTTAAATGAACGACAAAAAGACCGACCAGGTTTTGAGGCACTTGCGTGTATCCGATAATATTGGCTGAATGAAGAATCATTAGAATGCCAATCGATGGTGGTGGTGGATCGAATTTTACTCGCTTTCACCTGGGTAGGTATGTGCGAGTGAATGCCAATCGACACTACGTGCAGTAGTTTTATAGTGTAACTTCGCCCCACCCACTTTGGCAGCATCCAATCAAATAGTTTGTTGGAAAGCTCCGCCTCTCACAATTTTGCTCCATTTTTTCCCCGTCTGGCAGATCTTATCTTCTTGTTATCGTCCTCTATGGTACACTCTATGTAATTTACTATAATGATAATTCTTACTCTGGGGACATTTGTATTCCATTCTCATTAAAGGTGTTTATAGCTCTATGTTTTGCGCTATAATAATATGAAATCAATTTTATTAATTATGTTACATTTTTAGGCTGCATTAAGGCGATGACCAGCAACAAGGTAATGGTGGAGGTTGGTGGTTATTATACGTATGCCTATAACCATGACAATAGCAGGTTATGCGATTTAGCCTGCCGAGAGCACATAATATTGTATTATAAGAGATAAATAAATAAAATGTATTTATTAAAAAAAAAAAAAAAAAAAAAATGCAATGCAATGCAATGCAAACGCACATGGATAAAGATAATAAAATTTGAAAGTAGCCGAGAGTGGATATACTAGTGATTATACTAACCTCATCAATATTCCTTAATCTCGATTGCAACGAGCACAGATCATAGATAGATTTGATTGATTTGATTGATATGCTCTTGTGGACTCCACTGTCTCTATGGAAGCTTTTATTACGCATGTGTGCAGAGTGTCTTATTTTTATATTCATAACTTGAACAGGATCAAGAAATTTTTAGATTACGGAACACTCGAGAAATTAATACACTGTTTTATATGGACTATTGTAACTCACCATTTTTAGGACTGCCTGCCATTTATGTCAAACGACTCCAGCGAGTGCAAAATATTGCTGCGAGAATTTTAACAGGCACGCTTCGGCATGAGTCTATAACCCAGGTTTTATTTCAATTGCATTGGCTGCCAGTTGAGGCCAGAGTGAAATTTAAGATACTTTTATTGATTCACAAATGTTTTTACCAAGTTGGCCCACTCTATTTACGTCATTTAATTGTGCAAGAAAGCTCTCAAAGAATTTTACGATCAGTCGATCAAGATCTTTTACATATTCCTTTTACAAATTCTTCACTAATTTACGAACGAGCTTTTAGCGTGGCTGGCCCCCGCATGTGGAACTCGCTTCCACTCAATCTACGAGCCATTGATAATGCGATTGTTTTTAAAAGACATTTGAAAACTCTTCTTTTTACGGAATAATTTCAGGATTTTTTATAAGTGTTTCGCTTCGGTTTTATTAATTTCATTTTTATCCATGTCATTATTGTTTTTTGTGTAAAGAGCGTTTAGAGCATTTTTATGGATTTTACGCTTTATAAAATAAATTTATTATTATTATTATTATTATTATTATTATTATTATTATTATTATTATTATTATTATTATTATTATTATTATTATTATTATTATTATTATTATTATTATTATTATTATTATTATATGATTGATTAGCATGAGTGCACCATCAATTTTGTGTTCATGTACTGGTACGTCTGGACAGCCCACACTGCAATCCCTTTGACTTTGAAATTTAACTTCGTGTATCGGTACGCACAACAACAACCAAAAAAAAAAATACACTGCACACAGATGATTAAACCAGAGCAGAGTCAGTGGAGCTATGCACTTCATCTTAGTTAATGGAATAGTCACGCTGTAAATCTTTGTTTAACTTCATGCATGCAGTAACATAACTACATGTATTAAAACACGCAAACGCACGACATAACAGGCAATGCCTTTAAATTGACGGCGACAAGAGTAAAAACAGAAAGAAGAAAATAGTGGCCAAATATTAATAGGAATGAAGTGAAAGAGACGATCAGTGATCAAAACCTTGACATCGACAAATCGATGTCCATGTGCAGAATTAATCGACATTAAAATAGGCAAGTATTTTATTAACATAAAATAAAGTCACTTTCTATTTAAAAGTGTTAAAAGATGTGCACTGGCGAATGTCGGGAGGTAAATTATTCCATAGTCTCACAATGCGATTAAATTATGGTGATTTAAAAGATTACATGCGGACAGGTTGTGCAGATAAAAGTTGATCATTTGTAGAACGGAGGTTAAAAACGATTTCAGAACTAAAAGTATACGTGAATAAAAACCTCGTATAATTTTTTTTACAAAAATAAAAGGTCATTGATCTCTCTCCTAAAGAAGACTGGTAAAAAAATTTAATCGGTGCAACGTTGAACATAAGGAATTTCATAGGAATTTAAAACATATTTAGTGACAGAACGCTGTATACAGATTCGATAGTTTTCACATCAATTGCATTTTGAGGTGACCAAAGAGGAGAAAAGCATTCTGAAATACTCAAACATAACGAAATTTAACTTGAGAAGGCGCTCTAAAACCAAGGCTCCTCTTTATAAAACCATATATTCTGTTACATTTTGAAATGAGTTGATCAATGTGTGTATTAAAACACAGTTTTTCATCGATTAAAATTCCAAGATCATTAAAAGAACAAGCAACAATGTTCCATAGGAGCACCATTCATTGAATAATTATATTTAAAAACTAGATGACAACGGCGGGTAATAGTTAGCACTTTGCATTTGGATGGGTTAAAATTCACATTTCACTGCTTACTCCAGTTGCACATTTCGTTCAAATCATTTTGCAACAAAAAAAGAATTATTTAAATCATTGATTTCTTTAAAACACTTGCTCCAATGCAAACAGTGCAGTAGTACAGTTTTTGGCAACAGAAGGTAAGTCATTAATAAAAAGCAGAAATAGAAGGGATTTTTCTTATTTTAAGAAGAAATTTTTCTTATTTTAACAAGCGATTTTCTAGGACACCTACCATGTTTCTCATCCTGAAACAGTAAAAAGGTCAGCCAGAGTGCACTACGCATGCGCTTTCGTTTTGTAAACAACAAACATGTCCTTTTATGGCGAAGATGCTCTGCTCTGATTGGCTGAAATCGATAGCTTCACGAGGGGAACGGGACCAATCACGGCAAGCCCTCAGCTGACGTTTGCCTCTTATACTTTGCAATGGAAGCCATTCTCCCATTCCCCCGATATTCGGAATGCATTATTTCCTTACGCTTGCATCCAGGCATGGTGTTCTTGGCACGGAATGCTATCAATTGGTGCTATGAGTCAATAGAACATCACTTAAAATTTAGTTCCCCATCCCTTTAAGAAGCAGAAATATAAGAGACTTGACTGGTCTGATTCTCATATATACGAGTGACACGACTATAACATAAATTCAGGCTTAGAAGAATCACTCTACACTATGTAGTAGTAAGTTAGCACAAGACCTGCCAATTTTGGGAATATGAAATGAGGTATATTTTATGTGGTTGTCAGAATCACACCATAGCAAGCGCCGAAGGCGCGCAGTCTGCAAGAACACCATATATTTTCAACTCACCTCGCTTCAAATGAGAACAGGGATTTATATACACAACCTCGAACTCAGATCTCTTGTAGGGTTGGCCATCGATTGGAAACTTTCCATAGGCACATGTGTATATCCGAATGATTTATCCTAATTATATCCATGTTAGTAACGTAGGTTACTGCTTATGCGTAAAATACAGAGACGCGAAATCGAGAAACAGAAGTGAATTTTATGCAGTATAACATCCGTGTATGACGCATAAGGCGCGACTAACACAAAGTAGGTCAAGTTTATGTGCAACTGCACAAAGTCATAAAAAAGAGCTGAACTGTAGCTGTGACATCTAACGGTACCCTTGGAGGAGACTATATATTACAGTCGAACCTCGATATGCCGTCAATCGCCGCGCTTAACATCAGCATTCAGCCTGTGACGAATCTACATCCATATTAAGCACCTCGTTACAGAACCCTTGGTTTCCGACACCGACAGGGTCTCCCAAATAATCCCCTGTGCTAAATAATGTGGTCTCTATATTCTTTTATACACGTAGTACTCTATACAGTGTGCTCCACGTTATCTTCCACTTGCTTCTCCATACCTCATGGCTGAATGCCAAATATAAATCGATCAACAAAATCACATCAACGAAACATTATACCATCATTTCTCATGTCAATAGTTGCGGACTCTTCTAAAAAAATGTTTCAGGACACGGACACATGTTGGGCTTCCTGAAACCAAAATGCATTGGGCTGCTGCAGCCAAATTGGGCCATGGCAGCAAAACTCATGGCCATGGGCTATGTGGCGATGATAAGGCTTGGTCACCAGATCCGTTGGGTTTTCGGCAGTGTCTACATGTTTCCACTGAGAGACGTCAGAAAGTGGATTTATTGAGCTAACCCTGTTTGCCACAAACATATGAAAGCGGCGCTTGTGGTTTGCAATGTAACTGAGTAGTCTACGCTGATCGAGTCTGTCCAAACATAAACTGAACACATTTTCAAATTCATCGCTCGACTGACAACTGCAGGCTGCTTTACACGCGGCTTGCAATTCCAAACGATGAATTGTCTGTTGCTTGCGGGAGCGACAAACCCTTTGGCAGCAATCAAGTTAGAACTAATTTAATCACACGGATTCACGCATCAAGTACACACATGCGCCATAAGCAAGCTGACTGACATCACAAAATACATGGTATTCAAAATAACCATTTCGAAAAGCGAGATACTCTCAGATGCTCTCAGAAAAGATGAATCGCCTGCGTGCCTGAAACAGCGCAGCCAATCAAACCGCGCGGCAGCCACTTTATCATCTCAACCAATTCGCATTTTTATTGCACACTGAAAGAGCAGCCCTCCTAAAAGTAACCATTGTGATACCAAACACAGGGGATCGAAACAGAAAGATACAATTTTGAGCATCAGGCGACGCGTAATGAGTTGATCCGTAGGAGGTTGCGAAAATGCGTAGAGGAAGGCATCCTCCTTATAGTCTTCTATTTGACGCCGAGAGCTTTACTGACGGATTTGAACGAGAAATCCTTAATTTCCTTTGTCCTGTGCATCTCCAGAGTGCTTTCCAACAAGCGAGAATCATTCACTCCAAATTTTAGTGAGAACGAGATAGACCTCGAAACCAACCGAGAAAAGCCGACTAGCCAGCCGAAAAATATCCGAGCCGCCGCCGCCGCCGCTGGAATTTTACTGATCCGCCGAGAAACAGTTGGCTCAGTCGCCGCCGAAAATCCATCGGTTAGCCGCAATTCTTTCGAGAGATTTGGCAGGACTATATCGTCATGATTTATATAATTTCAAATTAACTGTCTATGTATGCTACCTCTTTTAAACAAGCACCAAGGATGTGATCTCGACTTCAGAGAGTGGAAATAATGCAGCATAATTTAACATATGATTTAGAAACAAAAGTTCTAAAAAGGAGATGATAACAAGGCATAAAATATTTCTCTATACGGACTGTTAAGCCGTGTTGAAGAAAGTTGTGTTTAACAAAATTCTGTTCTTGTCTGATTTGTTCTTTTTACATTCATCACTCATCTTTTACTCCAATCACATCTCATATCATGCACCTTATTTCTACGCGGCACTTAGTCACTGTCAGTTAAGAGTTAAGGTTACTATGCGGCACTTAGTCACTGTCAGTTAAGAGTTAAGGTTACTATCACATTATATGATGAAACAAGCAATTATCTCGCTGCCACAAGAACTGGGATGAGGAAGAAATAATTATATCTTCTCTATACAGAATTCTCAATGGTAAACATTTCTCAATTTCCTCTTCACAGGTTGAATTACCTGTCATTATTTAGAATATTTACTATAATGTTGATAATAATTGGCGATCAATAGCTAAATCTGACTCTCCAAGACGAAATCAGTCTCAAGTCGCAAAATAAAATTTCCGCCCTTTCGGTATATTCATAAAGAGCTTCCAATTGTCTTTAATATGGTGGAAAGAAAATAATGCCTGAACTAGTTAAAAAATTATGATCATTTGAACCATGTGACCGTCGCAATGTCAAAATGCAGGAATATGCGATTAAGGACGCGTTAAATTGAGCCTCTAAGGATCGTGTTTCATGAGTCGATTTACAATGACATTATCGTCCCAAGTCATAACGCTCGTTTCAAGATGGCGTTTGTAGGTATCCAACCGGTCCAGGATACTACACTAATTAATACGACGGAGTAATCACATACACCAATCCAAATTCTAAGAGTAGAAGCTCAGGAAAGAATGTACGCCACAAGGATCCGATGCAATTGTACTGGTTTTAATATATCAAAAACATACTTTACAATCGGTGCTTTGGGTGTCTGGCTTGATCGAAGTCGAGACGGCAAGTGGACTAGGGGCGTCGGTGGATGGGGGGGGGGGGGGTGAGATCCTGCATGGTTAGCTGTCAGATTTACCCATTTATATAGATCTCGGGGCGTTTGATTAATGGGAAAACGAGTGGTTGGCCGATGACTAGTTTAAAGAGGACGATGTTCATTCTGGTTTTCGTTATTGTGTAGCTGCGCTACAGTGCAATAATCTAATTTTAGAGAAGGCGCAGCTTGCGCGCTGTCTGCATGCGCTATCATATATAAGTCGGTGTTCTCGACGAATAAACGCTTTTGAAACCTCTGAGTCGAAATTCTGTTTTAACTGGGCTGAGACTCCGTTAAGCTCCGCTAAGGGGCTACGGACGAGCCCTGGGGACCTACAAATCTACAATTGTTCAGAACCATGGGGGTGGACTCTCGCCGTCAGCTCGTCATGAATAATACATCAGGCAACGCGCGTGCGTCTGACCCGCTAATCGTATTAATATGCCAGGTTGAAGTGGTCAGGCCATAATTGAAAATGAGCTCCAGCAAAAGGCATAGATGTGGTCACTGCTTCAAATCATATGCCTGATTTTCAAGTCTAAGAAGACACACGAGGAAGGTGCATGTGGTAATTAATCCCCTTAACTGAGTAATAAGTCTCACGGATCATCATTGTGTAACACTCAGTTGGCCGCTCCGAACTGGTGCTGTGGCGTCGTCTGCTCGTTAGACAATGACGGATCATAACATACCTCCCCATTTTAACTTTAATTTTAATTTTTTGAATTAACATTTTATTATTTTTACTTTTACTTCTAGGCAAAGACAGCAAATTGCATTATGTTATTGCAGCTGGAAATGGAGCGATTCAGTCGGTTGATACATGATCTTGAGCTTGCTGTGTGGGGGCCGACGCGTCCATTACCGGAGTAGTATATATTGATATTCGTGTGAACATAGTATGATGCGTGATGCCATAGGATATATTCATAAGGAAAAGATGAGGTAAGGAAAATACATAAATACAAAACAAAAACAAAAACACATAAATACACACAAAAGGACATACATACATAAATACATAGAATATTTGCGATCATTGAGGGATACAATAATGAGAATATTTTGGCGCAAAAGCGATCACGCTTCTGCCATTACGTTATTTTCGCACCTTCTATGTTATGATTGATTTATGTCATGATTGAATAAAAGTTCCTCCTCTAAAAAAAAAAAAAAAAAAAAAAAATACGATTAAATTAAACAATCCCGCCACCATATTGCACACAGTTAATTGTCACATGATGAGTCCAGTTCTTTCTTCCAGAGGGTTCCTGCAGAATGTGCGGGCACCGCGGCAGTCCATTGGAGGAGATGCGGTTGGGCTCCACATTCCCGAGCCGTCGCCTTCAGCGGCAGAAGCCTCGGGGCTGGATAACTTATTGTGGGGCCCACCTCCACCTCTATTTCCATATGAAAGTCATTAACCATCATATCCTTTGTCTTGGATGTTCTTTCTTTGGGTATGAAGATTTCATGGACTTGAGGGGGGCTGGTCCACGTGTAGGCAGGGTCAAAAGTTCGCTGGAGGCCGACATTTAGAAGAACAAAAACCTCCCACAGCTCACACACCAGTGACAGTAGTCAGTCAAGCAGCAAGGACACACTGATTTACCGTGTAGGCGTTAACGTTTAAGGGCATCCTGATTAAGGGGCGTCAGTTTAATTAGGGTCATTAATTATATACCAATTTACTTATATTTACTCATTTAATTGTTGTGTGTAATGATGTCCTTTAATAGTAGTGTTAGATTTACTTGACCAATCATCGGAAGGGAATAGGAAGAATGATTCAACGGCAATAACGGCAGATGCGACGGGGATAGGGGCGGTATTAGCATAATCACGTAATTGACCATTTCTCGGTTGAATAGGACACTTGGGGATACGGGTAGGTAGGTGGGACTCTTCAACAACGGGAATTGAATTAACTGCTGGGTTAATATAATCGATAGGTTTATCATTACTGGTGTTAATCTCATCATAGGGTTTATTTTCAGGGATTTCTCGGACGTTTCTTTGATTTATTCGGATCACGTTTCCGCTGATTAATTCCAATACACGAAGGGCACCATCGCGTGAAGAAATTACCTGATAACCAGGTTGCCAGCGCATTTCTCCATTCCTGGCGTTTAGAGCACGTACGGAAACAAAAGTCCCTGGTGGTAAAGGTCTAGCTCTACCGGGCTCCTCTTTATTGTAGTTTTTTTTTTTTTTTTTTTTTTTTTTTTTTGCTTAGAGCGGTATTCATGAAATATTCGTTCAGCAGTTCGTATGACCTGTAAACGTTCATCTTCCTCTTGAGAAGAAGGGTTAGCACATGGTAGTCTAGGTTTTTGACCAAATACTGCCTGATAGGGACTAAGACCTGCGGGGCCTTGCGTAATGCGATAAGAATACAGAGCCGAAGGTAGGTACTCTGTCCACTTCCTCGGGTTTCCGCCAGTTAATTTTAATAATATTTTTTGGATTGTACCATTGAAGCGTTCTGTCATTTCATTGTACTGTGGATGATATGAAGATGTCAAACGGTCGTCAACCCCAAACTCTCTTAACCAAGTTTCAAAGGCTGCACTAGTGAATTCATCACCGTTGTCACTAAGGAGAACACGAGGAACTCCATATCGCGCGACGATGTTGTTTAGGAATGCTTCTTGAACAGTACCTGCATTTTTGGATGCGATGGGGATACCCTCGACTCAACCCGTTAAATGGTCAATACAAGTGAGAAGGTATTGTCTACCTCTTCGATCCCTAGGAAAAGGACCAACGAGATCAATTCCCCAGGTATGGAATGGTACAGGTGGAGCAGGGACAACACGACGAGGGTGTGCAGGATTGTTCGGCGCTAAGCTGTTACATAGCACGCAATGCCTGATATTCTCTCTTATGTGTTTCTTCATACCAGGACGGACATGATGCTTCTGTACTCGAGCGAGTGTCTTGAAGAAAGCGGCATGACCAACTTCTGCATGACAACGATCAATAACTTGCTTACGGTACTGCTGGGGAAGCAACAATCGCCTGTATCGGCCAGCATTGCGACCTGGTTCGACCATTGTGAAAAGGAGATTATCTTCTATCACATACATGGTCTCGTCGGTTTCTTGTGATGCCTCAATGTAAGCATCCGAAAACTGTTCCTTTTTAATAGGATAGAGATCTTGGAGATTAATTCGGTCAGTAACCCAGACATTTGGAACATCTGTATAGGCACAACACGAGGGCTTTCTTTGTGCGGTTCGATGACGGCAATTCGAGGTAACATATCAGCTCGAACATTTAATTTGCCTGGGTGGTAAAATATAGGAGCTTGATACTCCATGATCTGTATAGACCATCGAGCTACATTAACCGGTGTTGCCTTATTACTAAAAATATTGCGATATTTATCAATGACATGGTTCAATACTCCCTGAGGAGCACGAGGTATACATGAAACAGCAACAACAGATGAACACATATTTTTCTCAAGGGTTTGCATGGGGAATTTTTGATCCCCGAGAGTAAGCAACCCTCTTTGAAAATCAATGACAGCAGAACGACAAAGATCTGCACCAATCAAAATATCAATTCCCAATGATTCACATACAAGGACTTCAATGGGAAGTCCGGCTAAACGAATTATGCAACACCCTCGTAGGGGCAGCTCGTTATTGGTTATTGATACCAACTTTGGAGCGGGATACAGAGGGGTTAAACGAGGTAAACGATTATATACAGATGCAGCAATTAGGGTATGGCTAGAGCCAGTATCAACCAGAGCAGTTGTATGTACTCCACAACAATATGCTCTCTACAGATTTGATAACAGCGTCCTGTTATCTTGTCTGCAGAGGCCCTTAGTTTCCCGATTTAGGGGTGGTTTGGTTTTTCTCGGGGCAATCATACAACCAGTGACTCTCTCCACAATAGCAAGAAAGCCTAGGTGGCCCACTTCTACAATTCTGTATCATGTGACCGGTTCGTCGGCATCTAGGACACTTTAGGTCAGGAGTGCCTTGAAGCATTGAAACAGGTAGCGATTGGGTTGGAAGTTGTCTCTCAACTTTAGTGTGACATTCTCTAGCAAAATGTCCTACTTTCCCACATCTATAGCAAGAGCTATTATTACCCTGCTTTTGAAACTGAGGTGTTTTCGTTCCAATGCTTGCCAAAGCAGCGATCTGAGAGGAGGTTTCTTTTTGAGCTTTTGCTAAATCGGTTACAACAGCGGATAAGGCTGCGACATGGGAGTCATTAGCCATTTCAATAGCATTTACTTTAGCAGATCTGCGGGGTCTTAGTAAATCATTATCTTGGTATATTGCTGTCGTATCTCTTTAACAACCGCTGGGAGAGTAGTTAACCTTCTCTTGGCAACTCAAATCATATGCCTGGTTTTCAAGTCTAAGAAGACACACGAGGAAGGTGCATGAGGTAATTAATCCCCTCAACTGAGTAATAAGTCTCACGGATCATAACAGCGTCATGACTTGAGATATTTTGCTCTCTCCCGATGCCTCTTTTGAAGCGAGTGATGACGTCAAATTCTGCTTGACCAATCAGAACGCTTCAATTTAGTAATGCAATTATACCATTGGTGGCACTCCCTGAGGAGCACGAGGTATACATGAAACAGCAACAATTTCGAAAATGACCTCTCGTGCTATGTGTTCTTACTACTCAGCAACCATTCCACGCACATATGTTTTATTTATATTACTGGCTTCAGGAGAACCTCTTCTTTCCATTAATGATATTTATTTTCTCATGTTCTCTGAGGTATGAATTGTGAAACACGAAAATTCAATATCACAATATGGACGTTAATAAGGAAAAATCAGGTATACGGGTAATTTTGTGCTGTGACCCTACCATTTTAGGTCACTGATAAATCAGCAAAGATAGCCTCCCGCGGCATTCATTTCAAGAAATTCCGACAATCACGATTTCTGAGGAAGTGTCATAGTTGTGAAATCTGTGCTTCTCATTCTCTCGATGTTTAGATTCGCATCAATCCTTTTTTAGAACAGTTCTCATCAATTCGCAGTAAATTCGTAGCGGCTGTGGTGTAACAGTGCGCAGACGTATTGACATGAATTTGACAATTCTGATTGGAAGAAATTTAGACTGTTCAATCACGAGTCGAAGAAGTGTGTCCGAAAGTGTGTCCAAAGTGATATTCGATCAGCGCTTTCTGCATCGTTGACGCATCAGGTGATCGACGACAGAAGGCTGTTATCCATTTTGACACTACCGATCAATACATCCCATCATTAGCAGTAGGTTTGTCCAAAGTCCAAACGAATTATTGGCAAAGGGCCATAAAGCGTTGACATAAAGTGTGGAATGATTGCTTTCTGTGATGGCGGCTCGCCTGGCTTCTTTTCAGTAGCGCCAGAGACCAGTTAAATTGCGGCCGTTGAAAGACGCAGCACCGTTATGATTGTGAACCTTGCAGCCACAATGATGCGCCGAATTATCAAAACAAATGGTGGAAGATTTATTCAGCAGACAGGTACAAACAAATGACTAAGGGTCAAAGGCTATACAAAAAAAGAGGTCCAAAATAGAGAAATGAATTGCGATCTTCTAATTTTGAATTTAAAATATTGAATTTTCATAGCTTCATGTTCCTAATGTTATTATTTAGGACACTTTGCTCCATCCGGCTGCTTGGAAGCTGAAAGAAAGAACTTAGTATCAGCAGATTTTCCTCGGTGTGATCCGTATGATATTTAACTTTAAGACTTATGCTTGATCTACGTCTAAGTCATGTTTGCATAAAACCGTTATTGTTGTTCTGATGTACAAAAAAAGAAAAAAAAAAAAAAAAAAGGACGAGTGAAGCCATACATGGCACCCGGAAGTGACACATGGCGAGGTGATCGCACCCTTCGATACATTACGCAGTTCATTCGAGAAGAGAACTCTTCAATTAATGCCTATTTAGTAGCATTGCATAAATAAGCAAACATTAATAAAAATTAAAATCACACAGTTATGCTACCTCAGAAGTTAGACTTTTATCAGAAAAATAATGCATATATCATATACATGCATAGTACCTCACATAATTATTTGAGCTTTTGCTTGCATTTATAACAATGCTTAAAATTAAATAAGCTGTTTTGCCCATTCGTTATTTTATTGATTAAAAAACAATGTTATGATGATTCACAGGTAGGATAAGTCGTACTCATACCTGTGAGCTGCTTCGGCTTTCAACCTTAATAGGTGGGTGGTTTCGCCACTCCAGGGCATCCAGCTCAATTGCATGGCTAGGTTCCGGTGGTGGGGGCGGTGGTGGGGGCGGTGGTGGTACCGGTGGTGGGAGCGGTGGTGATGGTGGTGTTGGTGGATTCATTCTGAAGATGCATAATGAGGCAATTATACACTGACCCATAAAATAATCTGATGTGTAAACAAGTAAGTATTTTAACATTTTATGTAAAACTAACCGTAGTTAAAAGAAAACTCAAATAGGTTTAAACAATGTAAATCGACTGTTTGATCCAACAGTTGACTGTTTGAAACACGATAGGAATAAAAAGTGATGTCGAGGAAACTTGTGCTATGAGCAATTTCAACGTTCAACCCAGCTCTAATCGTAAACACGCCCACTCAGCTTCCCAGCATTCATTCAACACGCCCAGCCCCAACGCCCCGCCCACAGAACGCAGCGCGTGTTCTTCAACAGGTTTCTCTCTCACAGGTATAGGGTACCACACAAATTGTGATGGCGACGAATGATAATTCATGCTTCATATTTCATATCTATTGTCAATTAATGATCATACAGTGTTTGACTACAATGATAACATATTCATTGCATTGTTTGTTGCCTTTGTTCAATATCCCTAAGTACATTTACAAGTAATGGGGATTGTTCAACCTTCCGTAATGTGTTACAAAAAGGCTCCTTTTTCTCTTAAACCGCGCAATGTGCCTATAACATGGAGTAGATAGGCTACTTTTGGCCTACTCTGTAAAACACAAATATTTACCACAGGTGGCGGAATAATTATTTTAAATGACTGTGTGGCTTTTTGATCGAATGGTGAAAAATGAGGAGGTATTTTTAAAGCACCTCTCTAGGGCAATTTCTGTATTAACTTAATTTGTTGTGGATAGAATTCAATTTAATTGTCATCACAGCATAGCAGTGTACTCGATCTATGGCTCTATTTTCAAAGCTTCAGAAACCACAGTAGATAGGGCTTTTTCGTGAAACCAAAGGTCACAAGTTGCCTTTTTCTCACGTGTTCATACAATTAGACTCCAAAAAGTCTTTTCAACACACTCATAATTTATAAAGTTATCCCAATTCACGAGAACAGGAGAATGAAATAATTACTAATTAATTACTGACCCATTTCTCTTCTACAAACTCTTTCAAGAGCACAAATGTCCTTTGCATTTAGAGACCACTTGAGAGACTATATCGCAGATAACATGTTCTCTTCATAACCGATTCTATACTTTTTTTTCATATGCAACGTGAACAGGATCCCAATAAAAATTTCGACTAAAACACTCTTCAAGACTTCAACGAACGCCATCACCTCCGTCACAGGACATAATTATCACCAATGATAAGCAACAATGGAAGCATGCACTGACAATTAACTTTCCTCGATTTCTCGAAAGCATTTGATACAATAATCATTGCATCCTACTTTGTAATTATTCCTCGCATTGTTGACATGTAACATGTAACATGTTTACTCACAGTAATTAATCGCAAGGAGCTCGCGACGCAATGCAATAATATAAAGATCCTATAGCTGTTACATGAATAATGTAATGTAATCAGGCATCAGATTTTCCACAGCGCTCAAAGACCCCGATCTTGATCGAAATTCAGCTGTTTGATCCGGTGCATACATTCACAACTTCAGTGTTAAGCGCTAGCAGCTCTCCGCGTGTGTATGTCAATCGAGAATGGCAAGCGTCCATTTTGTTTACTGTTACAGTTTAGTATCGTTTAGGGTTGACATTAATAATAAACACGTCTTAAATCAACCCGTGATATTTAGCTCTCAGAACCCTCCAGATGATTCACAACGATCTTCTTAATTCACGAAGTTACTCAGAATGAGATGATGAAATGAAATGTTCAGCGAGTCGCCACAGAGCAGCGCCGAATGCCGGTTATTGAGGTTATACACGTGCCAAATTATATCAAAATATATCAACACGTTCAGAATGATGTGCACAACAATCTTAGCACAATTGTAAATTGTTATTTCACAATTTGCTGATGTTAATCCGTAAAAAGACACAAAACGATAGTAACCAAGTTTTATAGACTGATTCACGTGTATCGTGCACGTGTATCGAAAAAACGGAGTGTCTACGTACAAGGCCGCCGGGTATATAGCCGTGAGCTACGTACCAGGCCGCCGGGTGAGGAGTGGGTAATGGTCTACGCACAGGGCGCCGGGCGCCTAGCGCTGTGGCTATATACCAGGCGATATGAATGCTAAGAAGTTCATGACCTGCACTACTCGCCGGGATATCTGTTTGATTAACCATTTTTGTCGTGCAGTTTACCCAAAGTGCGGGAAAAAGACTGCTTTCCAACTCTCGCACGTGCCGGTCTAGCGTAGAAATTGGTGCAATCATGGATTCCGCGACCAGCTCTATTAGTGTAGACGACTTGCAGTCTGCCGTCGGGAAGACTTTCACCATAGACTAATTACGCAGAGACGCGGCATACTGCTCTCGGCCAATGGGCGCGCTGCCCAAAACAACGCCGGTGTCGCCCCCTACCGTGAAAGTCGGCCGCTGCTTCTCAAGATGGCGTCGCCCATTGCTGTCAACGATGCGGCGTCCTCTCGAAAAAGGAAGATTAACAATAAAGTACAGTATTGCGGGGCTTTTGGATGCAGCCAATCTCGAGAGAACAAACCTGGTGTTTCGCTTTTTGGATTTCCTAAACCTGGGAAAGATGGAAGGAATGCGAAAGAGCAACTTGAAAGGTGGGTCACTCACTCATATACTGGGATGGGAAAAGCTGGGAAATGCGTATCCTATTCTCGGTGTCTCTCTGTTTTCAACAAAGCTCTGCCACACTCTAACACTATCTTCCTATGTAGGCCTAGAAGTACTGTTGGTAGGGGCGGCTAGCACCAGGAATAAGAGTAAATAAGAGTACTAGTAATTATTAATAATAATAATAGATTGGCTAGTCTCATAACTTCCATAACTTCCTTAACTTCCTTGGAATTTGAATGATTATCATGATCATGATGATGGCTACTCGTGCTAGAGCTAGACTTGCTGGCAGATTCATGATGTGCATGTATGCTAATAGATGAATAATTTTATGTGGCAATTTTTGCACTTTTACTCATAAGGCTTTTCTCTTATACAGGGCACACAAGTGGTGGATTAAGACCAAGCGGTCAGATCTTTGCTGGAAGAAAGAGCAGCACAAAATCCTCTCGTTGGCAAATGCCTCAAGTCCTTGCCAGATTAGTTTCTATGATTAAGAATGATCTAGATCTTACTTGGTTCTCTGCTGTCAGCAGTAAATGTAGCATTCACACAATTATTGTTATATTTATTAAGTGTAGAATCTTCTATGCCTTGAAGTTCCATAGCCGTGCGATCTCCAAAAGAACAAATAAAGTTGGGAATAAACGCCACAAAAGGGCTGACATCCTCGAGCGAAGTTCGAGTTGTGTCTGATCGCCTGCTTCTGTTTTATGTATGTGTCTAATGTGTAATGTCAATAATGTGTATTTTTTCTAATGAGTCACGTGTGTATTGTTTATTTGGACATGTCCCAAGATCTTTAATTATTATTGTATAGAGTTTGAATGATAGCTCTCTCATCGTTTTATGTTGTGCTGCGCTCTTTGCATTGTCATTCTTTTTCACTAAGTTTAATTCATTATTGTCGCGTTTGTGTACATATGTTAACATTGTGTCCATTCACTAAGTGTATCTGATCAATAAAACTGACTTGAATTCACTTGACTTAGAAGCGTTCCCTCGCCTTTTCATTCAGATTACTCTCCCATTCAGCTGCAAGAATGCATTGCGCAAGCCGCCGCACGGGCTCAGCGCTCGCGCGAGGCCGATGTTAAATTATCCCCAGCGCCCGCACAGCGTGGAACCGGCGCTCGGCCCGTATGCCGCGTCTCTGCGTAATTAGTCTATGCTTTCACCAGCTATGAAGAGTTGGATAATTTCATCGATGTACTTGAAACTGCAATAAATTTAGTGATCAGCGTCGTTGATAGTCGCACGATTGAGGTAGGTACATTGAATGATTGATAAACTGTACTTGGAAGTTGGTTAAATATTACATGTACATACAGTAAATGTATTACTGCTGATTATCTTTCAGTGGCGCAAAGGGGTGGCATAGATGGGCGTAGGTCGCTAGGCGGCAGGCTTTTCTCTAGGCCAGGGCCTATATGCGCCAGTAGCGCCACGTACGGGTCCATCATGAT
>KB298689.1:118409-132343 GCA_000328365.1 Capitella teleta | reverse complement strand
TCTGATGCCCTCAACGTTATGCGTGATGAGTGCAATGATCTCAATGTGCAAAACGATCAGCTACAGGCTGAACTGAATCGGACGACAAAACAAAAATGCAGCGATGTGGTTGTCATTGGAGATTCGACCCAAAAAGCTTATTGACACAAAGCAACAAAAGCTATGACCAGCGTGGATCATCCATCAAGCATTGAGATCCTGACAATTCCTCCCCGCAAAGGCTGAGAAAAAGAAGATCAAACTCATCAACAACGACATGTCTTTCAAACTTGCTGATCGATCTGTGAATGATGACTACCTTCACCTGGATGGCCTCCACCTGAGCAAGTGTGGAACAAAAAAACTAGTGACAAACATGAATCTCATTTTGAAAGGGAGTGCAACGAGGGCGATCCAACGAGGAACAAATCGAAGAAGAAAAGTGCAAAGAGTACAGAGCGGGTTCAGGAAATTCCGGAAGCTACGAAGCACACCGGCAGCTCAAACGGAGCAACTGATGACTGGTTACCCGCACGATCAAAGAGGTCAACTAGCAAGCAAAAGAGGCAAGACCCAAAGAGTACCTTCTCCTACACGGAATGTAGGACTGTCATGGGTGTACTCAAAAAAATGTTTACCAGAATTTACGGATTGGCTGCGAAAAAAAAATCAATTTCGGATCGCGAACGATCTGAAAATGAAGAGAATAGACTTGTGCGCCGCGTCTAAAATATTCTTGTAGACCCAAACGTGAATTAAGTTATTATTAAACCAATTATAGATTATTGCGTTTCTTTTACACCTAAGTATATATGCAATGGCAAGGATCACCTATATCATGACCAATAATGAATGCATGCCCAGAGGCATAAGGAGGCAATCACCATCATAATACTCTGCCAGATATGGCCACGGAATACGGAAACGTGTGCTATGCCAGCGACCACTTTGCAAATTCGAGGCACGATATCCCATGCACGGAGTGAACCCACTCTCAACTATGCCAACCCTGATCTACCCTGATCTACAAGCACAGTGCTCCGGCAGGCCCCAACAACAGCCACGAACTCCTCCCTGCAGCCCCTCCTGACCCACACACCTACATGCAGAGAACAGGCACCGCATCTCACGCTCATATTACCGGAATGTTGGCAAGAATTAAACTACACAACTGTAAATTACTTCATAATAAAATAAATTATTTTATCTACACACACAAAATCATCCATTTTCTTTGTCAAATAGTGCTAAACATTGATGAGCCAGAAGTCCTGAATAGACTTCATAGTGGTGATTCAGAGAGCGTTCGACGTGGATCTTGTAGCGCGACCCAAGCGCACCTTGAGTGGAAGGGGAACCCCAGAAAACGCGGTTGGTGCGAGAGTGGACAAGAGCCATGGCACACCTGGTAACGAAACAAAATCTAATTAATGAAAATTGTGATTTTTTTCATTCAAATGACCATACGAGTCAAACAGTTCGGATACATGTTTGCATATTATGTATTTTCTGTCTACTATTCTAATCAATTTTATTCGTAATGTTCACCATTATTCAGTTATGCTTACATTGAACAGGGTTCTTGAGTGAGGTATACATCATATCCCGTGCAGAGATAAGGCCCTGTTTTGTCTTTTTCTGACAGCACTTCGCATTTTGAAACAAAAAAATCTTTCTCTGAAAAATGGATGAACCCGTGAGTAATAAAAACCAAATTTTCTATAATTAAAAGCCTTCTCAATATTTTATTCAACTGATGGATCAGTGAAATAACAAGAGTAAGACATCATGCGAATTGTTCTTACCATTGTATTGATAAACTCCGCCTCCCTGTTGCCGGGCAACCAAATCCACTGCAACCATGGCCGCATGCCACAAAGGGTGGCGAGAACGCAGGTCATGACCTATGACCTTACAATTTGGGTCATTTGGATCAACAATAACACATCCTATTGGCATCTGGATCATTAATGAAAAATACAATGCAAATTAATTAATAAGGACCTCACCTCGCCCTTAAGCTTTGCCTGCTTGCCAGCCTCAAGGGCCAATTGCATGTTTTGTGTATGGTTGACCAACTCCTCTGATGAAAAAAAATCGTTGCTCATCAGTCTGGTTATTCTGCAGAGTGGAGAATTATTTTTAAAATACAACAAACTATGAATCAACTTATGCCTGAAACACGTACCTCTTGTCTTCATGGAAAGAGATGGGCCACATACGGTTGCCAGCTTCATACTGCTGACGTGAAAGCGGGTTTTCTTTCGGAACTTGCGCAACAGAAGGCGAAGAAAGAAAGGGAGCCAATGATTCAAGATGAGTGTGTATGAATGAGTCATCATTTGCGATTGAGTCATTCAAAGGGCAGATCAGTGCAGACAGTGTGCCATCTGGAAAGAGATGGGCACTTAATTGGTCAGTACATTCAACAAACCTGTGATCTCATGCAGAATTAATTAAAGAAAGCAGATAATGATAGAGGATACATTCTCAAAGACAAATACAACGTTGATCGTAAAATTTCTAGACATCACATCTATGTACAACCAAACAAATGTACAACAAAAACAAAAGTCTAATTGTCAATGGATATAAAAAAAGTGCCGCCTTTGTTATCAGTTAACTGTTGAATCTCTCAAATAATACAAAGTGGGCCAAAAGTACTCCATCTACTCCATGTTAAAAGTAAAAATCTAAAATTTTCTAAAATGTATAAATTATACCGAAAAATAACTAACTGGTATGGATTGACTATGTTATTCTGCACCCATTTATGCAAAAAAAAATAAAGTAAAAAAGTCAATTTTGAATGAGAAGGAAGATTTAAATGAGAGTGGTGAGTGATCGTGAAGAGAGTAAAATCAGATGAGCCCCTGAACAAGCATTAAGGAATGTCATCTCTTGTATGGCACTTCAATACAAACTCTCTGCTTTGTTTTAATTTTAGGAGATAAACATTAGTCAATGATTAGTGCTACTGCCACAACAATAGCACTCTCAAACAAAACAAGAGCTTCCATAATTATGCGTTATGCGTTCAGTGAATTTTATCCACGGTTCAGGGTCCTGTTTGTCGCCAAAAAGTGTAAATGTTGAGTGTACTCTATTAATCGAGATAAATCGGCATAAATGTTGATAAAATTGTAATAGAAATGATAGGAATAGCAGCATGGCATGTTAGACTAACCATACCAAGTAATTCTCTTACCATTATATGATTTTTTTCACAGCGATCTGTTTTGTAACACTTTCTCGGGAATGTGTAGCACCATTGAAAAGCATTGTGATAATTAACATAAAGTAGATAGACTACTTTTGGCCCACGCTGTATATGGGCGAATACAGGACTTCACCAAAGAATCCACCGTATGAGATAACAAAGTGTCAGCTTGAGACCGTCGTGTCTGTCAAAGAATATGGAGACACATTCTTTGTGTTTGTCGACTCGAACCAGCACGCGAGTCATTGGCACTTGCCAGTGATGAAGAATACATGGTCAAAAGTGAGTCACTCAATTCGAGCTACGAACTTCATATCAGATCGGTCAGATCATTCAAAACTGATCAATCACCCGATGGATCACACAAAGCAATCAATGAAGTCTGTTTCACCTCAATATGCTTTAATCATTTGGCAGACAGCGATCATCGCCTTTGAGAGATTGGTCACTTTGAATTCATGAAGACTGAATCTCTTTTAATAATTGAATTGATCGGAAAGGCTTTAAACAGAGGTCTTCTTCACTTGTGTCTCATTCCCCAAGTAGACAATACCTTTTGATGCCTTGATCCGTTTCAAATGTTTCCAATGAGGCATTGGGAATGCCGTTCGCACATCTCTGAGTAAAAAAAATTCTGATTAGAACGACGCGAAAAGAAATTATTACACCTTAAAACATATTCAGCAGGGATTGTCAGAGGCTGACAATTATTATTTTTTTTTTGGATTCCATGCAGGGGCAATTAAATTTGCTGTCAAACCTAAATTAGACAAATACAGAAATACTCAATCTGTATATAAAAACCCACCGGACAATGTCTGACGTCTTCTTCTTGTTCAGAATGTTGCATATTAAAGCTGCCTCTGAGGTATGGTAATAAAACGCATATAAACTCAAAAAGATCATCATGGATCGCAATGCATGAAAGACTAAAATCCATTTCACCTGTTTGTACCGGTCGATAGTAATCATCATGAAGAACCGCATTCATTGACACTGAAAGAGCATAAATAATTTGTGAGAAACCTCAAAGTACAAGTCATAACAAAATTAATGTAGACTAATCCTTAATACAGTCACACATATTATAAGTTCATACTATGTATGCAGATTTTACTATTATGTAAATGTAAATGTAAATAAGAATAAAAACCTTATGCATCATAATTATTACGGTTGAAGGTTAATCAGGTGGCCACAGTTCCTGACAAGGCCTTTCATGCAATTCCTTGACCAATAGTCTAAAGAACCCTACCTATAGGTTAGCATTTCTGAATGGGCCTCATTAGGCTTGTTTCAGTCATTTGGCACAATAGGGCATGATCCACAGGAAAAGGGTACCTCCGTCCGAACACTATTATATCAAATACCGATCGACCGTGGATATGTCATAGCCTCATAGGGTGTCAGGGCTTATGAGGACTATCACAAACTTAAATTTCAGGCTACATGGTTATCTCACAATTTTCAAGCAAATAATTTGCCAAATATAATCTGGTTGCACGAAATACTATGCCTATATACTGATAAAACAGTATGCCTATATATTGATAATGCTCAGAATACTGGTATGACCTTGACCTAAACAATTTCCCATTATTGTTTCCGAAACGAAGGCCCCGAGTAGCAAGCAGATCAGGATTCACAGGACAAGGTAAGCCCCAGCACAGCCTGGACCTGTCCCTCACTCCCTGTGACTCCAAGTCTGAGACTGCCAGCCTCGATCTGAAGCCCACAAGTGTGCCAGAAATATTCATTTGCATAAATACACTACCATTATAATCAGATCAGTTATATTTGAGAAGTATTATAAGAGAATTGAAAAGACGGCTGACTGCGGAGACAGGCGAAGCTAAAGAAGCAAACTACTTCGAACAACAGCCTCTCAATTGCAAAAGGCAACGCAGCATCCGTGCTAGCATGCATGGAGAATTCCTTGTAAAATTACCATAAAATTATTGTAAAACTTGTGTCTTGAAAAATAAAAGTAAAAAAAAATTGGGAAGAATTAGCTTGATCTAGAAGACTTGAGACTAAACACTACACAGTATTATGAGTATCGGGGTGTCTACGTACAGAGCAGCTCTGTACGTATCTAATGATTTTAGTCTGGTCTTTGACTTGGATACTATAGCTTATATAGGTAGTTAGCTGAAAATTCCTCAGATACTCATTAGCTTGGAGTATTTAATCTTGTTTTTACTTGAAAATAAGGCCGGTAAGCAGGCTGTTAGCTAGGACTTTTTACAGGATGTTCACTTTTTTAAGGATCGCAAAATAGTGCGTGGAACGCTCAAGGGACAAGGGCAGCATCGAGCGCGGTGACAAATGTTTTCATAGAAAACACAATAGCCTTGTTAATTAAGTGCATAATATGTTAACTAGTCAAAGAAATAAGTCACAAAAGGAATACACCCAGCAATGTGAGGCGGATGGAGCATCTAGGAGTGAGTGAGTGAGTGATGGGGTTTTACGGCTCCACCCAATCCGATCGGATGATACGGGCGCCAGAACAGAAGGCCCGGGACCGGGGTTTCCCCCTACTCTTATCGATAAATCCCAAGGGTTCTTTATCCTGCATACCATCATAGACAGTAGTACACAGCGCCCGGCCTTGTTACGCAGTTGGGCAGCACTGCAGAGTCACCGAAGAATTACAATTATAACGAATTACAATTATAATTCACAATCATAACGCCCGTGGCCTGATCGGGTCTCGAACCCGGGACCTCGACCCCCACGGTCGGCATTGGATTGTAGTCAGCGGTTTAACCCACTGAGCTATCCGGTCACCCTGGGAGCATCTAGGAAACCAAGGAATTTTAAGTCAAGATCCTTGGCTTCAGGCTTCATTTCTCTCATTATTTATGCCAAATTTTGCTTGATCCCTTACGTAATATTTGTAAACTCATCTAGGGAAGTTTAGGTCAAGATCCTTTGCCTTGAGGTTTCATTTTCCCCACAAGTTATTCACAACTTCACTGAATCCCTTACATAATTATGATAATATAACTACAATGTTTGCATCAAATGTATTGTATTTTGAAGGGATTGAATAAAGATCGTCCACAAATGAGCCATTATAATATTGTTAAACATTAACTAAAGTACATGTACATGTTTTAGTACCTTTGAATCAGCAATATTCAGGGCAAACTTTGCATTACATGCACATAGAATTTGCTGATTATTGTTTTGGTTTTATAAATAATATTTTATTGATAAATCGTAATACCCAAAAACTGTTACACACCGCAGTATTAAAAAAAATCAATCGCCTTGACACTTCTAGGGATCAATTTTTCACTCCCCTGGGATTTTCTTATGTCAAGGCCTGCTAGCTAACCGCTTGCCGATAAGATGCATAGAGTTATACTTACCGAAATTTGGGTATTACAAAGCTGCTCTGTACGTAGCGTGGCTTTTGCTACGTACAGAGCCGCTCTGTACATAGACACTCCGTATGAGTATATTATATAGTATAATAGTAAAGTATACTCTACCCAAAAGTGAGTATACTGGTAATGGGACCCGTGGGTCTCGCTGTAGTATGTCAGCTATACAGAGATGACTATACTATTACTTCAATACTTATTTAGTTATTACTTCATAATAATCATAATTCATTGATTGAATCATTCATTACTTTTACTTTAACTCATTCCTCCCTAGCGGCGCTTTAAGTTAAGTTGGTGACTGGCCAGTTGGCTGAGTGCCACTGAGATTGGACACACAAACTCATAATATGATAATGAGAACTCAGAGCTTCATGCGAAATACATCAGGGTTTCACCTATGTCATCAAATTTCAATCGTTTTGGAGGAATTTCGATTTCAGATACATTTTCACACGCTTTCTTGTTTGTTGACATTCTACCGGAAGCACGTGCTGGCCGCTTGAGAAACCTTATTCCACTATCGTCTTTTGAAAATACGTTATGACCATAGAAATACTAGAATGCTTATTGGGGCCACGTGACCGGTCAGAATCGAAGCCAGATTTTACATTTCAACATTTTGTTGAAATTAATGCCAAGGCGTAGCAATCAGAACAGCTCAATTGAAACTTGACATGCTGGTGTTTTTAATTCCAAGTTATCGTGAATAGGCGCTTTAACATTAGTCATTCTAGTTACTCCTTTATATTCCAATGGTCAAATGACTTAAGAGTGACAGGAGAATGCCTTTACCCTGTTTGAAAACCCAAATTGACAATCACAGAAAATTAGTGCAAGTCAAAGTACCAAGGAGTCTATAACTTTATAGAATTAGCTTTCATAAAATCCAGGAGAATCGATCCAAACGGTTATGGAATTATTTCACTGGGTTGGTCATTTCCATGCGGATACTAGTGCAATATTATGACGATAGAAATTTCAATGTTAATGATGCCTCAAATTCAAGTAGATGGTGTTTCAAGAATTCAACTAAATTAAAAATACTGATAATTGAAAAAGCAAATCTAGCACAGTGTCACATGAACAGGGAAAACTTTATTAAGAATACTGTCGAGTGTTTCATGAGATTATTTAGACGAATGCACTTTTTGTAAGCAGTCCATGGTTTCAGCACACAGCTTAATCAGCTGACACAATTCTTTGCTCTGAGCGGCATTGGTGCATGTGCTCAACTCCTGTGCGGCCGCTCGCAATCTGAGATTCACAGAATGCAGTGGATCAGACATATCCCACATGCTGCTGCTCTTGGGCATGTGGCTGTGCGGTAAGGAGTGCGCCCCTGGTTCGGTGGGGCTGCCACTCAGCAGACCAGACGGAGCCCGGGTGCAGGGATTGGGAGCAGTTTGAGGGCTGAGCAGCAAGGGGCCTGGGGAAGGGGCTTCCGCTCTCAGTGCCATCTCTTCGGATTCCGCATCAGCAAACGTGGACCTCTGGTTCTGTTCGGCTTCCAACTGCCGGGCTGCTTGAGTGTTCAACGCTGTAAGAACAACAGTAGAATGTGAGAAAAAATGTGATTAAATTTATAGCTCTTACCAGGGTCATCTTTGTCAGCATCTGAATCGAGTTCACTGCAAGCAATGCAATAGTTTCTGCCCTGTTTATCCAGCATAAGAATGGTCTGAATAATGTTACATAAAGTGACATGCGCATTATTATATTATTCTGCTAACCGCACAATGAGGGCATGTCGTAGCAAGCATTTTATAGCCCCGAAGGAGGTATTCTCCCATGATTTTACTTATTCTGTCTTGACGTTCTCTTCTCGCTTGGTGAACCTTCATCTCAGCATCGGTGGGGGGCTTCCAGTCTAAGTCTGAAATCAGGAAAATTATATTACTTGCAAATGAAAGGACATGTTTAGGTTACAATTCTCTACAACCCTTTTGTCCCAAGTACATGCCATGTGTGCTGACAACACATGTCCACACTTTCAAATAATAATATACAGTAAAACCTGTCTTATAACGACCACTCTGGGGACCAATTTAAAACAGTCGCTAAGGACAGGTGATCGCTGAATACAGGGTGGACCTTGAGCCAGCTTATAACGGTGCACTATGATTAATGAACCAGTGAAAAAAGTCATATTGCTTCCACATGCATGTATACCAGTACATGTGCATGTACAAATGCATTACGCATAAAACGACTGATTTGCATTATTATTAGTGATGGGCAAAGCTTCGGCTTTCTACTTCGGATTTCTACAGATATTGGCTATTTCCCAATATTGGCATTGAATCCGAATATCAAAATATTCATTCTCCTGAGTTAATTAAACTCTGAAAGTTACTGTTTTAACTCACCTGCGTGCAAGAGCCCGCATTACTCACAGCAATTAAACGCTTGAATGCATAACAATATTTAGAGGAGAATCAACAAAGCATGCTTTAAATCAGGGGTTGGCATCTGGCGGCCCGCATGCCGGATCCGGCCCGGGAGGGCTCTGGGTCCAGCCGGCGGCCCTTCTTTTGAGTTTCAATGAAATCCCGCCCCCAAAAGGCTCACAATTTAGTTTTCGATGAAGACTGTACCTGAAAATCCCCTGATCGGTAGTGTTATATATCACTTACCTTCAACACGAAACCATTTAATAGCTAAAGTCACCTTGTTAGCTGTTTCATATTAGTTAAATTACTATAATATTAGTAACAGGTTATCTTGTCTGTTGGAGTGCGACAAATTTGAGTGGGTCATTGCAGTTACTGTATTGTCTTGGTTATAAGCACCCTCCTAATTAAACGCGCATCCGACCTTTTTCAAACCAGAAATTGATTAATTTATGTACACGCCCACACAGGGTTCGCAAGTTTCCGGCATTGTGGTAAATACCACCGGTATATACCGGTAAATACCGCCCTGCCAGAAACAGGTTTACGGCATGCCAGATTGCTGGAAACCTCATAATAGTTAAATCCATGTATAAATAAGTAAAACAGTACAAGAAAAGGTTGAACTATAGTTAACCACCCTGCACTACACAGATGTACAGCAATCAACTCCTTCAATTCCAGTAAACAAAAGAGAAACATGGCTTGTTCATTGGAATCTTTTTTTTGGACTATTTTGGACCATTGTAAGCAATTAGGAAATTTGAACTGTATCAGGTTCAAATTTGTACTTGCAAGTCCATACGAAATTTTGGGTCTTCTGGTACTTTCAACTCTTCTGTCAAGTTCTGTGCCTGTCCACTGTCAATTATAATAATATAGTACGGTATATTGATAATTTCTCAACAATGGCCAATAAGGGTGGGCGCCCACAGGATTATTAAAAGAAATATATCAAACTCATGAAGGAATGAGATGAACATTATCTTCTGTAGAGTTATACACATCAAGATAAGACTTTATTGTGTAATTTGTGATGGGAGGGTCACATCCAGTGATAGACTGGACTGAAAATGTTTTAGGCAGTTTACGGCGGTATTTACCAGTTTACGGCAGTATTTACCAGTTTACGGCATGTGCCGTGCCGGAAACAGGTTTCTGGCTGCCGGAAACCGAACCCTGCGACGTTCCGCTACTTGAGCCCACTAAGTAAAAAAACCTCTCACTCTGGCAAACAGAAAGACAGAAGTGAGGCACAATTTCATGTCAGGAATTTATTAACTATTTTTTTCCTTATGCAGATCTCGTGAAATATGAGGTGAAAGTACTCACAGGGAACGCTACATACGCAGGAACTGATGCCAAAGTTTACATCAAAATATTCGGTGAAAACGGCACAGCAAGAGAGGTGGAACTCAACAATGGACAAGATTCTTTCGAGAAAGGCCAAACTGATAAATTTACGGTGATAATCATAGCCAGAGTCGTATTCAGCCAAATTACTGTGTAAATCACAGATTCAAGCAGATAACGTTGGTACTGTGAAGAAGATCCTCGTACGACACGATAACTCTGGACTTGGCGCTGGTTGGTACTTAGCAGAAGTGAGTATCCGGTATTTGTAAACTTCCTTTCTCATTACATTCTCACATTAATAGCTCACATTACGGAAATACTTCTCAAAGATGGAAATTATGGAGAAAATGCAGACTGCGTCCGAAGAAGAGAGCGATGATGAGGGTAAATTCCGGAGTAAACGGGGAGATGATTCTGATGAAGAGGACTCGAGAAGACGAGGACGGAAATTGCTCAGTGACAAAGCTACAAAGGGAAAGGAAGGACGTGTCCCTATGTGCGATGAATACGTCTTCAACTGTAACCGTTGGTTGGCAGAAGACGAAGACGATGGCCAAATATCGCGCTCACTGAAACCGGCAACCATCACTACCTTTTATCAGCTGAATAATTAATCATAAAGCTATGTGTTCAATCTCATAAATTAAGTACAAATCTATTGCAAGATCAATCATTTTTATTGCATAATACTGCGCAATGGGTATCACAGAGGGTCTGAGAGTTATTTCACAATAAATATAGATATAATACATCACATGTAAATACAGCTAAATATTTTGGCACAATCACTTAGCGGTCTATAAGAATACTGATTTAGTACAAGTAAAGGCAACAGTAATATATACTAGATTATCAAGACTTTTTTAACAGTGGTGTAAATAAAAACAAGAGATCAAAAGTCAAAGCACTAAAAATTTGAAGACAAATTTTAAGTGAAGGCACCGCAACAACCAGCGTAGGAGAATTCATTCACATAATTCTTTCCCTGATGCCGGAACTTAAGTAATTTAGCGTAATTAAGACTCACTCTACTTTAGAAACTTGAGGGGATACATCACTCGCAGAAGAAGTCTTAAGGGGTGACGCTGCAGAAGAAGTTGAGCTGTTTTTATCGCCAATGGAAGATGAAAAACCTTGGCGCTTGTGGGCGGCCCACAAGCGCCAAGGTTTTTATAGTGCTCAGCAAGCTCTGTGCTGACATCTCACTTTACCTGTTACAGGCAGTGTCAATGCATTAAAAAATTTCAACGCATACATGAATGCCCAACAAGCGCCCGGTGTTAAAGTTAAAGTGGTCGGCCGGATTTTAGGGATGTTGTTTAGGAAAGGAGATTTTTTTACGGCACACCAACACTAGCGAGTGTTATTCGGTGTTGTCATTTAGGGCAGGTGGTCGCTAACTACAGGTGGTCACTAACACAGGTTTTACTGTAGATTAAATTTGCACGCGAGGCGCGAAAATCTGAATCGTTGAGCATTATTTTTGAACTAGCGCCACCACATTTGGCAGACAATCCAAGACATTTGGGCGATAATACAAGTAAGACATACAATTATCTCTCTCATAGTGTTATTACAACTTTTTACGTTGAATTTTCCATTTTAATATAACGGTTAGCTTTACTCTATATCACAATGACAACTTAAGACACCCAGTTATAAACTTAAAAAGACGACCGTTGTACCTTCTTCTTCCATGATTCTCATAAAATGACACTTATAGTAAAACAAATGAAGTAGAGGAAGCTTATGAAAAGTGCGTTATGAAAACTGCTTAAATCAAATATATAATTTCTGATAATTCTGTCACAATATTCACATTATAAGTGAAAAATAAAAGAAAATTCCATAAATTCTCTATAATTATTCCTTATTTGTAAATGAGCATCAATTCATGAATTTTTTTTTACTTAAACATAAAACCTTTTTTTCCACAGTGCTTTTTTACACGTACTTGTCTGTGGTAAGCGACCCAATATTTGGAATTGAAATTTCGGGGAAATGTTCACGCCGAAGTTGAACTCATCTCGAGGGAGATTTACTCCTCTGCACACCCCAAACACATCAAGCACATCCCTTGCAAGAACTCCTATTCGCAAGGGCAATCTGACGCCACAGAAAAGAAATGCCGCTGGCACACCATTGTAAGTTGATTTGGCATCACCCGATGGGCGATAAAACAGTACTTTTGCCCCAGCACAACGCGATTCCGTTCTGCGCCCTGCTAGCAGGTCGAGGCGGACCGTTGTTCGACGTACGTACCTAAATCAACGTACGTACCTAGAAGTAGGTACGGGTGTACCTACATCGAAGTACGATTCATTTTGCAGCCTCAAACTATGCATATTCACCATTTTCTCATAAATATGTAATTGTTCAGCTCTATAAATAGCTCCCAGGGGTTCCCTGGTTCAATTAAAGTCGTTGGGAGGCATCAGCTTCCTGTCACATTCACGGATTAGCATTTTCTTCAATCACAAAGATGACATGATTCCATAACTCTTGGGGTAATTGGACGATTGTAAAAGAACTAAAGGGTGTAAAATGGGTTTTGAAATACCAAATTGTGCATAAACCATCCCTCTATCCACCTGACTTGGCCCTTAAGGATTCTATGTGGCGAACAAATTATATTTGACAATGAAGAGGGGAGGGGGTAGGGAGTACTTAGATTAACGTACGCTGGCATACCTAGATCGTAGTATGACTCAAATAGGTATTGATTTATTGTTCAACAATGTTATTAATTACTCATTCTAAAGGCATATATTTCATTTAAAGATTTTCCTGAACATTCCTCATGCCTGGTTAGGTTTTGTCAGTATATATCTACAACACATATATATATGTATTGTATTCCTGGATTCTGATAAATGTATATTGGGATTTGATGATTCGCATGACTTAGTGGTACTTGTACAAGCTGGAACAGGCAATTTGGGGGGTTATCCTGGTATTGCAACAACTAGTATTATATTAGGTACTGGAAAATACTCTACACACTGCTAAATGAAACCTTTAATTAATCCACAATTGATTTTCCAGTCGTATCTCTGCCATTCACCAGTTTTTGTACTTTGAAATGCTGTTCTGGTGCAAGGTTTACACATGTTAGATAACTCACGAAGAAGAGAGGTCATACACTGATATAGATGCAAATTCCCTTGATGTACTGGTTTTGAAGATGTTCCCTTGGAAGTCTTAGTGAAGAGAGGTGGCAAGCACCTCATCCCTCTCATCTGTTCAATGGAAGATGCAATGATGTTTTCATGCCACTGTTACACATGAATTACACTGGCTATTCTTCTCCCTGGTGATCCACTGCTCAAAATGAAGGTATTTTGGAAATGGAAAAAAGAAAAAGAAACCCAGAAGATGTAAAACAGATATGCACGGATGCTTACAGAAGATCCTAAAGATGTAAGTAAATAACTGTATAAGTATGCTTTGTATGTATGTACATGTACATTTATAATGTATAATCAAATAAAATGAACACAGAAAGCATGGCGTATATTTATTTGGACAAATCATATTGGCTGCTGCTTCTTGGATTAGTTGTGAGAAATCTACATGTGTGCATCATCCATG
>KB298689.1:97390-118235 GCA_000328365.1 Capitella teleta | reverse complement strand
ACGTTGTTAGATGGAGAGACCTCTTCCTGCATTAGCATGAAGAATTCCTCACACTAAATTAATTGTTATATTTTGTTAACATGTATTATATAATTCCTCAATCATAATGCATGTACACTATAACATACATATATGTTCCTTATTTACATGTATTATGCACTATTCCTCCCCTCCGATCTTATACTTCCATATCCATTATTTCATACGAATGCATGAAATCTTGGTATAAATGATTTACATAGTTGCTACCAGAAAAAAAGCTAAATGCATTACATGTGATAAGTTTCATGTTGGAATTGGGATATCCATGTTAATGTTGGATTCTCAGGCCTGAATGGGCACATACTTCATAAACATTTTCTGTCACCTGTGGTTAGTGGGAGAGAAGAAAACTTAACTACAGAACAGAAGTAGATACTAGAACGAATTAACAAATTAGCATGGATGGGTAAGTATTGATGGAATGAAAATCAAAGCCAACTGGCAACACAATTCTGAACAGATGGAACTGGAACAATTGTAAGGCTTACCGCAGCTACTTACCTAAGTGATACTTTGTTAGTTGTAACTGAAATGAATTCTTAAATGAATTGTTGAATCTGATTTCGAGCCCTGTAATATGTATATATATATATATATGTACTTGACACAAATTATAAAACAGTTTATTCAAAAGTCAGTGGTTTTTCTTATAAATGTTGCCGAATCGCTTCCCATGCATTCAAGATATCACTATAATAATTTCATATGCATGGCGAAATACAGTGTACAACATTTTAAATCCAAATAAATGTTGCTTTGTAAGTTTGTTGGGTGCCATCACCATGCATCTCGCGGCCACATCGCAAATAATAAATTTAATGAAACAATCTGTTTAGTTGTTTATAGCAGTATACACACATTTAGGAAGATAAATATGCCTTTAGTATACACACCACCAATGGCTTATAGTCGACCATACTACGATCTAGGTATGCCAGCGTACGTTGATCTAGGTACACCCTACCCCCTCCCCTCTTCATTGTCAAATATAATTTGTTCGCCACATAGAATCTTTAAGGGGCCAAGTCAGATGGATAGAGGGATGGCTAATGCACAATTTGGTATTTCAAAACCCATTTTACACCCTTTAGTTCTTTCCCTATGTCAATTTACCTGCAGTACATGTAATGGGAAGGCAGCTTTTGAGGGCTGAGGGTCTCGACTGGAGAGGCAGGAAGTAGAGCAAAGTTACATAATCGACTAAATATAGCTCAGAGCTTCCCAGGGAATGTTTTTCTAATTTACATGGCATCAATATTCATGAGAAAAAGATGAATATGTATAGTTTTAAGCTGCAATATGGAACGTACTACGATCTAGGTACACCCGTACCTACTTCTAGGTACGTACGTTGATTTAGGTACGTACGTCGAACAACGGTCCGCCTCGACCTGGCTAGGCGCTTTGGCCTGCGGCGATAGCGCTTTATCGGCGTCCCTACTTTCATGGTTTGTCCCGGTACTATGGTAGATTTTTTAATAAAGGCTGATCATTCTTGAATTTTAAAATCGGAAGCTTTATCGAAAACAGGATCATATTGTAATCATATTCATAAAGATGAGACACCTTCACCTTGGTAAGTAAGTAAGTGCCTTGGTAAGTGCCTGTATTTTCAAAGAGTCATAAATTACAATCAACACATTCAGCAAAAAAAGGATGACCCCTCTTACCGCGAAAATCAAATGCCTCGAGAAATACCTGTTCTGCAGTAGTCTTAAAGCTCCTAATTGGGCATTGTTTCGTGTGATTGACTTTGAGAATCATGAAATTTTATGAAATTCAGTGTTCTAGAGTACTTATATGTAGAATACTTCATTATCCGCAGGTGGAACCACAGCCTCAACAGCAGTGCTCTCAAGTCCGGTGATGAGGGACCGCAGCACACCCTTGAGGAGTTCTCAGGGGCTGACCTACCTCTGCTAGTCACTGAAACACTCACCTTAGACGGACGTGAGAAAAGAAAGTTTTGATAATACCTTTAATAAACTTATTACCCGATCAGGTGAAGCTGATGTCCGCTTCAACCCTGACGGATGGGCTTGGCTGGTGTGTGCATCGAAGCTGCTTATCTGGCGCTCGCTTGATGGCCGTCTTGGCAAAGCATGCTACGAACTGGTGTTACCACAATCAGAAGAAAACCCATCAGCGGATTGTGTCAGTTTGTCCACATCGCAGCAGGGTGTTGTGTCCTGCGTGGCTTGCTCAGCTGAAGGCAGCGTGCGTTATTGGCCAAATGTGGCTCAGAAGGGAAGTGTTGGTGAAACTGAGCTGAATGCTGAGGATTACTGTGTGTTGGTTATCTCCCTGGACGTGAGTTATTAAACCTGCTGTTACCCTTCAGTATAAAGTCTTCTCTAGGGTCCAAGATGGCTTGTGGCCACTAAGACGTCTGCTATTTATGTTCTGACTCCTCATCTGCATCAGGTATTCTGTTCATATAATTTTCTCTCAGCTGACTTGGCGTTTTTTTCTCCTTCCGCAGGCATCCATTGTAAGCCGAGCATTAGCCATGCCGCAAAGCATGCTCTCAGGCATTGGACGCCGAATGTCTTCGTTTATATTTGGGGCAAGCCAACCGCAGCCGGTGCTCACTGTTAGTGCTTCAATTCTTCTTTTTTTTGTCTTTTTTTTTTAAATTTTCTTTGAGAATTTGTAAGGATTTTTTTCTTTTCATTCTTTAGAAGCTGCACCGTGTCCTCCCTGGAGAATTTGATGAGGAATCTGGAGCGCAAACTTTTTATGTGCTGGCTGGATCTTCACTTCAGAAGTGGACTGTGTACAGCGATACTGAAAAGGTAATTGTGTACAATTATATGGAATCTCTTGAAATCTTGTTTTTTTCGTTCACAGATGGTTTACGAAGTAAATGTTGAGCAGTGGTTGCGAGAGAGGTTAGCTGGTGATGTCTGGGTAAGTGAATATCTTGGTCATTAGCTACCATGTTTTGTACGCTGAATAATATCACAGGCTGAAGATGCTAGCAGACTCACCAAGCTTCAAACTTGGCTCATCGATTTGCATGTGTCTCAGTGAGTGATCACTTGATTTTAGCTGATTACTTAAGCCCGTCAATTATTCCCTCAGGGATGGTGTTGTGGTTCTGGGCGCTGGGGTCAATCCCGATGTTTCTCAACAGCTGTATTACACGCTCGGTAAATCATTGAAATATAAATACGCTCTGAATAATTTCGTTCTTCAGGGACCATTTCCACCGACGGTGCCTCACCGCCTCGTTCGTTCCTCGCATTCTCTGTCCCGAAGTATACTTCCGTGTATCAGGTTTGTGTGGGCGTTGGATCATTGCCAGATTAGTTTTACTTTTATTTATTTTTTGTTACAGGAGAGTGAGCAAGAGGCGTTGCTGTCGTTCCGTTTGCTCTGTCCGCAGCCATCCAGTGCATTCCTACACAGCAGACACCAAGTTCTCTGTCTATCAGGTGTGCATTATTCTCAACTGTGCATTTCTGGATGATAATTCTGTCGCACAGTGAACGGATCCTCACAACCGGTCGACAAAGTGGAGTTCTCCACTCCAGGAGACAGCATTCTTGGTTTTGGTAAATGCTCAGCCGTTAATGGTTTTATTTATTTATTTATTACCCTTGTTTCTCATGCAGGCGTTATCGACAAACAGGTCATTTTTCTGTCTGATAAATTCGGCTTGGTGACCATCCGGAAAGGAGGTCAAGCTCAGCAGGAGGAAGCAATGGGCAGCGAGTCTTTCCTGGACACCAGTGTTCGAATTGACGTAAGCGCTTCATCATTGAAGCTCCTATTTTACAACCTGATTTCACAGACTTGCCTGGTGAGCACTGGGGAGAGACTGCTAGATATGACTTTGAGTGACGATGAGATGGCTCGGTTCAAAGCAGCGTTCCTTCACGCTGGTCGTGGCATTATGACCCGGGCCCAAGCCCTCATCCAAGAGCTCTTCCCTCCCGGGCTTCCTGCTTCCAAGGATGTCGATTCAGCTATGGATTCCCTTGTCTCTCAGCTCTCTCAGGAAATGGTTGACGATTTCCCGGCTTCAGATCCCAGATGGGCTGAGTCTGTTCCTCATGGTATGTGGGAGAAATTGAATGCGCATGAAGTAAACCTTTTAAGCTGTCCACAGATGGAGCATCCAGCACAGCGTCTTTGATTCTACTTCACCAACTGGAAGATAAACTCAAAGCTCACAATCTGTTCACTAAATTCCTTCACTCGGTTGATCTGTGGCCCAGAGTGAGTATTTCGACTGACAGTTCCGCATTTAATTGATGTTGTGTGCATGTTTAGCTTGGAAGCGTAACTGTACGTGAGGCTCCCATGGCGACCAGACTTCTCCTGCAGGAGCATGCTGAGAAGGTGGTGGCTGCAAGAGGTCTGCGTATGCAGCACGCAGAGTAAGCGAACCGTTGAGCTTGAATCTCTTAACCTATCTTGGTGTGTGTCTCAGCTATGCGCAATTGGTGGATTCGTGTATTGAGAAGGTTCTAGTGCAGAGAGGTCAAACAGAACAGCCACCCAGCGGTCTCACCCACCAGGACATCTTCTACAGAGAAGTCTCGCGTGTTGATGATATTTTACGCCTGATGCAGGTTCACGAAGAAGAGAGCCTGTTTGGTGATCTGCCCCCTACTGCTCTTGTGGAGCTCATTGCCAGCGTGAACAGCATTCTCTGCGTAAGGATTAGCTGACAAGATTAAACGTTTCATGCTTCCTACATATTTACAGAGCATGCTATTTGAAGTTAGTCAATTTAGACAGAAGAACGGCCAGGAATTTGCACCAGAGGCTCAAGTCAGTGAACCAGAGCACCTTCCGTGGACAGCATCTGAGGGTCCTGGGGGAATGCGGGGACTGCTCTCTAGGCAGCATGCGATGACTGTGGAGAATGCTCTGCCAGAAGCTCAGGACAGCCATCAGAGGCAGCTGCTGATTGAACAGCTGCTGCAGCTGACTGACGCTATACTGGACGGCTTTCGGATACAGTTGGATTCTGTGAAGCAGAGCGGTGGGCAGAATGTGCGTTACATGGAGTTAGTACGTCAGTACGAAGGCCAGAGGTCTCTACTGCTGGCGCCCTTCCTTGAGATGAAGCAACACGAGAGAGCAGCATCCTTAGCGGAGAAGTACTGTGACTTTGCTACTTTAGTTCAGCTCTGTGAGGAGACGGACGACCAGCAGCGACTCAGTAGATACATGGAGCAGTTTGGAAATAGGGTTAGTGCACTCCACTTAAATTGCATTTCCATTTCTGATTTTCACTTGTAGGGTTTCTCTGATTTCGTCTTTAAATGGTACGTGGATGAAGGAAAACGTGGTAAACTGCTCAGCTGCGACCGGCTGTCTCAGATGCCGCAGCTGGGCCGCTTTCTGCAGACTGATGAGCACAAATACATGAGCTGGCTGCATAATATCGCTATGGGAAATTTCCTGCAGGTATTCAGATATCATGTGCAGTGTTTTTGACCGTGGCTGTAATTCTTTTTTCTCAAGGCTCATGCTACTTTATTTGATTTGGCAAAAGAGGAGGAGAAAATCTTTTCCAAGAAGAAAACTCTTCTCAGTCTGAGTAAACTCGCAGCTCTTGCATCAGAGGATCCTCCTGATATCATCGCCAACAACTGGGAGGGTAAGAGTTAATTACTTGAATTTATGAATTGTGCTAATTGTTTTTCCTTTTAGAAATTCAGCGAGAACAGACCCTGATGCTGCACCAGGAACAGCTACCAGAGTCTGTCATTGAGGTATGATGTTCTATGGGGCCATTTATGCTATTATACAAATGCGTTTTAATTTTCTTCAAGGGTCTCGCTTTGGATGTTGAAAAATTCAGAGTTTTTTCTGCTGAGGAGTTGATTGAACTGTTCACCGGCGAACTCAATGTTGATGCCATGGAATTTGATTTTAAAAAGGCGCTCGATTTACTTGAGTTTCTGCCTAAGGTAAGGCATAAGAATTATGTATTCTACAAACTTTTATTTGCGTTTTTCTTAAAAGAAATTATTAAAAAAAGTTGAAATAATAAAAATTCTCTGTTAGGACGGGCGTGCAGATTTTGATCGCTTGCTGATGTTAATATGGAGCAGGGCAATACTCCGAGACAGGTCAGTAGCTCTGTTTCTCTTTTGCACTAATTTTAAATACTCTTAATCGTATGGCAGTTGGACAGATCTTGACTCCACAGAGGCTGAGACAGCATGCAAGAGGACCGTCTTCTTCAGAACTGTTGAGCTGGCAATCGCTGAAGGTTTAAATTCCTTGAGAAGTTTTTTTGTTTAATTGAAATTTTGTTTGTTTCAGATATGGATCTTGCGACCAGGCTGCCCAATTTAGACCGTTTGTTGTCGAGTGATGAGCTGCAAGGTCTCTCTTCAAACAAAACCTTCCGCTTTTTCCTGGGGACAGCTTTTGAGCAGATTCAAAGAATGATGGCCAAGTGAAAGAAAAAAAATTCTTGTTTGCCCCCAAAGATCTGTGCATTTCATGTTTATTCATTTCTTACTGGATTAAAAGTTGATGTTTTATATTTCTTTGAAGTTTTTTGTACTTAAAAGGGGAGAAATTATCCTGCATTGAAATCATAACGCACTTTCTCTGAAATCATAACTTATTCCATGCTGGCTTTAGTTACTGGTATCCTTATTTGAATTATTTCCACATTCTGATCATTTTCTCTAAGTTAAGAATGGGACTGGTTTTTTTTTTTCTAGGAATAATTGCAAACCCCTTAATTATTTTTGCTTTAGGTTGAATGCATAAATTTTAGGAATATGTGATGGTATTTAGGCTTATGGAATTTCTGATGGTACTTAGATCTTTCAAGCTAGCAACGATGTAAACAAACGGTTTTTTTTGCGTGAGCTATCGTTAATATTTCCGTCTCAAGGATCCAGGAGTACGTTTTGATTCAGAATTGATTGAATTAATTTATGTTAATAAGTTGTTTGTAAGTCACTGGTGGCATTTTTTTTTCATTCATTCTTTGGTTGACTACAAATTCCTAAAATAAAGTAAAAATATAAAATGCTGACATGCAAATTATCATCATCATGATGATACATTAGTAGAATGTGAAAATAGACCAAGAAAAACTCTATAGATGAAAATTTTTATCACAGGGTCTCATGAATTAAAATGGGTCACCACTATGACCCCCATGAGGGAATTAGTTTCCCCAGCGGCTATCATCCCCATGGATACGAAGCCCGGTCATTAACTGACCATCAGGCAGAACACCCGGTCAATCAGCTCTACAGTCCTTCTCTGCTCAATTTGGATAAACAAACTCAACAAAATATGAAACAACTCAGGCAAAAATTGGAGAACGCGGATGCTTGCTATGGTCTAGCAATGGAGCATTGGCACTCTGGGAAAATCAAGCGTGCGTATATAATTAGTATGACAATGAGATTCAAATTGAGTAATTTTGGTAATTTAAACAGTGGAAGGTGATGTGTGGAGCTGGGATGACAGCCCTGGTTACACGCTACCCAAATGGGAGGAGACAAACGCTATGTTCTTGAGTAAGAAAGAAACAAAGAAGCCAGAAGAAAACAAAGGTGGGAGCTCTGTTTATTATTATAGATTATATGATACAATTATCTTATCTGACTTAAAGGGCATTTAATGTGCTACTTATGCACCACGCTTGAAGAGCACCAGCGACATCTAGCCAGAGTGAGTGACCTTGAATGTGACCTCCTTCTAGATCAACCGTGGTCTTCTTTCAGAGAGGTCTTCAGTTGAAAGAGAAGAAGAAGCCAAAGCCACGTGTGCATTACGTGGCCCCAGCGCCGTTTATTCCCCAGAAGAAGGCAGCGCCAAAACAGGACGCAGCGGAGGTTATTTACAAAGTTATTGTACGCACTTCGAAGAGAGACGATGCTGGGACGAGCGCTAAAGTCAGTTTTACTCACGCTGTGAATTATAGATGCTTCAACGTTCGCTATGCCACAGGTACAGATACAGATTCATGGACGTAAAAGATCTACGCAGAAGTTTCCACTGACCCGACGTAGGACTGGGAGATTTTGTTTCGGGAGCCGCAGCGAAGAGGTCTTCCACTTGCGAGGGTCTGATGTCGGTGATCCTAAGTACATCACAATTGAGGCATGATTAAGGTTGATGACTTCATTCTAGTTGTAATAACATGTTTGTGTATGCAGCATGATGGTACAGAAAAAACGCAGAGTTGGCATTTACAAGATGTTGAGCTGACTATAGTTAAAGGAGAAGAGAGTGGAACTTGGGTGTTTCCTTGTGATCAATGGTTATCTTGTCATGTTGGTGAGCGTAGAATGAGGCGTGATCTGAAAGGCAGTCCCAAGGAGACGGAAACTAGAGGTATGGCATGCACGTCAAATGCAACAATTTCTAGAGGGTAGTACTCCACAGATTACAAAGTCCGAGTTATAACTGGGAAGGAATCAAGATCAGGCACCACTGCGAATGTCACTTTGACCATATATGGTCAAAACGGGAGAAGCCAGACATTCCCTTTGAAACACAAAAATGAATCTTTCAAAAAAGGATCTGAAAATATATTCTTTGTCACTGCGGAAGACCTCGGAAATATCTCAAATATTAAGTAAGCTAAAAATATCTAAAATTCCATAATTTCTGTTTCAATCTGTCTCAGAATTGCACACGATGATCAAGGAAAAAATCCCTCCTGGTTTCTCGAGATGATTATCATTGAGGAATCAGGAACTGGTAAAATTTTCCGTTTCCCCTGCGGAGATTGGATAAGCAGTGATGATGGAGGAAAGACGTTCCGCTACTTGAGCCCACTAAGTAAAAAAACCTCTCACTCTGGCAAACAGAAAGACAGAAGTGAGGCACAATTTCATGTCAGGAATTTATTAACTATTTTTTTCCTTATGCAGATCTCGTGAAATATGAGGTGAAAGTACTCACAGGGAACGCTACATACGCAGGAACTGATGCCAAAGTTTACATCAAAATATTCGGTGAAAACGGCACAGCAAGAGAGGTGGAACTCAACAATGGACAAGATTCTTTCGAGAAAGGCCAAACTGATAAATTTACGGTGATAATCATAGCCAGAGTCGTATTCAGCCAAATTACTGTGTAAATCACAGATTCAAGCAGATAACGTTGGTACTGTGAAGAAGATCCTCGTACGACACGATAACTCTGGACTTGGCGCTGGTTGGTACTTAGCAGAAGTGAGTATCCAGTATTTGTAAACTTCCTTTCTCATTACATTCTCACATTAATAGCTCACATTACGGAAATACTTCTCAAAGATGGAAATTATGGAGAAAATGCAAACTGCGTCCGAAGAAGAGAGTGATGATGAGGGTAAATTCCGGAGTAAACGGCGAGATGATTCTGATGAAGAGGACTCGAGAAGACGAGGACGGAAATTGCTCAGTGACAAAGCTACAAAGGGAAAGGAAGGACGTGTCCCTATGTGCGATGAATACGTCTTCAACTGTAACCGTTGGTTGGCAGAAGACGAAGACGATGGCCAAATATCGCGCTCACTGAAACCGGCAACCATCACTACCTTTTATCAGCTGAATAATTAATCATAAAGCTATGTGTTCAATCTCATAAATTAAGTACAAATCTATTGCAAGATCAATCATTTTTATTGCATAATACTGCGCAATGGGTATCACAGAGGGTCTGAGAGTTATTTCACAATAAATATAGATATAATACATCACATGTAAATACAGCTAAATATTTTGGCACAATCACTTAGCGATCTATAAGAATACTGATTTAGTACAAGTAAAGGCAACAGTAATATATACTAGATTATCAAGACTTTTTTAACAGTGGTGTAAATAAAAACAAGAGATCAAAAGTCAAAGCACTAAAAATTTGAAGACAAATTTTAAGTGAAGGCACCGCAACAACCAGCGTAGGAGAATTCATTCACATAATTCTTTCCCTGATGCCGGAACTTAATTAATTTAGCGTAATTAAGACTCACTCTACTTTAGAAACTTGAGGGGATACATCACTCACAGAAGAAGTCTTAGGGGGTGACGCTGCAGAAGAAGTTGAGCTGTTTTTATCGCCAATGGAAGATGGTTGCGTTTGTTCATTTTTGTCAGCAACATATCCGAAATGTCGCAGCATTTTTTGGGTTTCATATGGTGAGAACTCGTCCCAAACAAAGGCACCATGGCGCTGAAATAGAGTTTTGCATTAAGATGAACGATTCAAAGCTGATCAAATATTCACCTTGCCCCTTGGTGGGTATTGTGGATCTGTGCGACAATTGTATTGATGTTCGTACGAGAAGCCTTCTTTCAGCAGACGCTGCTTGCCATCTGATTTGCGAAGAAAGTTAACCGGAACTAAAAATAAAAATAAAGCAGCTCAAGAAAACAGACAATAGAAAATGAATTAAAATGAATATTCCCCAAAGCAATTATATTTCGTACCAGATCCAAGAGCAGGTTGCTTATCAGGATTGCAGGAATGTCGCGTGCTTCGCTTAACACCTGCCCCATGGTATTGGAAGTCTTCGCGCACAGTCGTGTTAAAAGTGTAGGGAGCCGGGGCATGCGGTTCAGTAGATGATTGGTGAGGCCACCAGTTGGCTTGGTTATTGTGTGTTGCTGACGTATACACATTGCACACTGGTTCATTCAGAAGAGCAACATCGTGTCGAAGAAAGTTGACATTTGTAGGATTAGGACGATTGCTACGGTAACCATAAGCGGGACGGTTTCCTGAAGGTCCCTGGCCAATTACGTTGCTTTCAGTCTTGCTGTGCAGGGGAGGTAGAAATCCACTGCGTTCAAAATCGATACTTTCAGCATCTACACTTATCACTCTGTAGGAATTTGGTCTGGAAGAAAATTGGAAATAATGACAATTGTCACAAATACACACAGCAGAATAAACGATTTCATTTCTTGACATTGTATTCATCATTTTTATTGCTCTAGACCCTGGAGCAGATTGTAATTAGCCAGAATCGGCTGGCTGCAGTAAAAATGACCGGCTAGCTGCTTAAGCCGCTCCACCAATCAGAAATATCAGCTCAGCATTGTGATCGGTGGCTAGCAGCAGCTTGGAGTGGCTTGGCAATGGTTGCTATATCATCCTATACGTATAATGACGCCATTAGTTAACACAAACATGCATTACTCTCTACATGTGGTACTAATGTGGTAATTTTGAGATTGGACGATTTCCAAATCCTATGATGTCTCACTGAATTATACTCTCATGCTTGACTCAAGTTCAAGAGGTTTAGGGCGTTTCATAAACTTCAAAAACATAATTTTTAACCATGAACATCATAATCACCATCATCACTTCGTTTGTTGTGTCTGCTCACGCAAATTCAGCAAGATTCTAATTAACTCTTTTATGGCAAGCAAATGATATATGCAGCGGGAAGAGGAAGCAAATAGAGGAACAGGATGGAAAAGGAAATAGGATGACGAACCGAATAAGTTGTTGCATCAGGATCTTGAATGAGAAATTCACGGTTTTTAATATCTCGGTTTGCAATTGTTGGGCAACCTCTGTGTTACATGTAAATAGCTTAACTAATATATATAGCATTTTATTCGCAAGTAATCTTTTGCAATTTTTTGATATATGAGAGAACAAGAAAAACGAAACAGAAAAGAAACACAAAACAAGGAAATAGTTTACGTAAGAAAAATAAATATATAATAATGAGTGAATTAGACTGTGCCTTATTGAGGCGCAATACATAGCAACATAAGAACACTCTTCGTAGGTCAGGTTTGGAGCAAATAAAAGGGAAATATGATGATCTCCTCAATGGACTTTAATTTTGAACACTAACAATTGCAGAAAAATTAACAGAATTTCCCTCATTTTTCAGACCAACAAAAGAAATGCATGTAGACAAACAGTGTAATGAACCAAGTGTTATGAGAGGCCAATACAAATTATTTTTGGCCTCCGAATTCTGAAATGAGGGTTCAGCAGTGCTGTAAGGTATAATAGTTAAAGAACAATCAATCAAATAGTGGTAGGCTTAATGCCAGGTACTACTTACAAGTAATATACATGTTGCTAGTAACAAATGATCTACTATAGTACTTGTGAAGGAATATTTTACATTAACTCTAGTATGCACTCGTATATTGCGCATCCTATGTCAGTCCGATATATTTTAGGACAAGCCTCGCACATGCATATGTATGGGCATACATAAAGTATGGCATAAATCCTTATATTAATTAAATGAAGTAAACTGAATAAAATCTACTTCCACTGATAGCTCAGATGGTAAGTATATAAAAAATACCATAAACACAATAAAGACTTGTACAAATGATAACTTCTTATAATACTGAATATAAAATATATATATGGATTGAATCGGCTGAGAGCCGCTGTTGACGTAATCGGCTGATAGCGGCTGGCCGACGGCAGCAATCGGCGGCGGCTGGCTAATCGTCCAATCAGAGGCAGCTAGTACATATCAGCGGGGACTCCGTGGTCTATATTGCTCCCTATTTAAAATTTTGGGTTTGACCAATCTGAGCAAAACAATTTCTGTTAAATTAAATGTAATGAAGTGCTATGATCCAGATTCAGATTAGATAAATTCTTATAATTCTAGTTACTAAAACTATGAACAACCCACAAGAAGTTCGTCGGAATGTCCTCTGGATATCCTTGATATATCGCAGTACTTAATTGTTAATGAACGAGAAAAGTTTCAAAGTGCGTTATGATTCTACACAACTCAGCAACTGACACTACCTGCAACTGAAAAGGAATGATTTCTGGAATGTCACTCACTCATACTTATCCATGACTCGCTTTTTACGAGCCATTGGGCTCGTGAACATGTCTGTTGCAGTTTGTGCCATGATTGACGGATGATTGAACGGCGGAAAAAGACTTAAACTTATATCAAAGCAAGAAATCGCATAAGTTCACTTAGTCCGCCATGTTGTTTCGAGGTCGCTATGTCGTAAAGTGAAATAATGTGGTGAAATAAAATCATCCAATTCTTAAATTATTTGAGGAATATTTGAACAATTTAATTGAGATTTAATTTTATAGCTCAACCTATTGAGTGGCCAGATGTTTTCTTCACAAATTTAAAAAAGGGTATTTCAACTCAGTTTACGACAGCTGTTCAGCGTCGTTGCTAAGCAGCGATCAAACGATAATGCCAAGATGGCGACCATGATAAAACTTTTACTGGAAAAAGATGCAATATTGGAGGAATCATATCGTCGAATTGAGTGAGATTACTGTGCTTTGGAGGGAAATAAATTGTTTCACCCAGATATGCTAATTTTACCCGCTCTCCTTGCTAGACATTTTCAACCCATCATTCACTATGACAGTATTAATACCCTTATGAGTATACTTTATAGTTTATTACTTACAGTTACACTGTAGCGTAATACTAATACTGTAATAGTAATACTAATACTGTATAGTATACAGTAAAAATCACACAGTTAGTATAACATAATAAAAGTATAGTAAGTAAGTGTATAGTGTACATGATCGAGTGATCATTTATTGGCACGATTGCCACGATTATATGTGATAAAATTAGTTGCCAAGAATACTACTACTACTAGTTGAGTAGTTCATTGGCATGAAAGAGGAAACAGGGCTATATTATACAGTAATAATCACTTTAATATAATATAGACGTACTATATTGTCATAAAAGCAGTTTTAATGTAAATGGCTGGTAGCGACCAAAGCCTAATCATCAGTATTAGCCTAATGTATTAATTGGCCTAAGCCTTTATGATACTATTGATACTGTAAAACAGCCAAATTTCTAGGGACAGGAAACACTTGTTATGTTTGTGACCATGAAAGTTTCATGTGTGAATTTTGGACAGCCCATGACCATAGATGACATACATATGTTACATATGTGCGACTGCAAACTTTTCATTCGGGAAAGTTTTCCCATAGGCGCGACTGTGAAAATTTAGGGCCGTGAAATTTTGCTGTTTTACATTAGAGCAGTAGTGAATTATGAATTATGAATACCTGAGTGACATGAATGCATTTAAAAGTCATTAAGTTAATTTTAAAAGCCTAATTGTGCCAATTTATGAAGTCGGGTACCTGGGTACTTTATGTAGATATGACTTGGACTACTGAGATATGATTAACAGTGCCATGCGTGAAAGTGTTTCATTTTGATCATAATGCCAAGACAGAAGGCTGAGGAGCTGCAAGACTTACCTATAGACCTATATTTCACAAACATTTGTAGTAATTCACAAACATAAAATTCTCAGTATCTCTCTTTTTATTCCTACAACAGTGAAGCAGAGCGCTTGCGATCAGCTGAATTTCTTGCCGCGTTGAAGATTCAATCATGGTTCAGAGGAGTGAGAGTGCGGAGCTACCTGAAGTGAGCGTTCTTTATTTATGCCTTTCAGTACCTGTCATGAATACCTTACAGATATCTCAACCAATGTGCAGTGCAAATTCAAAGGCAATGGAGAGGATTCTTGGGTCGTGACCGTGTGAGAGGCATTCTGAAAGTAAGTTTTAATTGTTAATTAATCAAGTATATTTGTATGGGCTTCTAATAGGAACATGTCCTAGCCATGAAAATGAAGCATTACCACCGCATGGCAACCACAGTAAGTTTATTTATTTCGTTACGTGCTTTCCTCTCATCATTCCACGTGTTATCAGATTCAGAAAACATGGAGAGGCTTCTACACTAGGAAGTATGTTTCAAATTATTACAGCCGTAAGCGATATTTGGAAGGACTGAAAATCAAGAATGAAATCATGCTGTGAGTGAGAAGCTGTGTGATGATCTTTTGTGCTAAATTGCTTGTGATTTGACAGCAATGAGTTGGAAGAATATGCTGAGCAACAGGAACAAATGACAGAAATAAAAAAAGACATCGATCAGAAGAAGAAACTGGATACTTTCTCTCGCAAGAATCACTATTTGCTAAGCACAGTCGTCCAACCCGGTGTTTTCAACTCACCATACAAACCGTGAGACATGAGCGCAAATCATTGCATTATTCACTCTCTTCTTCTGAAGGTATCCTGATGAAATGGAATTCCATTTACGCAATGCTAAGATGGATTCCCCTTCACCTCATCCTCCAAAGAAATCCAAAGATAAAATCTTTGATCCCAGCTGGCGCCGTTACGATCTTCCGAAGCCAGAGGTTCTTCCTCCTGTGAATGGGAAACCTCAGGTATATACGAGGGTTGTTCGAAAAGTTCTCGGCCTAACATAGAACGCGTTATCACAGAAAGTTGAAATTTTACTTGAATATAGGTTATGCCAGTGAAATAATGAAGCTATGTGTGATCTTGTGAATAGTTGCTCTATCTAACTTCCGAATTTCGCATCTCTAGTATTGAGCATTCTATGTTAGGCTGAGAACTTTTCAAACAACCCTCGTATTAATAATATCTTATAGCGTGTGATTTTTACCTTATGTTGGTATCACACCACAGGGTCCTTTCCGTGACCCTCGTGAAGTTCAACAGCAGAGATACAAACCCTTCCAACCGACGCTAAGAGTGGAAAGCAATTACTACTCATTGGATGAAGCACGCGAGAAGATGAAACAAGAAGAATGGGTCAATCGCTTGATAGACATCAAGTACGCTTTTTAAAATTTTGTTTTTAACCCATGTCTCAAATTTTCAATTCCAGGTTCCAACCGAGCAAGAGAAAAACATACGCCTACGAACCCTTGCTTCATTCGACCTCATCATTTGGACATTTGCCTTACGGGACCTCCTATTTCAGGCATGAATACCCTGATAAATGGTTATTCGGATCAAGCGAGGTTTGTACGCTTGAAATCATGATTGCATATAAACTCAGCACGATTCTACCCCTTATAATAGTCATCGGAAGGAAGGTTTGCTAATTGTGTTGTCTAGAAATTCATTCAATACGCAGCATTTTTTTTTAAGCTTTTGATATTGTTCTCTTTTGCTTCTCATCTTTCCTTGTTAGTGTAAGAAGCCGATTAACATATTCATGATTTTTCCAGAAATTCCGTACTGTCGTGCCCCCAATTCCGGTATTTGAGAAGCTCAATGACACCTACACGGAGGGCTAGCAGCAGCGCCCTGTCCTCGCCTCCGATGACGTCATAAAAATTGTGATAAACAGACCTGCAGTATAACCACCAATTTGTGAATTAACACAGAGTTGTTGAACATTTCTTCATGATCAATAATGATCATAATAAAAATACCCAAAACTTTGGCAGTGAATATTGTGAAATGATGATTTTGTTTATTGAACAATGACAGAAAAGATGAAGAGGTAAAGGCAAAGAAATTAGCAGACGACACCTGAAGAAAGACAAAAAAGAAATGTTGGAATTATTTGTTCGTTAATTTGACAGATTACTTTACCTAGATAGTCATCCATTAGGGTACCGATCGCAAACTGAATTGTAAAAAAACAAATAAATTAATAACCAATCTGACAAATTGAGAAAAGCAAATGATTCTCAGCATATTGTAGAGAAAAAACTCAAACTCACAATATCCGATGCATCAACTCTCGTGCCGACAATTTTTAATCGGATTTCATTATCGGTTTGAATCAAGATGTCCTGCAAATTGTGGAAATTAGAAACATGAGTTTCGAAAAAAAACAAGGAACAAAAAAAGGAAAAAATTCTCACCTCATCTTTTGTCTTATAGCAAGGAGGGTTATTGTTCGGATCAAACTCATATTCAGACGGGATGGACTGGAAACCAAAGGGAAATCAAACCCGAGACAACTCGGTTGTTGTAATACATACATGCCGCGAAATGAAACAAGACAAAGGCCCAATTTCTGTGAAGAGGCCAACTTTGTTCACTTGAGTAACCACGGCATCAAGCACTTCACCTTTGAAAGGTCGGAAAACGATGGCTTTGTATTTAACCGGATACAGCACAAATCCTCGTCCAGGCTGAATGATGCCAGCTCCTATGTTGTCGATGGTTGTGACAGCAATAACGAATCCATACCTGAGAGAAAGAGTGATATAAATCTGACGATTGTGCAGCAATAGATGGTCTTACTTTCCAGTGCATGTGCCCTCAACCTCAGTGAACAACTTCTGCTTCACGGTGTTCAAGAGGTTTGGTCCGAAGTACTGAGGATGGAGCAGGATTTCATGCTCAAGAGAGACCTAAGTAAGAAGGGAGTACATTACACGAAGAAACAAAATCAATCAATCAATTAAGGAAACTAGAGTTAGAATAGTTTCTAGCAGAAAGTAGTTTCCATGTTTGAAACCTCAACATTTAGTTGCTTTAAGTACTGTATACAGTGTATAATCAATACAGTACCTGCTCCTAGCCTTGCCTAAACACACTCCACATGTAATCAAGACTATACGGTAGTTTGCCTATTCATTTGTGCCGCAAACACTCTCTGGAGACTATGATTAACAATTTAACAGACAATTCTATGTCGAATAAACTTGACGGCTGTTAAACAGGCCAATTATACATGCATTGGTTTTTCGCGGTATTTCATATTTACACATCTGATGCCAGTGAGATGCGCCAAATGAGATGAGAAAAAGAGACATGCCTGATGCCATAGGCATGATAGTCATCCTAATGCCAACAAAACGCCAAATTCGCAAAATATACACCCTAATTAATTCTTAAAAAACAAAATAATAATTCCTGACCTCATTTTCATTGCATAATAGAGACACAAACTGCATATTCAGTGGATCTAATTCTCCAGCCAAATTGGGTTTGGTTCACATATTTGAGGCAAGCGTTCTGGGTCCGGGTTGATTTTGCAAGTGCTCCAGGATGATAAATCATAACTATCTTGAGTTATAGGATTAATAACTTTTCACAAGACATCTGAATTGCATAATTCTCACTCAATTTTGAATTTAACGATAAAAAAACAATAAAATAAATAAATGATTTTTGACGATTAATGTGCCAATATGTGGTCTTTTGTCACTCATCACTCACAAAAGCCAATAGAATCGATTTAAAAAGGTTCCAAAATAAACAGAGGTCCTCTTTAAATAGGTTAAGTGCCAATAACCCAAAAATAGAACCCTGCGCATGCACAGAGCATAGTTAAAGAGCAGACGCAGTTTTGGTGAAACATTTAACAAGCAAATATGGCATCATTTAACGTGCGGCACTCGATAGATGCGTTTTCTAAAAACTAGAGCTGGGTGAATAGTGCTTATACATGGATAACGGATATCCGTGATACTGATATCCGATGGATACAAGGATAGTTATGCCCAAACACGGGAGCATGCACCTGCAGCGTAATGGCCCAGCGCCTGGCACACGCTGTGAGCGCAAAAGCCACACTCTACCTGCAGCAGTTAAAGACAAGTGACCTTGACCTACTGCTGTTATCCTTCTTGTTTCTTGTACATTTCTATAAAAGAAACATTCAGAATAAGTTTCAAGAGACCTCGCACATGCAGACAGCTAGCTGCCTTGCATGTCGATTTCATAGAGGTGAATTCCTTATCAGCGTAAACATGTATTTTTCCCTAACTGCATGAGTCGCAGATTATAAGCCCAAGATGCAAGGACAGTGACGTGCAGTTTGTGCTATATTGTACACTTTCAACAAACATGATTTGGAAATGTACAAACTTTGTAACTTCATGAGGCGCTAGGCAGTTCATGGCAATTGTTATACAGAAAGTTTGCAATAATTCAAGTCACTGGATAGCCAAGAACATGTACTATTATTAGCTGTAGATGTCTGATCAATTTCAAACATATTTCAAGGACGTTTGTGATTCACAGGAAAAGTGCAATTGACAAAGTTGTCACGTGTTGAAAAATAAGCACTAAAGGAGATAGTCAACAACGCGTGATTACGTCGCTCTTGCGTGATGACTGAAGAGATTCAAGGGCCTAGAATTGTTTACTTTAAAGTTTAAACAAAGGCAGAATTAGCGCATTGTTGACATCGTGGGGGTGTTATCTTTTATCTATCCTTGTAATTGACATCGCTCAGCTTCAGTGAGCAGAGTTTGTGTGCAGAATGGCTGTGCACTGGAAACGGACACTTCAATTTTACACTATCCGTGCTTTACTATCCGTGCTGAAACACGGATAACAGATAGTACTGAACACACCCAATATCCGACGGATCACGGATACGGATATCCGCCCAGCCCTACTAAAAAACTCTCATGCTAACCACAGCATGACACATTGAATAGTGTCGAATTTTGGTACCTGGCTGGAAAAATATGGCATTGCCTAAGTAGTAAAAATATGCATTGTCTAAGTAGTTGCTCCTTTCAAAGTTGATGCACCGCTTGTGATCATAGCTCACTGAGGGCTTACGTGTCACCTTTGGGAGATCTATAGCATTGGAATGAATGACAAAATGAATATACTGATAGCATTTTGATACTACCAAAAACCCCATCACGCATTACGTTTCATAAACTTTCCTTGATGTTGATTTCTGATAGCGCAGATAATTTTTCCATCAAGTTACTTGTCGACAAATATTAGGCATGCCGATGTAGATGTGGTAATATAATTAGGTACGATCATTTGGTTCTTTTATCTAAGTATCTGTTATTCTTCATGATACTTTTTACTCAGAATATATTTGAATACTGTCAAATACAACTGTCAACTAATTCAGGGAGAAAAGGTGCATTGTGGATACTTGACTAAAATGTCCTCCAAACAAATCGGTAGATATTAAGGGTTATAAGACAATTTATCTTGTAGAGCATAGAAGCCATGACATAATTAGCTTACATTTTTATTTAATATCAATTTAATTGTTCTCCCAAGTTTTAAAATAATTTTTATTAAATAGTTCTGGAAGGGTTCGTGCTGTTGATTTGCATTTGGCGCTGAGTGTATATGTATAATGTTTTAACAGTGCTAATTTTTTTTATTTCTGGACGAGAAAGAGAGAACTTACATTTGCACTGAGCCGGCTTGGGCTGTGAATTTTACTCAGCCGCCGCCGTGAAGAAAGATCGGCTTAGCCGGCTGGCCGCCGAATTGATGCTTCAGCCAGCCTTATTTTTCACGGCTTGGCGGGTTCGGGGTCTAGAGTGAAGTGCATTATTGAATATGAAAATATCTGTATTATCGCTCAACGATCATTAATGAACGAAACGGGCTTTGATGGAGATAGTTTTAATAATTTTAGACCCACTAATTATATTCTGTGTGCAAATTTACGTGATTTGTCTTATACTTACGTGGTAAAACATTCTCTATCGGTAAATAAAAATAAAACAAAGAAAATTCTCAAATCGGCGAATTCAGCTCGCTTTCTTTTGACACACAGCGCTGAAGGCGGTTGAGCGCAAAGTTGCCAATCGCCGCTGTCGCTCGCTGACGCTTGTTTGATGCCATCGCCAGTGCCCGTCGGCTCATTTGAATTCTGGCAGCCTACATTACATACATATCCTTTTCTGTCGTTGTAGGACTAAGTCCTGTTGACAGCTCCTTGGTTGTTGTTTTCTCTTCTTCTTTTTTTTTTTTTAAGGAAAATTTTAAATTAAAAATTTTCCTTATGTTACTTTACGTGTTTTTTAAGGAAAATTTTAAATTAAAAATTTTCCTTATGTTACTTTACGTGTTTTTTTTTTTTTTTTTTTTTTTGTTTTTTTTTTTGTAAGTCTGTGAACGATTTTTTATGCGCCGTTGCGCAGAACTCCGTGGAGTATAATTCATCAAATTTCACACATTGATAGTACATGTCATTCCGCGGGTCTGATTCAAATTTGGAAGGTAAAGGTCAAAGATCAAGGTCACAGTGATTTTTCAAAATCTCAAATTGGATCGCGTCTAGCTCACTCATTAATTAAGCTAGGGTCTT
>KB298689.1:58142-96821 GCA_000328365.1 Capitella teleta | reverse complement strand
TTTCTGAGTTGCATACAACGTGTGTTGTTGAGTCTTGGAAGGAAATGTGATAATTCAGAATATTTGTGTGTTTACGGTCGGAACACATATTAGGCAACACTTAGCCAATTTCATTGCTTCGGTATTCTGTTGAACAAAGTTTGGTACTGAATATTTTGAATTCGCTCATGTCTGTCAATTAGTAAGTTGCACTTATTAATGAAGCAAGTTATTTCGGATTAACACTGAAAGTTTGAAGGTCAAAGGTTAAAGGTCAAGGTTGCAGTGATTTTTCAATGTTGAAAACTTGATCGCCAATAACTCATCGAATAGTAATGCTAGCGACTTGTAACTGACATCAAATGATTCCGTGCATCAATATGTAAAATAAAGCTCGGGAGTATTTCTGCTCCTAGATGCACCGTTCTTGCGTAATCTTGCATAATAGCAATTATGACTTTTTCAAATGCTGATATCTCTATGGTTATGTAAGTTGTGGACTTGAAATTCGCAGAGTATATGCCACGCATACACCTCTTAAGAAATCCTGATTTCAAATGCAGTTGCTTGAAGTTCAAGATCATTGTGGTCATTAAAGCATTTCATTGCAAAATTGATTATTATTTTGAATTTGTTTAATCATTAAACTTTTATTGTCATCAAATTTGGCCAATTATGACGTTCTTTGACTGTCTGGTGGTATACTGCAATGATAATTGGCTTAGCTTATTTCAATATGAGTCCACGGCACACAGCAAGTCTACTGGGCTGAGCCCAGCTGACCTCTGAATTGCATTGGTTTTCATCATACATTAAATGCTAATGTAAAGTCATGACAAGTAGAAATGCATATTTAGCTCAATGGTTGCGCAATTCTGCTGTAAATCATAAATTGAAGCATATACTATAGTTTGGCATCATGAACTATCATTACTGCAAATACGTTGTTTCCTTGATCAAAGTTCATCATTAGCTTAATTATTAAAAATTTTCCTTGGTCACATCTCTGATTGATTCTTGTTTTTTTTTTAAGGAAAATTTTAAATTAAAAATTTTCCTTATGTTACTTTACGTGTTTTTTTTTTTTTTTTTTTTTTGTAAGTCTGTGAACGATTTTTTATGCGCCGTTGCGCGGAGCTCCGTGAGGTATAATTCAGCAAAATTCACACATTGATAGTACATGTCATTCTGCGGGTCTGATTCGAATTTGAAGGTTAAAGGTCAAAGGTCAAGGTCACAGCGATTTTTCAAAATCTCAAATTGGACCGCTTCTAGCTCACTCATTAATTAAGCTGGGGTCTTGCAACATACATCAATTGATCCAGCGCGTTAATATGTACAACAATGCATGGCGCTGTTACTGCTCTCAGATGCACCGTTCTTGCGTAATCTGGCATAATAATAATTACGACTTTTTTAAATGCTAATATCTTGGTTGTTAAGCGGGTTGTGGCATTGAAATTTGCAGAGTATATTGCTAGCATAGCCATCTTATGTAATTATAAGTTTAATTGAGGTTGCACCAAGGTCAAGGTCATTGTGGTAATTAAAGTATTTAATTGGATAAATTGATGATTATTTCGAATTTCGTAAATTTTGTAACTTTTTTGAGTTGCATACAACGTGTGCTGTCGAGTCTTAGAAGGAAATGTGATAATTCAGAATATTTGTGTGTTTTCAAGCGAAACACATCTTAGGCAACACTTAGCCAATTTCATTGCTTCCGTATTCCGTTGAACAAAGTTTGGTACTGATTATGTTGAATTCGCTCATGTCTGTCACACTAACTCATTGACTAGTAATGCTATTGACTTGTAACTGGCATCAAATGATTCAGTGCAGCAATATGTAAAATAAAGCTCGGAAGTATGTCTGCTCTTAGATGCACCGTTCTTGCGTAATCTTGCATAATAGCAATTATGACCTTTTCAAATGCAAATATCTCGGTTGTTAAGCGGGTTGTGGCATTGAAATTTGCAGAGTATATTGCTAGTATAGCCATCTTAGAAAATTATAAGTTTAAATGAGGTTGCACCAAGGTCAAGGTCATTGTGGTAATTAAAGCATTTAATTGCATAAATTGATGATTATTTCGAATTTCGTAAATTTTATAACTTTTCTGAGTTGCATACAATGTGTGTTGTCGAGTTTTGGAAAAAAATGTGATTATTCAGAATAATTGTGTGTTTTCCGTCGGAACACATATTATTAGGCAACACTCAGCCTCTAATTTCATTGCTTCGGTGTTTCGTTGAACAAAGTTTGGTACTGAACATTTTGAATTCGCTCATGTCTGTCAATTAGTAAGTTGCATTTATTAATAGAGCAAGTTATTTCGGATTAACACTGAAAGTTTGAAGGTCAAAGGTTAAAGGTCAAGATCGCAGTGATTTTTCAACGTTGAAAATTTGATCGCCAATAACTCATCGAATAGTAATGCTAGCGACTTGTAACTGACATCAAATGATTTCGTGCATCAATATGTAAAATAAAGCTCGGGAGTATTTCTGCTCCTAGATGCACCGTTCTTGCGTAATCTTGCATAATAGCAATTATGACTTTTTCAAATGCCGATATCTCTATGGTTATGTAAGTTGTGGACTTGAAATTCGCAGAATAAATGCCACGCATACACTTCTTACGAAATCCTGATTTAAAATGCAGTTGCTTGAAGTGACTGTCTGGTGGTATACTGCAATGATAATTGGCATAGCTTATTTCAATATAAGTCCACTGAGCATAGCAAGTCTACTGGGCTGAGCCCAGCTGACCTCTGATAAAGCCATAAATATGTCAACTTCTGTCAAGAAGAAGAGTAAGTTAAACCATTTGGCGCAATGGATTAATCTGCACAGCCTGTATGCTGTAGTATTAACAATCCTTGTAATTGTTGGATTGCATTGGCTTTCATCATACGTTAAATGATAATGTAAAGTCATGTCAGGTGGAAGTGCATATCTATATAGCTCATTGGTTGCGCAATTCTGCTGTAAATTATAAATTGAAACATATACTATAATTTGGCATCATGAACTAACATTACTGCAGATACGTTAATGTTTCCTTTATCAATGTTCATCATTAGTTCAATTAAAAATTTTCCTTTGTCACATCTCTGATTGATTCTTGTTTTTTTTTTTTTTTTTTCATTCAATTCATTTATGCATGCGTGGCTAGATGGCGTATATATATTTTTCGGTCATCCATGATCTGTCTAAAAGGTTCTTAAATGAGTTTATGAAGTCAACATTGACAACTTCTTTTGGGAGATCGTTCCAGTTCTGGATGGCTCGATGAAAGAAAGGTGGTGTTGCATCTTGTTTTGTTATCAGATTCTCAAACCAGCAGGGTTAAAGTTTGAAGCCAAATCCAGCCGGAAAAAGTCGACTAGCCAGCCAAACAATATCTGAGCCACCGCTGCCAGAATTTTACTGATCCGCTGATAAACACGCTCATTTGCCGACGAAAATCCATTGATCAGCCGCATTTCTTTCGAGAGATTTGGCAGGAAATGTGATTTGACAAAGTAAACTGTCAATATATGAGGGTCCACGGCAAAACAGGTTACACATGTAGGTCAGATATGTCGGAATAAATTTGGAGTACCAGTGGACAGCTGACACTCTCCTGAGTATTTTGATGCAAAAATCATGTGGATATCTCAAGAGGTTGCGAAGTTACAGTGTTTTGAAATCCGAAACATCAAAAACCGTCATATTGAAAAATTCCCGATTGCTGGAAAGTCTAGATTAATATTCATTTAGGCATATTTTAGGCCACAGGTATCATATCATGATGAAATTTGACATACATATTTTCCTCATCTTTCTACCTATTACATGTAAGTTTCATAGAGATTGAGCTTTAGCAAAAAAAAAGTTACAAGGTATTACAATAATTTTAAGGGACACCAGTTTACGGCTGAAAAACATGAAAAATCAAAGAATCCGAACTGAAGATAGAGATACATAATTTATTTGATATTCAAGCTACAGTAAGAACAATAAATTTGTTTCTTCTGGGGTAGAGGTGGAGGTGGAGGTAGAGGTTAGTGGTAGAGGTGGAGGTGGAGGAGTAGCTGGAGGTGGAGGAGGAAGAGGAAGAGGCGTGCTGTTATCAGGCCTAGCATCGGAACTGAAAAAAGAGAGAGAGAGAGCATAATGTAGTGAATATGTATATAAGCAAACAACAATTAAATTTTATTATTCGTATAAAAATTTCTAAAAGCTCTATTTGTCCTCTTTAAATATGGCTTAGGGGGTAGGAGTGGAGTCGTGCCCTTATTTTCGTCACTGGTAGGGCCAACAACACACTCAACACATACCCATAAACAAACTTGAAGGTGGAGATGCAAACTAGCTGCACCTCATGCATGTAGATAGTTTTCTTCTTCTGGTGCTTCAGCTTTGAACTGCACGTAATGTCAGACATCTTCATTCCAGCAGCAATTAGTCAGAGGAGCATCACATTTTGTTCACCTGGTTGCAGACTTAGGTTGATAAAAATTCACTGGGAACCTCTAACTTACAATATGAATAGGCAGCCATGTCCATTTTCATGTTGGCTATCTCTTCAGGTGTGAACAGCTGGCTGCCAGGACCATTTCAGAAGTGCTGGCAACTGCAACTGGAGAAAAGAATTGTATATAAGTCTGGTGCGCAACTGAATCGAACTAAGCACCCTAGTAAGAGTAAAATGCACATTTGTGGGTTGATTGCCGCAACCATTGCCAAGCCACTTCAAACCGATGCAAGCGCAATGCTGAGCCGATATCTCTGATTGGTGGAGCGGCTTACGCAGCTAGCCGGTCCTTTTTACTTCAGCCAGCCGATTCTGGCCAATTACAATCGGCTCCGGGGTCTACCATTCACCCATGAATGAAATAATTATGTGTGTAAACTAGTACCTCATAGTTCAGCGCTTTTTGGTTACACACATGGAAACTGCACACAAATCAATTGTAATTATAATAATTATAGCTCAAACTACTGAACAGATTTAGGTTTTCGAAAAAATCGATATTCGGCTGACATTATGTATTAATACTGGACAGCAACAGCACTAAAAATAATATCGTGGATGCGTCAGAATCAGAATGTATACTTCCATATCATAACGCACTTTATTTAACCGTTATGATCAGGATCGAAAGGGGTGAAAAAACGGAATCGTTGAAGCCATTGTCAATTCGAGGAAAACAAAGTTTTGAGAGCCTCAATAAACTGATTATTCCACAATTATTAAGCATGGGCTTCTTTCCAGCTGTCCCATGGATATTGTGGCGTTCAGGTAACTGGCGATTTTGAACATTTACATCATTTGTAGCAATCATAACAATGTTAGTAATAATATGTAATGTTAAAAAAGTTACAAAGTACAAACAGTGAACACTCATTCAGTCATTGACTGAGTGACATTGACTGTTATTTACTGTAAATAATTAACCAAACACTGTTATTAGACCCCGGAGTCGACTGCGCTGAAGCATTTCGACTAACTTGGATTATAATCGACTGACTTGGCGACTTAGTCGATATTTAAAAATCAACTTGGCTTCTCTTAAAAATCGACTTAATTAGTTAATAATAATTGGCGACTTCCCCTAACCATGCCACAAACTATATTAATCATAATGCACGAAGCATTATTACATGTATATTCATGATATAACCTAGCTCCCCGAAGGGTAGCGGAGCAGTTCCTACGCTACGGCTTGGGGAGCTAGATATTACCCATATACAAGCAAAGGACTAATTAAAGGACTAATTAAAGGACTAATTAAAGGACTAATTAAAGCCTAAGAAGTATATAGAGCCTAATTACTAGAATGATACGTTTCACTCAATTACTAGTATGTCTGCAGACTACACATGCTCAATAACATTTATTACTAATGGTATATAAACAACAATTAAAGGATTTGATGATACAAACTTGTATTATGAAGAATAAAATAATTTACTTTAGATACACGTAGCAAGTATACAGTGTTCAATCAAATGATCTGGTATCTGGACCCCTCCCCCTCCTCTCTCTGAGGGGCACCGAATAGCTCAGTGGGTTAAACCGGGTGACTGCAATCTTACGCCGACCGTGGGGATCGATGTCCCGGGTTCGAGACCCGATCAGGCCACGGGCGTTATGATTGTGAATTACAATTGTGATTCTTCAGTGACTCTGCAGTGCTGCCCAACTGCGTAACAAGGCCGGGCGCTGTGTACTACTGTCTATGGTGGTATGCAAGATAAAGAACCCTTGTTTATGTGCTTGTGCTGATCTTTAATGAATTGCCGACAAAAGACAGCTCGCATTCAAAGCGAGAGTTAATTAAAAAAATCCAGCCATAGATCTATTATGAACTTTAGGCGTTAACTCGAACGTTAACTAAACGGTGTCAACTTACATCTTGGATCATGTGTTGGAATCAACTTCCGATTCCAAATGTCATGTCAGTGAGTGGATGATGGAAGCAACGATTCATGAAATCATCAACCGCTAGTAATAGTTCTACATGTACTATAGTAGCCAGACCAGTATAACATACTATACTTAAAACACAACTTTGAAAGATGTGAATGCAGTAAAAACAACGGCAGCACCACAAGTCTAATCTGGCGTCGACAATACTCGACATGGGCACATGGCATCAGCTAACTTGCCCGCATGATATTAGGCACTTGCATGGGCTCGCAGGTTTCAGTTTTTTAACTGAGGGTTGAGCAAAAATCTAATTCATTCATCATTTATTTCACACAAAATACAATACATGTATATATTGATATGTGATATCATAATATTATTGTGTAGTAAAAAAAAAATGATAATAATAAATAAAAAATAAATAAAATAAAAAACAAAACCAAAAAAACCTAAATCTAACAAAAAGTTAAAAAGTGAACCTAATGGATACATATATCTTCAAGGATGTATTCTATATTATTCTATTCCCAATTGCTTGGGGTTGACCAAAGAATCTGCCCTTTGCATCTTATTTGGAAAGCTAGTTTTTTACTGGCCATCTGGAAACCATTGGCAAGTAGTTGAGTCTTATTTTGAGTGTAGTCCTCATTGGCAGCGATATGAGCAATTGCTTTAAGTACTGTTGATCTATTAATTTGACAAATAACCTACACAGCATGTAGAGCTGATTCAGCTGAGTGGTGAGTGAAATTAGTTTGTATGTTTCCAAATCATTGTTGTTGATGATGTACAATGTAGTTATTATATTACATGTACATTGCATCTTATTGGTTTATAATTTTTGGTTTATACAGTTAGGGAAAAAAATCTTAAGCTAATAAGGGTATTCATGAAATTGACAAGCAGCGAGCTGTGTGTGCAATAGGTGCTAGACTGAATGCCGTCTGAATATTCTCATATACAGAGAGATCTGAGATCGCCGCTGATGAATAGACTAGATAGGTGCATGCCTTTTGAAACTTCCAGTTCCCCTGGCACTGCCTAATATTCGCCCTGTACTTAACAGTTGAATGGAGAGAGCAAACTCTGTGATTACTGCTAAAATACCTTGGCGCTAGTGGCAGTGTAGGTAAATAATCTATTGCATTCGTTTCCTTCCCAACAGAACAAAGATTTATTTCAGAACATAATAAATAATTATAAGGTTATCGATATAAAGCTATAGACATTTATTTAGGAATCAATAAATGCACAATTATATAAGGTGAAAAAAAAATATTGATCTCCAGAAGAGGCAATAAAAAGAAAAACTCCACAGCTAGAGCCAACTAGTGCACAGTTGCAGTATAAATAAATCAATATCCTCCACTGACAAGAAAAGTATGTGGTGACTGTCAGAGTTGATTATCATGTCCCTCAGCTCACGAATTATTGCTGCATTGGCTGCCGTATTATCTGTGCAATATAGAAGAAAATCTTTTGATATTGGACTGGTTTACAGTATCACGAATCGTAGCGAAGTAATCTGCATCAGAGTTGCTGATGAAAGAGGAGTCACTACGCTGTATTATTAAGGTAACTGCTGATGGAAGAGGAACTAATACCCTGCATTAGTAGGGTATCTGCTGATGGAAGAGGAGCTACTATCCAGCATTATTAGGGTACCTGCTGATGGAAGAGGAGCTAATACCCAGCATTATTAGGGTAACTGCTGATGGAAGAGGAGCTACTACCCAGCATTATTAGGGTAACTGCTGATGGAAGAGGAGCTACTACCCAGCATTATTAGGGTAACTGCTGATGGAAGAGGAGCTACTACCCAGCATTATTAGGGTAACTGCTGATGGAAGAGGAGCTACTACCCAGCATTATTAGGGTAACTGCTGATGGAAGAGGAGCTACTACCCAGCATTATTAGGGTAACTGCTGATGGAAGAGGAGCTACTACCCAGCATTATTAGGGTACCTGCTGATGGAAGAGGAGCTACTATCCTGCATTATTAGGGTAACTGCTGATGGAAGAGGAGCTACTACCCAGCATTATTAGGGTAACTGCTGATGGAAGAGGAGCTACTACCCTGCATTATTAGGGTAACTGCTGATGGAAGAGGAGCTACTACCCAGCATTATTAGGGTAACTGCTGATGGAAGAGGAGCTACTACCCAGCATTATTAGGGTAACTGCTGATGGAAGAGGAGCTACTACCCAGCATTATTAGGGTAACTGCTGATGGAAGAGGAGCTACTACCCAGCATTATTAGGGTAACTGCTGATGGAAGAGGAGCTACTACCCAGCATTATTAGGGTACCTGCTGATGGAAGAGGAGCTACTGTCCTGCATTATTAGGGTACCTGCTGATGGAAGAGGAGCTACTACCCAGCATTATTAGGGTAACTGCTGATGGAAGAGGAGCTTCTACCCAGCAGTATTAGGGTAACTGCTGATGGAAGAGGAGCTACTACCTTGCATTATTAGGGTACCTGCTGATGGAAGAGGAGCTACTATCCTGCATTATTAGGATAACTGCTGATGGAAGAGGAGCTACTACCCAGCATTATTAGGGTACCTGCTGATGGAAGAGGAGCTTCTACTCTGCATTATTAGGGTAACTGCTGATGGAAGAGGAGCTACTACCCAGCATTATTAGGGTACCTGCTGATGGAAGAGGAGCTACTATCCTGCATTATTAGGGTAACTGCTGATGGAAGAGGAGCTTCTACCCTGCATTATTAGGGTAACTGCTGATGGAAGAGGAGCTTCTACTCTGCATTATTAGGGTAACTGCTGATGGAAGAGGAGCTACAATCCTGCATTATTAGGGTAACTACTGATGGAAGAGGAGCTACTACCTTGCATTATTAGGGTACCTGCTGATGGAAGAGGAGCTACTATCCTGCATTATTAGGGTAACTGCTGATGGAAGAGGAGCTTCTACCCTGCATTTTTAGGGTACCTGCTGATGGAAGAGGAGCTACTATCCTGCATTATTAGGGTAACTGCTGATGGAAGAGGAGCTACTATCCTGCATTATTAGGGTAACTGCTGATGGAAGAGGAGCTACTATCCTGCATTATTAGGGTACCTGCTGATGGAAGAGGAGCTACTATCCTGCATTATTAGGGTACCTGCTGATGGAAGAGGAGCTACTATCCTGCATTATTAGGGTAACTGTTGATGGCTACACAATAGCATGCGTGCATCATACATGTACATCTGTACACGAAAGCGTGCATGTGTACACCGCGAAGAAGGCGATTCAGCCAAATGCTGTGTGCGCTGTGTATTCAACTTTTAAGTATTCCGTCGCCGTCTGTTTGCTGTTCAGGTGATTAAACCTACTTTATTACGCCTCTCAACTTTCTTAGGAACTACGAATGGTGTGACAACTAATTAATTTGGACATCAGAGGGATTACGCAATTTTTTTTTGAGAAAAAAAATTCTATAACAAAGCTTGCCTTCTGTGACAATGATGATGGGTAAATGGTATATAACCGACACCTGAATGCTATCTGGGATCTGTGTTTGTGTTTTGGGATGCATCCTCTATATCATTCTTCATTAGTTCAAAACAACCAGGTTCTCTTTAATGTTTTTTCTTCTCTTTTCCTTAGCTTTGATTAGCTGCAATGAGCGATTGAAGGGGTCATAATTTGCCATTGACCAAAATGAAACACCCGATCACGAGAGACGTTGAATCATGCAAAGGAGGGGTCAAAGTCGAACAGAATTCTCCGATAAACAAAGTGCTATGGCGGATGATGCTGCTCGCCTTGTAAGTTGGTCTTCATGAAATTTTGATCTTTTTTACTTTTGTTGTTTATGCAGAGTTATGGTGTATGCATCGTACACGATTCTTGTGCACTTGTGTGAGAGAAATGGAGAAATCTCTTTCAGTTCATCTGCTATGGTTTTTGTTACTGAAGTCATGAAGGTATTTTAAGAAGGATAAACGATGAATGGTTCTCTGAGATCATTTCTATTTTTTTTTCAGTTGCTGATTTCTTTATCTCTTCTGCTGAAAGAATCCACGTCAACTGTTCTTTCTCTTCCTTCCTTCAAAGAAGTTCTTCCTTTCTCCATTCCTGCTGTTCTCTACACGTTCAACAACAATTTAGCTGTTCACATGCAGCTGCAGATGGACCCTGCCACCTATCAGGTTGGCGATCAGCAGTGAGATACTGTAGAACAGGAAATTTCTGCGGACTGCAAATTTCGCGGTTTTATGGCTCTGGCCTTTAATTCAGGCATATAGGGTCATAGTACAAGATCACCCAGAAACATTTCGTGTACATCTAATTCTTGCGGTTGATCGGGACCACGAATATAGCAAAGAATTCCACGCGGCGTGAAAATTTCATGTTCTACATTATATTCCACTGTTATGCCTCAATGGTGGACAAATTTCATTAGTGTACGCCAATATGCATCATTTATTCCTTTAGTGAGATATTGAAGTATCATGTTAGGAATCTAAATATTATAAAATCCAGAATTGTGCAGGTACAGTCAATATTTTGTTCCTCTAAAATATTCATTCCGACACACATGTATGGTGGCATATAACAAACTAAATTATCAGTAAGGCAACATTTTAGGGCAGCAACAGATGCCTTAGGTATATATCTTTTGTACATATAAAACAAATATTTAACATGTGGCAAAATACTTTTTTTTAATGACTGCGTGGCCATATTTGATCGAATGGTGAAGAAAGTGCGGTATTTTTAATGCACCTTCCTTGTGCAAGTTTCGTGGTAACTACAATTTTTGTGGACAGAATTCCATTTAATTTCCAGCACATCAAACCCAATTCCAGATAGCATTTTGTACTTAGCGTCCGTTGGGAGCAGACGTACATATATCCACGCATTTCAAGTTTCAACTAAATGCATCTTCAACAATTCTTCAACTGCCTTCATCACTTTTTAACGGTGAGCTATTCTTTATTCGATTGCATCATTCATCATGTATACACATGTATATCACATACATGCGGTGTTTTACGCTAACACGGGGTACAAGTAGCATCATTTTTTAAAATATGATTGATACGTTCCACATATTCGCAACAATTGCAGTTTTACGGTTGAGATTTTCATCTTTATCCATCAATATTTTCTTGATTATTATAATTGCATGTAACTATTGGGTACTTGATTACCCAGTTGTCATGTAGGAAGATCGGTAATTATTGGAGGATAACTAGCTCCCTTACTAGAATCCTGGATCCGGATTGATCTCAATCAATTGTTATAACTAATATGGTTAATTTTAATGTTTTCCTTGATTTGAATACGCCCAGGAGGAAGCTAAGAGCCCACGAGGCAGCAACACGCGGCGGCACCTGTCACCTATCTTCCGTGCCTGTCACTGATAGCCTGCGCAATTTCGATTGTGTAATTATTCTGCATTCACTCGTAATTACTGTCTTGCGGAGATTCACGAACCGGCAAGCATTGTTATAGAAATTTTTTTTTCAAAAATCTGATTGCGTAATACCTGTGATGTCCAGATTAATTAGTTGTCACACCATTCGTAGTTCCTAAGAAAGTTGAGAGGCGTAAAGTAGGTTTAATTACCTGAACAGCAAACAGACGGCGACGGGATACTTAAAAGTTGAATACAAAGCGCACACAGCACTTAGCTGAGTCGCCTTCTTCCACATGTACGCATGCACGCTTTCATGTACAGATGTATATGTATGATGCACACACGCTATTGTGCATACGTACATACAGAGCTCGAAATAAGACTCAACTACTCGACAACGGCGAGTAAAAAATCTCTCTGGCCAGTAAAAGTATGAAGAATGGTCGCCAGATGGCGAGTAAAACTACATATAATGCTATGTGCTATTTTTGGCAGCTTTCAGTTGAATTTATTTTCATTAAATTGATAAGAAATCAGGACCCCCTGCACATTCGGAACTTGCTTCCTAATTACAACTCTACATCATTCCTGGAATTATCTACATGTAGAAGACACATACGTCGTAATTTCCTTTGCCTGAGATTTTTAGGCATCAAATATTACTAATTAGGTACGTGGCGCTAAGGATTTAGTGCTCGCTGCAGGTTGATCAGGCGTTATTTCAACCAGTGAACTTTAGGAGAAGCGTTCGCCAATCTCACTGGACACAAACAATAACAAACATGCAGATCAGCTACATTCTGCTACATCATACGTGTTGTTATATATCATAGCATATAAAATTGTACATAAGCCTGTATTTTCCCTCTTTCTGTCTGAGTTACAAAAAAAAATAAAATAAAAAAATAAAAAATGCACTATGCATATTTGCATAGTCAGATACATTCATTCAGCAGAACATTAATAATATGCATACGAGAAATTATAGAAATAATAATTTGAAAATGAAATATGAAATAAATTGAACTAATACATATAATGCGTATAAAACAGTAATGAAATAAAAAGAACATACTGGATTTGTAATAATATTATATATCTATAATAAATTTTTAACTTTCTCTCTTGATATCTTATTATATTCACAATCAGTTTTATGTTTGCATGACCAAAATTCCAATAAAGCTTTATTAAAATGATAGTGTGCCTCATTACATTAATTTTATGTTCGCATGAGTGGAATCACATGGAACATGCATTTCATAGTAAACTGAGCGATAACGACTCTTTAAAATTGTGATATCATGAAACGATAAAACATACTTATGGCGCAACCAGCTGTGACCTGTCAGACCGTTTTCGTGATCACAAATAATGCAGGGAAATCCAAAATATAATTTATAATAGTGCATATAATTATTTAATTCCCACACTCTACCTCGTTGGGGCTGCTCCCCAGTATCTGTCTAATACTGGCTATGCCCTACCGCTAAGTGTCAATCAAAGGATTTGCATTTTTCTTTATGATTTTTCTCATTTTTATTGTTTGGCTATTAACACATGGCCTTTATAAAATGCCAGCATAACCAAGTAGAGCGAAACACACTTTTCTATTGCCAGAGTGATAGTAATGAATGCTTTTGACGCATCGCTTATTAGATAAAGGTGGCAGTGCATGGTCACAGACGATCGACCTGAATTAAAATTGGTTGGGAAAGTGACATAGTATGTATCAGGTATAAAATCATTGCTATTTATGCTATTTTTTTTATTTTTTTTTCAGAATTTCTGGTGAGTAAAAATATATTTTGGCGAGTAAACTTTTTCGCTTATTTCGAGCCCTGTGTACATACATGTATGTGCTTTGATGTGCGATCTATGAGCGGCTCACATGCATTATACTATAGTAAGCTTTTGATAATATTCAATTATCAAGGAAGATTGGGCGATAATGCCGTGCATGAAACTGAAAAGTTGAGGTGCGCTCGTTGTTATGACTTCCACGAGATATGCTGCGTGAATTATGATTTTTGCGCATCAATTATCAGTCGTATTCATTCTTACACTTAAATGACCAGCTGTGCACGATTATACCAACTCCTAAATTGAGGGGGCGGGATTCTAATTGTTATGGCTTAATTAAGAATCGATTGCTTGATGTTCAGATGCCATATTCATATGATATTGCTGCAGCTCCATATACCATAGGTTCTGCTGTAATTGCTCTAGTGGTAATGTAAGAAATCTCGTTTTGATAGCTCTTCTTGTTGGATCCTGAATCTTCGCCGAATCGAGATTGTTGATTATTCATTATAAGATATAATCCATTTGCTTTAATGCTATACTCTGCATTCAATTTTGATTTAATACTACTGAGTTACTGATATATGTTCTTCTCTTTCTAGATTACCAGGCTCGGCTGTGGTGGATCGAACACAAACAAGACTGTCTGGAACAGCTTGCTGGAGCTGATGACCGTGTCGGCACAATCAGGGTTCAACTCTCGGAGGTTCAACAACAGCAGTAAGTATTTGGAATTATTTTCAATGTGTTTGAAACTGCTATGTTTCCCATTCTTTTGTATAAATATTTGTGTATGGATAATCCAAGTTGATTTCTTAGTACTTCCTAGCTATGGTAATTAGTATGATTCTGTTCTTTCAGTCGCTATCTGCCAAAAAAAAAAATCAATTCATCCTCAACCAGTTTTGATGAAGTGGGACATTGCAGTCGGAGAAGCAGCGTTCTACGAAGCCCATAAGCTCACGAGGTTCCACAAGCGAGGACCTTTTGACATGTTATTGTTTAATTATACTCATACTTTATCATTCATTTTTATTGCCACATGGTTTTGTCTTTTTGATGCAAATATTACAAAACCACCTATTATAATTAAGTATCATGTGACCATGTTAATAGTATGTTTACTGTTTATGTCTTATTAATTAAAATATTAATTTTAAGTCTGTGTGTACAACAAGCCCATGTAGCTATTGCGTACACTAGGAAAATATTATTTATGCATATATTTGTGTACTTCTGTGGCACTGATAGTGGGTAAATGGCATATATCCGACACCTGAATGCTATCTGGGGAAGCATATGTATTAATTTCTGGCATTCAGATCTGCATACAATGTCATCTCTTCAGTAAACAATCGCCTAAGTATTACAAAGGTATCATTTATCGTCACAGGTGAGGCCTAATCTCCTAATCCCTTATGTAAACAGCTGGTAAAGCGCCACATATGTGCACATTCGTGCCATTTCACTCTGCTATCGCCGACTGTTTTGGTTAATCCGCTAAGTAAATTGCCACATTTGTACCATTATTTGCCACATCTGTGTCACAAACGCAATCTATTTGTTGGTTTAAAGCAATTGCTTTGTGATGGCATTATTGTATAATTGTTGCAGCTTTTTGTGTTATTTATGTGGCAATAAACTGTGCCATGAAAAAGATATCAATCACAATCATGACAATGACACTTGAATGCTATCTGGGATAGACAGGAAGTGTACTTAATTAAAATCAGCGATCACATGTTATGAGAAAGTGTGATGAGAGGCCTACAAATCAAACGTTGGGCACCCAAAGTGAGCCCTTGACAGTGATATCAGTAGAAGTGCGCTCAATCAAAAACTAATTATAACAGGGAAATAAAAAAGCTACGCGCGATCTTGTGAATAGTTGCTCTATCTTCTTCTTTTATGTGCCTTAATTGCTTATGAGCGTTGGCGATCATGGCTCGATACCGCACCCTGTCTCCCATAATATGCAGTGTATTGATGGGCTCTTCTCTTAACCAGCGACACAAACAATCAGTGATGTTCTCACGCTGCCTCCCTCTACTTCTCTTTCCTTGGATCTTTCCTGTTGTAGCCAGGTGTTCTAGGTTTTCCCTCCTCATCACATGCCCAAAGAATGCTTCTTGGCCCTTTCTAATGCGACATAGATTCCTCTCTTCCCCCGCTCTTCTTAATTAACTTCAACATTAGTTTTTCTGTCCATGTATGAGATCCGCATCGTTCTCCTATAGAACTACATCTCTGCTGCGTCAATAATTCTCGCTGTGCTGTTATTCAGCGTCCAAGCCTCACTGCCGTACTTCATTGGAATGACATAGCAGTTCAGTACTCTCTTCCTGGGGGTCATGGAAATTCAAGGATTGGTCAGTTTTTTGGATAGATCTGCAAATGCACTATTCGATTGTGCACAGACCTTCCATTGCTGTTGGCACCATATAACACACGTTAGTGTTGGTGTGCCGTAAAACACCAATTTCCTTTCCTTCCATTGCTGTAGATTGTGGAACCAAAATATTTAAACTTCTCAACCTGAACCAGTGTGGAGTCCTTCAGCTTCAAATTGCATGTTGGTTTTTCTGCCTTTTTGTGAAAATAGCGAAGGCAGAGACAGTGAATATGCACTTGTTGTGACTGAGATTAATTACGGTACTAAGGGAAAATCCAGGATCACAGCACATGTGCTCAGGGATAAGCACGTGACGATGTTTCGCACACTGAGTTTAACCAGAGAAAAGAAAGGTCTGAGAGAAGAGGAGAGAGACCAGCAAAGAGAAAGCAGAAAAAACCTGAAAAAGACAAAATATGTTTGAAAACAAAAAATAAAAAAATGCATATAATTTTTTTCAAACCTGGTATCTCATTTTTTCCTAACTTTTTCTGTCATCTTTGGATTGTCAAAAATCATCAAAATAAACTCCAGATTGCATGAAAATCAATGGGCTACCTTTGAAATTTGCTATTTTTTTCTCCCGGGCTAGCATGCCCCCTGACCTCCCTAGCTTTTTTGGGTCCCAAAATCTTTCAGCCTTTTTCCTCCTTCAAGAGTGTGATCCCTGTGCTTGATTATATTTCTATTCCGTATCATGATGGTACGTAGCAGTATTTTGGTTATATGGCTCATGAGGCTAATAGTGCGACGCTGATTACATTCGTTCGCACCTGGTTTCTTCGGGAAAGCTATGAATACTGATTTCAGTAGATCTTCTGGGATGTTCCCTGTGTCGTATATCTTGTTCAGACTGTTAGTGAGCTTTAGCACACCAAGATGTTCTAATGCACTAAACATTTCCACGGCTACACCATCGGCTCCAGTTGCCTTTCCGGTCTTCATCTTCTTCAAAGCGTTTCTCACCTCCTCTGCCAAGATAGCTGCCCCTTCTTCATTGTACTCTACAGTGAAATTGTCACCTCTCTCGCTGTTGTACAGTTTTTGTATGTACTCTATCGATCCGTCTCTCGCTGATCTTGTTTTTCTCTATCATGTTTCCTTCCTTTGACTGAATGCATCCTGTCTGCTGTGATCTCTTCTTACCACTGAGATCTTTTACCTTCTCATGCATTCGCTTTGCATCAGTCAGATGCAATCTCTCCAGCTCATCACACTCTTTATTCAGCCACTCTTTCTTTGCGGTATTGCACATCCTCTTGATCTCTTCATCTAACTCAGCATATCTTTCCTTTTACCTTCTCATGCATTCGCTTTGCATCAGTCAGATGCAATCTCTCCAGCTCATCACACTCTTTATTCAGCCACTCTTTCTTTGCGGTATTGCACATCCTCTTGATCTCTTCATCTAACTCAGCATATCTTTGACATTGTCTCTCCTCCCCTCACCAGTCTCCAAGTATGATGGTATTCTCTTGGGATTTGCATGTCTCCTCTGTCATGTTCTTGCTCTTATTCTTTTTCCGTTCATCCATCTTGTCTAGAATCTCCTCTGTTATCCAGATCTTCTTCCTCTTCTTTTTCTTTGGTGGTATAGTTTTCTCAGCTGCAGATCTTATACTTTCAGCAATTTTTCTCCATTCAGTTTCAATATCTGTCGTGTTTTTCTCTGCCAAGACTTGGAAGCGATTTGAGGACGAAGTCTTCCTTCACTTTCGGCACGGTCTTGAATAGTCCAAGATCTAGTTTCTTGCTTGGCTTTGCTTCCCCAGGTTTCCTCAATTTCAGCTTAACTTTTGCTATGATGGGATTATGGCCACTCTAACAGTCGGCTCCGGGATATGACTTACAGCACTTGAGGGAATTCCTAAATCGTTCTTGCACCAGTATATAATCAATTTGATTACGGATATTATATCCTGGGCTTCTCCATGTCCGTCTTCTGCGTGCTCGCTCTTTGAACCAAGTGTTATCAATGATAAAATTGTTCTGCCTGGCCCATTCTACTAGATCTCCTCTCTCGTTCGCAATTTCGAGACCATATGGTCCAACGACATTGTCTCTCCTCCCCTCACCAGTCTCCAAGTATGATGGTATTCTCTTGGGATTTGCACATTTTCTTTGCCTTTTCAACTGTTTTATAGAAGTCTTCGATGTCTTCTGTACTGCTGTCACAAGTTGGAGCATACACTTGGATGATAGTTGTGTCCATTGTTTCAATTGTAACTTGACTAGGATGACTGTCTGATATTGCCCAGAAACCTTTCAGTGCCTTCGCTTGTTGCTGGTCGAGGATGACCCCGACCCCTCTCTTATGATGTTGCCCTCCTGAGTAAATGACCAGATGGTTGTTTGATTTAACTTTTTTGCTGTCTGTCCAACGAATATCCGATAGGCTTAAGATGTTAATGCCCATGCGCTTCATTTCTGTGATGATGTTTTCCAGTTTGCCTTTCTGATGCATCATACGTACATTCCAAGTTCTGATAATAGCTGGATGACGGTCGGGTGCCTCCTGTGATGCATGGCGGTCCCTACCGGACTAGGCTCATCCATTGAAGAACCCTTGCACGTCGTTGTGAGATACATTGTTTGGTCTGACCATGAATGTTCTTGGGATGGGATACAGCAGTGGTTTCCCGTTGCCTTCTGTCGGGTGCAGATTATAGACTTGCCCAAGTCTGGTTGCAGTTTAACGTCATACCCAGGACAACTGCTCTATCTAACCTCCAAATTTCACGTTTCTAGTATTGCGCACTCTATGTTAGTCCGAGAACTTTTCAAACAACCCTCATATATCTCGCATCTAGACCTAGTTCTTAAATATTTTTGACTTCATGAGCGTACCACATGCCTACAGTCATCCAGTGCTAGGCATAAATCATAAATGTGACCCAGTTCTGTTACAAAATATGGAAAAATTTATGATTGCTCTCAATTGAATCATCAAAGAATATGATCAATTTCATGATTGTAGCCCATGATTGTTAAATACAAATTTCAACTTTTGACCTTCAAAAATATAAATGGCTTGGCCGCTCCATATCTTCAGGATCTCATCAAAATTTACACCCCAAACCGGACACTCCGCTCATCGCATGATTGCCTTTTAACATGTACTACTTTTAAACTACAAACTGTTGGTGGTCGTTCTTTTAAACATTCAGCTCCACTTTTATGGAACCAACTTCCAAAATTTATCCGCTCATCCGATTCACTCGAATCTTTTAAAATGCTTTTAATAACATATCATTTTAAAAATGCCTTCTGACTGTTTAACTGTTTAACTTACAGTATTAATTTTACTTCTCTATCTTCTTTGATCTTTTATTTAGCTTTTATCATACCTTTTATCACATCATAATTTTTACCTCTTTATTTTTGTGTCCTTCAATTTCATGTAATGTTTCACTTTATACCAATTGTAACATGCCTTCGAACAACGCCAGTTGCAGAAGGCATGGAATAAATGTGAATAAATAAAACTAATTAATTAATTAATTAATTAATTAATTAATTAACTAACTAATTAATTAGTTAGTTAGTTAGTTAGTTAGTTAGTTAGTTAGTTAGTTAGTTAGTTAGTTAGTTAGTTAGTTAGTTAGTTAGTTAGTTAGTTAGTTAGTTAGTTAAATATAGCCCAATGATCCAATGAATGAGGTCGGAAGTAAGGTCAGGTAACTGGAGCAACAAGGTTAAAGAACAAAATTGTATTTTGACTATATATAATCTTGGAATTATTGATTAATGTTATCAGTAATTATTATTATGTTCTTGTTACCTTAATTAGGTGCTATCAAACTTGAAGATACTCACAACTGCTGCTCTGTACAGAATGATAATCAAAAGGTGCGACAACATTGCATGCACTTTTTTTCGTTGATAATTTTCAACTTTCTTTTTGTAACAGACCGATCTCAGTATTGCAGTGGATTGCTCTTGGCATGCTCACTCTAGCTGGAGCATTCAACAGGTAAGTCATAATCCATCTATGGATGTAATTGAATAAATTATACTTCCTTGCAGCTATGGTGGTCTGCAATCATCAACTGAATCCATGTCGGCTGGTGTGATTCACTTGACGCTACAGGGTCTTCTCATGATCTCACTCTACGCTCTTGTGTCGGGATTAGCTGGTGTTTACATGGAGTTTATCCTCAAAAGACGCTATGAGGCGGGTAAATTTTATGTTTAGGTGTACATAGGAAATTTCTAGCCTGCACCATCTGCTTGAAAACAACTTCATGCCACAGTATTGAAACCATCGATTATCTAAATTTTGTGTTTGATTTTGTAACAATATAATTCAGGAAATGGATGCATATAATTATTAGGCCATTCAATGATATAACCTATGATATCACTTCGGACACACTTCTTCGATTCATGATTTGACAAACCCAACTTCGTTGAAGTTTTTTCCAATCAGAATCATCAAATTCATGTCAATACGCCTGCGCTCTGTTACACTGCAGTTGCTACGAATTTACTGCGAATTGATGAGAACTGCATTTCTGATAATTTCCGGTTATTACCGGGAGAATCGAGAGGATCGTTATGTTGAATTATAACGATTCTCTCAGTTGCACTCATAACGATACTCTTAACCCTGGACACGATTAGGTTTCTCTGTTATGCATGTCGTTAGGTCACAAACTCACAATGTTATCGACTTCCGTCTGATGTGACGCCTGTTATTTCGACCATTCATTATTTGAGTTACAAATCTGGCGAACATTGATCGTAAGAACGTACTCTTAAAAACATTTGAATTTGCTTTTTACTCCTAATCAACAAGTTAATAATAATAATAAAAATAATAATAATAATTTATTTTGTACAAAAACATGTACAGGAAAAAAGAACGGATAAAGAAAAACAAAACAATAAAGGTAAATATAAGTGCATACAGTAATCCAAATGTGAAACTAGGCTGTGCTATACAACGAGTGAGAGAGAGAACCTGAGCTAAACTAGAAAATAAAAAACTTAACAAAATACAGATTTGCATCAATTCAAGATAATAATTATACAATCAATTAATACATAGTGAATTAATCAAAAACAAAACATCAGTATTATCGAATTCGTTGGATATACTCAAAATATTATCTCTTATATTACATAATTCTTTGATACCCATTGCGGTTGCATTATTGTCAATGTTGTTACATGTCAATGGTGTTACATAATATATTTGACTGACTCAGCATGATTCGCCTATTAAGACCAACAGATCGAGGATCGACTAAAGGGAAGAGAGTGAATGAATGACCGAACAAGTCTATTATTGCTGACAGAACAGCTGGAATGAAAAGTTTTAAACCGGTATAATAACTGAAGGGAGATTTCTGGAGAATTCATTAAATAAGGAAGTATGTTACAATGAGTACGTGCAGGTACTCTCCAAATCCTGCGGACAATTTTCCGCAAGATGTAACACAGTGATTCTACATGTATCTAGACAATATCTCTGGCATATTCATCCATGTTAAATTTGTTCATGTACGCACAAATACAGAGTGGGTCAAAAGTAGTCTTATCTACTCCATGTTATAAACAAAACTTAGAAATTTGCTAAAATTTATCCATTATTCCAAAACATTAATACCTGATATGGGATGACTTATTTATACAAATAAATCGAATTAAACGTTAACAATATTTTGAATGATGGAGGGACATTTAAATTCGAGTGGTAAGTAATCGCGAAGAGTTTCTGTGCGTGTAATCAGATGTGCGAAAACCCAGGATAAATAGCCAAAATATTATAGCGCATTTCCATCAAATGCAGGAGTCATAGCATATGATGAAATGATTTGCAGATCCACGTTTGGTATACCAGAATGGCTTATATTCATTTTATTCATTTATACTCATAAAATGCTTTCACTTAACGTCAACCTTATAGTTCAAATACTTGTTTGGTTTTAAGGCCTTCTTACAACTGATACAAATCCATTCAGTTTGATGCAACAATTATCTAAATCGGAGCAATAGTTATAAAGTTACAGCCTGTTTACTAGTCAACCCCACACGTAATCGAAAATGAGAAATTTCCGTTAAAATGTTGGCGAAAATTCAAAATAATTCAACTGTTAATACAATAGGCTTAATTATACACAAAATATCAGAACTCATTGGTCACAGCTGACACGATTCTTGTATGTGAGAAAAGAGGAGATAGTTTTCTTTATTTTGCCATCAAACATGAAAATCAACATTTTGAACCCATCTGACCTCTCAATGCTTGTTTCTCGGCAGTGTGCTCAGCGACTTAGTGCGGGTTTCGGCTCGAGGGATCACATATGATAGTGAGGCTTTATATATGTAATAAGTTTAGTTGCTTTTTCCCCTTTCAGATGTCTCTTCACCTGCAAAATTCTCTGCTCTACCTTTTTTGTGTTCTGCTGAACGGGTCGTCATGGCTCTGCACTGTCGCAACATCTGATAACTCTGGTTTGATTATTATTTTTATTATTATTATATATATATACATGTATATTTTTTTTTTTTTTTTTTTTTTTTGAGAATTCAATCAAATTTTAATTTTATTTTTTTGCACTATATTTACAGTTGAGGATGGAAACCTCTTTAATGGATTCAATATTTTCACTTGGATCCTAATCTGCTCACAGGTGAGTCAGTATTAGTTGAAAATTAAGTGCTGGTCTAGCTAATCTCCATAATAATTCGGTACGCAGGAATATCAAATGTTAACAACCTATGTTTTATGATACAATAGCAAATTTGACATTCTTAACAGACTTATAATAGGGCGTTATATTTTATTTGTGACCTTCCACGACGAAACCCGTCTAAAAGTCACAAAATAAAATTTCTGACCTTATGGTATATTCATAAAGAGCTGCCAATTACTGTTAATATGATACCAAAAATGAATCAATTATACCTCTTGTGGTTAAGAAGTTATGAGCATTTGAACCATGCGACCGTCACGATGTCAAAATGTGGGAAAACGCGATTGAATATTGCGGAGAATCTTCATCACGGACGTGCGTCGCCATGGTGACGGAGCGTCTTTCAGAGTTAACATCATAACCCGGACTATGACCCGTTGTAAATGCCTTCCAATGGCTATAAATGGCTGGAAACGACCACTAATATTGGGGGTCCATTAAAATTGAAATTAAACCAATTTATAGCTCAAAAATGCACATAATTGTTGTTGCATTTTGAAGTTAAGATGTTGGTCTACATGAAAATTGAAATATTTTCGCCTCAGGCGGTTTTATCATCGAGGAAATATAATGAGCGAGGACACGTGGGCAAAAGCCTATGGGGGGCGATGTCTTTCGCCTCGCGAGCGCATGTTGTTGTGTAATTAGAGAGTATATGTTTAGCTCCTTATCTGCAAATTCGTCTCGCCGCTAGTTGAAGCGAATAAGTGTAAAGCCATAACGGAATTAAAGATTTATTTGGAAGAAATCTTTCAAGAAATAGTGAATTTGGGCTGAAATATATATTTATATTCGACAAATAATAATATTATAATATTCACAAATACATATAGCATATTTTTATACATGTATTGGAGAATATTCAAAGGACATTAACACGAAATCAAGCAATCAAGAAATAGTAATGAATCAATTAATATAGTAACAAAAAGATATTATAGAATTATTTGCCAATAGTTCTAATAATGCCTATGCTCTTATAATCTTATAATTAAAAAAATATTTCTTTTCAATATACGTCTCATAGTATTTCTATTATTAATGCATATAATTTTTATTAGGTATTAATATTATTGTTTTTATTATTATTTATTTTGTATTTTTATGTGTATTATTATTAATTTATTGCGCTTGCCCTTATTTTTTTGGTGTAAAGATCTATTGTATCTATCCTTTCTTCAAATGAATCTCCCTTTAAATCGTTCGCCATTCCTATTAATTAAGAAGACTCAGCCCGCATCCTCGCTTCAACGATTGGCGAGGCGAGTTTAATAACCCAAAAAACATTCCGTGGGCTCGGCGTGGAGACGCAATCGCTTTGCTTGAAAAACGAAAACGTTTCTGATAATGTTTTTAAAAAGTCGAATAACTTTGTAATTATCCGCGATATTGATTTGGGATTTTCACGATGTATTTGTGATGGTTGCGTCTCTATATATCTTGTAAATTTCAAAGCTCTCGCTCTCTGGAGTAAAAAGATATGACCATGTTAAAAGTCATTTTTCGGCCGGGTATAGGAAAACCCATGTTAAACGGGGACTGGCGCTCGAGCTGACCGTTCCTAAATCGCAAAATGCGCTCGCGAGGCGAAAGACCGGCGTTTATTCTTCCTCCATGGTTTTATCCCTCCCTTTAATTATCCCTTACACTCAGTGCGAATTTAGCTTGATTTCGTCATGGCGGGTCACTTGTAGCTTATCTAATCTTAACAATTGATAACAAACATGGTGTTGGCTTTCTCAGGCGGTGTGCGGCCTCATAATGTCTGCTGTTATGAAACACGGCAATAACATCACTCGTCTCTTCCTCATTTCCTGTGCAATGCTCGTCACAACTCTACTCTCAATCGCCATATTTTATCTCAAACTCAACGTTTACTTTTGCATTTCTTTTCTTCTTGTTATTGGAGCTCTTATTCTCTACCACAAAACTTGATACTGCATGCAGCAATTTTTTTTTTCATGCACCAAATATTATCAATTCTCTGCATTTCAATGTTGCTAGTTGGTTGAATTATTATTTTCTTCCCAAGTTTTGTTTCGAAAACTGATTTGTTTTTTTCTTCCAATCAACTGATACTTTTGTGTGAGTTATAAATTGTTTCGTGTAGTATTATTGATGTCTCTGTATTTCCTTGAACACTTTTTATGTATTTGTTTTTCTTTCATAGCTGAATAAACATGTAACATGTAATTTCAATTGTAACAAAAGTACATGATCCTTGTAAGATATTATTATTTTCTTCTCAAATGGCAATGCAGTCAAGATCATCCACCATGAAGACTTGTACAACTTAATTTTACTCATTTTTACGTAGCATTAATTAAAAACATTTTATGACCAATTTTATTTACTTTTCTTGCAGAATCTATGATATTAACAGAAGTCAAACGTGATGTAATTGCTTTGCTTTTGTAATAACAACCGATGTTTTGGTCACAATTTTATGCGTTGTAACGATATCTGCATACCCGATTTCGTTTGCCCTTTGCTCTGTTGTCTTCTGCCTGTGCAATAAAATGTATTCTTCATATCGATACAAATGTTACGCGTTGTTTTTATCTATGATTTAGGTGGATTAACTTTTGGGGAAAAATCATGACATAATTATAATTTCGTGAAATAAATTAATTGGGGATCGAGTTACGTGTTTGAATGTATGGAGCTTCACATCCAAGACTAATAATTCATTCCATGGTTCTGATCAGTTTTATTTCTAGCATTGGCAAAAGGGCTGATTGTATTACGGGTGCTAGAAGATAAATGAAACACAATGAAGACAGATCACAAAACTGAGTGTAATATGCACCTGTTTCTCATCATGCACTAGAACAACGCGCTCAGCCATATCTCACAGTCGGGGCAGTACTGCCGACTCCTGACTTACCGACCCATTATTATGCATCACAATTCACAAATTGCATACGTGTGCGCACAGACAGGGGTAACTATTGCATACGTGTACCCCGAGGAGGTTCATAGACACTCGAGTATTGACGGTAATCGAATGCCACTCTTCGGTCATACGAACTGGCATTTTTCATCTGTTGTCCATTGTGCTACCTTTTCAATCTGGTGTCAATCGTGGTGTTCATTCGCATGTGGAGGCAGAGTAGGACACCTGTGCTCCTGGCTCTCATTGCTCTGTGCATTGCTGACCCACTTGCAACCATCATTAACGCTGAATACCTGATCTGGGCCACCACTGAGTGGTCACCGATGCAAAACACGGATGCTGGCTGCAAGACCATCAATTGGTTGGCACATGATTGCTCTAATGCATTGTGTCTCCTCCTTGCCATCGAACAATTCGTCGAGGTGTTCGTTCCTCATGTTGGGACAAAATGAGAACAAATTCTAGCCGCCGATTATAATTCCGAAAATCTACTTGGTTTGGCCAAAATCGGACGACGAATATGGCTTCTGAGCGATTTTATGCACGTTAACAGCGTAAGTACTCAACGTAAACACGACAGTCGCCATGACAACAGAGTGTTGGAATTCACCCGAACGGCGATTATTCAACGAATATTGCATTATATATTATTGTATATCATCGTATTGAGAAGGGCTGGTAATAGTTGTAAGAATATTGCTTTTTTTTGGCTGCATAAAACTGAATATAAGATAAGATATAAATTTAATGCCCGAAGGGATATGTTTGGCCACAAGAATTAATTGAAATGATTGATGAAGGGATGAAAGTTCTCTTGAAGCGAGCTATCCGAATTCTTGGAGTCGACAGTCTTCTTGCAGATGGTAGCAGTTTCTAGTGACGATTTAGTGGATGGCGCTGATCTTGCATGATCTTCTTTGCAAGTTTGATTGTTCTTTTTTTAGTGGTGGTTTTCACATTCAGATCTCTGAGAGCAATCAGTTCTTGCCCTGTGTAAGCTTTTCGTTCCATCTCTGCCTTACAATGAGACTGGTGATGAGTCTGATGAGTCTGATGACTTGTAGCCTTGTTGCCACTGAGCAGCACCAGAACATGATCCAGGGACGAATCTAGTATCCAAATGTTCTTTGATAGAAGTGGAATACAGATTTTATAGTTTCCACTTCCAGAATTCCAATCTGACGTGATAAATTCACAATTTTATCCAAAAATAAGAAGAGAAATTGCGTCCTTCCCTTTTCGTCACCATGGAAACACGGAGACAATATGAGACATTTACATGTTAATGGAGCATAAATTGGCGCTTTGTACAATCACTCTCCCCTGTATGCTTTGATCATTGGCCGAATCGTCATATGGAGCCACTCGTTCAATTTTGTCTTCTATGCTTTGATGGGAACGAAATTCCCTTCAGTGCTGCACAGAAACAAATGAGTATGACATGCATACACATATGGAAAATACTGTGAATCCAAAAGTACATTACAATCGCACACCTACTGCTTGTTCTTTTAATTAGCTGAGCTATGTTTGCCGATGGGAAATTACACGGTATATGGCGTACAGGAAAACGCTTTCGCCATCAGGTTCACTCGAATTATCCATTCACGACAACTCAATGACAAAGATGTAGACTACAGAGAGATGTTAAGTAAATCTCCATGCCTGAGATATAATTATATCATATAAGGCATTAGTATTTAAGATATATAAGGTTGAAAGCACTATTGGTACGAATAAGAATAATTGGTGTCATTACGTTAATTTTTCCGCAATCTACATTTTCCTTCATCGAGCCAGTTATTCTTGAACTTCACGACTCCACCAACTCCAACCAGTTGGTGTATACTGGATACATTTGGTGAGATTAATTCTCAAAGAATCTTGGGAAATAAAGAGATGTGAATTAACGCAATGTGCTACGAAAAGCGCAAAATACTCTCATTTTAGGGTCGCTATACAATCAAAATCATAGTCATTTTTTTGGGCACCGAAATGCGGAGAAATGGTTTTGTCATCATTCAAAACAAATCCCACACAAATTCATTCCGAGCTGTGTCAGCCTTGATTTTAAGTAACTGTTTTCACTTTACTCTTTTTACTATTACCTTTCTCAACAAATCTTTATCATTCAAACCTAGTTGGCACCATATAACACTACCCTGTGTTGGTGTGCCGTAAAAATCCAATTTCCTTTCTTTTCCTTTCCTTTCCCACACTAATGCATTCCCAATTAAGCCTGAAGAAGCTAGGGCTGATTGAAAACAAAAGTTTCAATCAGGCCTATATAGACCTTCATGTCAAATCTGAATATTAACTCTGTGTGTATATATTATAGATCAAACTAAAGAATTGCTGGAAACAAATCTATTCTATTCTACGGGTGTTTTATGGGATTTCATGGTAGCACCCACCATAAAATACAACTTATTACCTAATAATCATACTAAATAAATAATAGATGCACTCTCATCGCAGGCTTCCAACAAATATGTCACTGGCACGCCAAAGACAAATCAATAGCTCGCAGTTGCCAAGAGAAACCTTAATTAAATTAAATTAAATTAATTATTCATCAATATTCGACCGGGAGCCTCAATTGCTCCAATGTGTGTGGAATGGAGAGGCCAGCTGTACCAAAAATTAATCCTCCGATTATCGTCGAAAATGAATATCCCGAAGAAGGAATTGAAGAGGAGAAAGAAGATGTCAGCGATGAAAACAAATTGGGGAAGGATTTGATGAAGCGGAGGAGGAGTCTGAAGGATAAACCCAAAGAGAGATCGGAGTCGGATGAGGAGTATGACACGGATATCGAGAACGACGGTAATCCCATTTCATCTTATTTTACGGTTAATAAAGTATTATTATTATTATTATTATTATTATTATTATTATTATTATTATTATTATTATTATTATTATTATTATTATTATTATTATTATTATTATTATTATTATTATTATTATTATTATTATTATTATTACAGATGTAGCAATTAAGGATCGTACATCTTTCAGGATAATTATTGATTTGCATTATTATAATATATTGGCTAAATTAAGCCTTTCAATGAATGGGTAAATATTTTACTGAGTACATTTGGTGGTGAGTTATTTATAGTTAGAGTTATTGAATAACGGAGATTTTGACGAAAGTATTCATGCCGAAACCGAGTGACGAGCTATTTACAGTAAAACCTCGATGTGTCGAACACCCGTCCCTCGAATGTCTCCCTGTGTCGAAGTGTTTTCGAAGTCCCGACGATTCTCCTATACTTTACCCTTAGCATTAACATTTGTCCTTCGAACGTCTCATTCTCGAATTTATTCCTGTGTCGAAGTGTTTTCTGTGACCCCGAGACACATTTTCGATCTATAGCTCGAAGTCGAAAAATTCTATAAACATATTTCTCAGTTTGGTTACTTCAAAACGCAAGCTAGACGTGAAGACACTCGAGACCTCTAGAGCTACGTAAACAACCTTCTGTGGAATTCCTTTTTCCCCAAGACTTCCAAGATAATTTCATCTTTTGGCATTACTTTTTTATTAATATTTGTTAATTACTGTTTCAATCACAAAATCATAGCCTCTCGCGGTTTATAAGTGCATAGCGCATATCGTCAATCAAAACGTCAGAACACGATTTGAAATCATAACGGTCATATCATAACGGCCTCGATCCCTTCGTTGAAGTATCCCTAAGTCGAAGTAATTGAGCTAACCCCACGAACTTCGACACATCGAGGTTTTACTGTAGTACGATTACGAGTACCATAATCCGTGAAGGAAATATAGTTTTTGTTAAAATAGCAGGGTAGACATTTGTTTTATAAATTTATAGAATATTACAAGCTCTTGATTAGTACGCGAATGTCTTGAATTTTCTGGAGCTTAAGAGCTTTAAGAATAGAATCAGAATGAGCATTGTATTTAGATTTCGATATCAATTGAATCGAATCGATTTCTTCTGTAGTTTGAATGTGTGATCAGTGGATTTGCCCAATAGACGAACGCCATAATTGAGATGACATACAATTAACGAATTGTATATAATTCTCAGAACAGGAAGAGGTAAAACAAATTTAAGTTTGGCCAAAACACAAGTAACTTTCGGAATTTTACATGCAACATTTCTTGTGTGTGATTTCCAGGACAAATGTTTGTTGATATTTATGCCAAGATAAACGAACTCATCCACATTTTCAATTACGATATTTGGAGGATTAACGTTCTTTTTTGGTTGATGAAAAATTATAGATTTAGTGGAATTTTTTTTTTTTGTTTTTTTTTTGTGTGTTTTTTTTTGTGTGTTTTTTTTTGTTTTTTAAGAAATGTTCATAGATGGTCTGTAGATAAAAACCATTCGTTAACATTTGAAAGTTCCCGATTTATGGACTCTTCATTGGAACCAAATGCTTTCAATGTGAACAATAATGTGAACAATAATTGAGAATATGTAAATGATCGGAACACATTTCTAGATCATTTATGTATTAAAAAAGAAAAAGAAAAAAAAAGGCCAAGACTTGATCCTTGTGGGAAAATTAATGAGATTTATGATTTTCGTATTCAGAGAACTGTTTTCTGTTCGTTAGGTAATTCTTGATAAGAGCAAGAGAGTTGCTTAAAAGTCCATACTATTCAAGTTTTTTAATTAGTATTTCGTGATTTATGCAATCGAAGGCCTTATTGGTTAGATCAATAAATACACGAAATGGAACTTCTCCATTATCCATTCCGTGATAAACACGATCAACAAGTTCTAACACCGCTTGTTCAGTGGAGTGTGCTTTGCGCAACCCGTATTGGCTTTTATGAAGCAGAGAATTTGATGTAAAATATTCGCTAGGTTGTTTAAGTAGCACCTTTTTAAATAGTTTTGATATGGCAGGAAGAATAGAGATAGCTCTGTAATTTCCAGGATCTGAATGTAAACCTTTTTTGAAAAGAGGTTTTACTTTTGCAATTTTAAGAGAATCTGGAAAGAAGCCAGTCCTCAAGCTCTGGTTAATAATGACCGTCAACGGTTCCGAGATTTCCTTTACAATTAATTTCAAAAGTTTCGATGTGATTGAGTCTAGGTGCAAGTTCAGAAACACATTTTTCTCTAAGAAATTGATCAACAGTTTCAAACTTAAAAAACTGTGGTTGAGTCTTGTCAAATATCTTTCAAATGGACGAGAATTAAGCTAGTTTTGTTAATCGATTCCGAAATTCTAATTCCGATATTCGAGAACTGATGATCAAAAAAGTTGATTATATGTTGTTTGTCTGTATATATTTCGTTGTTTACTTTGAACCTGTACAACTGTTACCTTGATAGATTTCAAGGGGACCGGTCAGTGGCCCCTGTGAGGGTACAGAATAGTGATAAGAATGCAGCCAGGATCAAACGTTCACGACCTAAATCATCTCTTAAACTCAAATATAGAATCCCCTATAGAATATTATGAATTTCTGATGAATATAACATTTTCCCGATATAAATGGTGTCAAATTACTTCAAATATTTGACGTTTAAATAAAACAACTGCAACAGGGGAAGGCGACGGAGAGGTGACTGACGGAGGCGTTGCAGCTTACATAACAGCATGTGACATGTTGAGAATCACCCCGGCTCAAAAGATCGTCGACAATTTGCCTTCCAAAAAGATTGAACTGAGATATCGGAGTCTGGGGTCGAAAGGCGCCAAAGCTCTCTCCACAGCTCTTATGGTAAGATAGTTATCCAACTGTACAATATTCTAACATAAGCTGAGATCAGTTCTCTTGTGAATAACTCAAAACTATTACAGCAAAACTCCACATTGGAAGAGTTAAACTTGGAGGAGAATGGCCTTGGTGGACATGGAGGTGCGTGGATATGCGAAATGCTCAGAGACAATGCCACGATCACAAAACTGGAAAGTACTCAGTGCAAATAGGTTATCTTGTCTAAGATTTTATTGCAATAGGATTTGTCCAAGAATTATCTCAGTAGCGTCGGTGCATATGCAATTGGGGAAATGCTACAAAATAATTCAAGATTACATCACCTGAACATATCAGGTAAAATTTATATGATTATTTGAAAACCTTCTGATGACATACTTCGGTTTGCATAGAAAATGACTTTGAGGACAGAGATGCCGATAACTTAGCTCGTGGGATTGAGGTAGGGTTTTGATCATACCTGTCCATAACCCACTATCAACCACTGCAAAAAATATAGAGAAATGAAGACATCGTTCATCTAAACATGAGTCACAATAACTTCAGCGAAGAAGGGGCAGTACACCTGAGTCGAGCATTGGGTAGGTTGGTGTATCATAAGCATAATCAAATACTTTGACTCTACCAACAGGTGCAAATAACTCAATTGAAACTTTGGATCTTAGTTGGAATAACATACGACACAGAGGAGCTGTGACCCTATGCAATGGTCTCAAGGTATGTACATGAATTAAAAACGTTTCTCATACCCTTGACCATTTTAAATCACATAGCGTAACTACTGTATCACGGTACTGAACCTAGGCTGGAATGGTTTTGGAGTGGACGGTGCTGTTGCATTGGCAGAGTTGATCAGAGGCAACAAATATCTCAGAGAACTAGACATTTGCCACAACCGACTAAACTGGGAAGGAGCAATAGCCATTGCAAAAGCCTTGAAGGAGAATGACACCCTGGAGACGTTGCAGATTGGCCACAATCCACTCACAATGACAGGGTGTTTGGATCTCATTGAGGCAGTGGATAGTCATCATAGTGTTATTGCTTTTATTGGACTCCAGGTGAGATTAATACTTTCTGATTGAAGGAGTATTCCACCAATATATTTCAGGGTATACCTGTTAACAGGAAGATCTTGTATATGACTGAGGTGGTACAGAAATCCCGACCGTTCCAGATTGAGCATGGAGGTATGCTTGACAGTGAGGACATTCTAGGACGCAGAATGGGTGAGAATGGATACCTTGGATTGATGTTTTACTCCGACATCATTTGCAGTGCTGAGATGTGATCCATTGAAGTTGTTGATCCAGTTCTTAAGCGACAAAGGAATTCGCCCCGTTGATCTGTTTAGAACATTCGATAAGGACAATCAACACAGAGTCTCCAGGGAACAGTTTATTCAAGGGTTAAAGGTAGTGTACAGAACGGAGGTGAAAATAAAAATACTTCTGCCAAAGATGAATTGCAAACTGGTGCACATAGGTATTTGTAACGAGCAACAACCATATACGTGTATCAGGAGATCCACAAACACTCGAGCATTTCCGGTAATGGTGGGGTAATCGAATACCGCCCCATAGCCGCATGGTTTAATGCTACATGTAGTAGATTTGTTGATATTGTATACATGCATTTGGTTAAACCTGGTCTAACATGTTAAATTTCCTCTTATTTTATCTAATCCTAATGTTCCACAGAAAGCACAGGTGCCTCTTGATGACTACGAAATGGAACGAGTGTTAAACAGATTAGACGCAGCCAAGGAGGGCAAAATCAGCTACCAGTGGGTGTCTAGCCAATTTCAAAGTTCTTATGTTTGTATGGTATCCACAGACGCTTGATGAAGGGAGTTAAAGAGCAGATGAAATTCAACAGAGCTGAAGAGAAACGCAAGTTGGCCGAGGAGAGAAAACTGCTGGAGAGCCAGCCGAGGCCGCCCAACTCAGAAATGGCTTTTGTGGAGAGTCAATCTCGTCTAATTGACCAGAATTACCACGACAATCCACTGGAAGCTAACAGCATGGCGTCCTTTGACCCTCGTAGTTCAACTTCGTCCATCAATTCTATGCGCACCCCTGACGTGACTTCCGGTCCCATGACGAGGCAAAAAACCAGAGTCAGAATCAAGGACCCAGTTCCCGAGGACGTTTTAAAACTTGAATAAAGTCTTGTTACTTGGATAAAGTCACTTTCATATAATTTTTATGATAGTGTACGGGAGATTTGACTAAAAAAATACAATCACGGGAATTAATTTCCGGTGTAAGTGCAAATTATATTCTCAAGCTCTCGGTAAACAATATTATCCTACTCATGTACTGGGTTACTGTTGATATTATAATTATCACGTTGCATGTTGTGTAATTGTGTTGTCGCGCTTTTGTGGATGGTACTTTTTCATGTCGGCGAAAGTTGCTGACGCCATTTTGTTCTCGATGGAATAGAAAAAAAAAAAAAAAAAGAAAAAAAAAAAAAGAGTTAAACCGATGTTTTGCCATTATCACTCATAAATGAATCCATGTCAGTGTTGGTAGTGGTCATCGCCTGATGTTTTCGGGTGAAGATAAAGACTACACACTCTGAGAAGAAAAACATCTTGGGCATTTGATAAGAAAGTTGAACCTTTGACAATAAAAAAGTTGAACCATGTGCTCAAGGACGAACAAGTATTTGAACTAAAAGGTTGGCGTTAAGTGAAAGCATTTTATGAATATAAATGAATATAAGATCGAAGGACACTTAGTGAAACGTCATATAGTTGAAAATTACAATTGCAATTACTTATTAATTATTAGTAATTAATTATTATTTAGAAATTAATTATTATTATTAGTAATAATTAATTACTTATTATTAATGATAAGTAGTATGACGTATTCATAGGCGTCGGAACAGGGGGGTCGGGGGGGGGGGGGTCGATCGACCCCTCGATCAGCCTTGGGGCTGGGGGGTCGAGAGTATCTTTTCGACCCCCCAGAATTTGTCAAAGGAATAAAGGAAAAAAGGGCAAACATAAAGAAAAATCTTCAGATAGCTTCGTGTTTTCAGAGATTGCTAAATTGATTAGGATGTTTCTCACGATGCCAATTACCACTGCAAATGCTGAGCGGTCATTTTCAACACTGAGACGGCTTAAAACATATCTGAGGTCCACAATGAGACAAGATTGCTTGAACGATGTTATGTTGGTTAATGTCCACAAGCACCGAAGCGATGACATTGACATGGGTGCTATTGCTGAAGATTTCATCTCTGTCAACGAGAGAAGGCTCAGATACTTTGGTCATGCCCATTCCACTAAATTTGAACTAATAGGGCCTATTGCTTCCCTTAAATTTAATCATCTGTCTAGAACGCAATACAATCTGTAGACCTACACATAATATATTCTGCACGCATGGCTGGTTAAACAAGGTGATTCCAGCCGAGTCCATCACCCATGGCTGCCAGAATAATCAATCCAGTTGATTGATGAATACATGTACTAAGTATTGTTCTATGACACCAGATTTCTAATGTGAATGCATTTTACATAGCTGTACCTCTAGTTTAAAACCAATGATCATATCCATGCATTTAGTATTTGCCATGTTTCCACTATAAATATGTTTTTAGTTTCTGTTGACTTGGATAACATTCTCTGCCGTCTATGGCTGTTCAGACAAGGTCAGTCCCCGCTAAATCGTTCAGTCATGGCTGCAAGAATGACTCAGTATCTTTATACACCTACTTCTTACTACTACTAGAGATGTATCGAATAATGTGAATTGTACAATACAATAAAAGATTTAATCGCAAACTCTGTGTTTGTCCTAATAAAGGGCATTTGAACTTCTCTCTGGGCTGAGTAACTTTATCGGGTAGTGGGGATTTGTGTGCATATGTATGTGTCATGTAGGCATACACCAAATGCATTGATTAAATGTGCGACCATTCCTTACATTCAAAACAACTTTATTCTTGCTACATGTATATCGTTCTGAAATACCAGGAAAACGCTATCAATGCAATGTAAAAACGCAAAAATTTTCTGCCCCCAGACCCTCCTAGCTTTTCCTTAGACCCAGGATCTCGACCCCCCAGCTCTCAGGACGTTCCGACGCCTATGGACGTATATATTGTGAAAATAGTGATTTATGAGGTAGAGGAAGTGATTTTTATCAAATTAAAGAGCTATTAATATATCCAGCAACTATGCATCTAAATATAGTGTATATTATAATCTCGGTCATTTACGGATATGCTGTTTTCAGGCAGTTTCTAAAGACTTATTGAGCAGTTCATGCGTTACAATCGTTTCAAAAGGCTTTTTTTTTTTATTCAAGCGGATCATGAGAGTTCATGGCAACTTTAAAGTTGTGGAATCTAATCTCTGAATAACCTTGCCGATTTCTTGCCGGTTTAATCATTTGTTCCACACTGATTAGCCAAGCAAGACGATGACTGAAGCATCGCAACGCATTCTCCGCCCTCCATGTAGCTATAAGTACATGTGACGTTTTGGAAAAACATGTAGCTATTACTACATGCGATATGCAATGTAAAAGCTGGGTAGCATCAACAGATAGATAATGTATGCTCCCTAAAGTTAATGCTATTGACTTCTGGGTTTCAGTCAACTTTTTTTTTTTAATCCAAGTCTAACGAGCAAACGACGCCACACCACCGGTCGGAGCGGTCAAATGAGTAATACACAATGAGAGACTACCGTCAGAAGCCAATCTCAGCCGGTCTCACTAACACCTCAAACGACGTTGTTGTGCCTCAAACGACTCAATGACTGTCGATCTCTCTCACCCGAAAAACGATGAATGCACACTGGTTGTCCGTATGATGAAAGTTTGTTTTTTTAGTTTGTTTGTTTTTTTTTGTTTTTGTTTTTTTTTAATATATTACAACATAGCCTGATCTTGCTTGAAACCAACATAGAAGGCTATCACATGTCTCCATAACTATAAAAAATACGATTTACCAGAGCCTGTCACCTAATGATAGTAAAAACGTAATGATTACTGATCATTACTTCCACATTCTTGTTGTTAATATTATTATTATTATTATTATTATTATTATTATTATTATTATTATTATTATTATTATTATTATTATTATTATTATTATTATTATTATTATTATTATTATTATTATTATTATTATTATTATTATTATTATTATTATTATTATTATTATTTTATTCATTCAAACAAACAAACGTGCAATAATAATGTAGTGACTGGAGCGAAATCGCTTGTGTGCCACATCAAAAGAACATACATGTACATGTGAAAGAAATGTGAAAATGAGAATATTGAGTCAAACACACAAAAAAAGATAAAGAAATATATACAATGGAGAAAAATGAAGAAAATGTTATACGTATTTAGCAAGTAAGATAATATGAATAGATTTTTTTTAATTTTTCTATTGAATGTAAATCTAAAAGTAATGATGGTTGTAGAATATTATTATTATACAATAATTTTTTTAGAGCTGGATTCCTATTCGATGCTCTATATGTATTACTCTACATCATTGGATGGCATATATAGCACGTGTTTGTTGCTTTCACGATAGCCTGACATGGTGTTAACTCGCTACTAGTTGGTCGGCTGTGTAGAAATCATTCATGCACACGAAAGTAGTTTGCAACTACGTTGTTCACAACTAACGATTTAGATGGGTCATTCCATAATAACTGGCATTTTCAGCTTTTGACAAATCCAAAATTAGAATCCAATTTTAACTAAAATAAATTAATTTCCTAGGTAGAATATTTATTGGTGAACCTTTCCTGAAAATTGTGCAGTAAAGTAATCAGTGGATCATTAAATAAATAATCAGAATTAAAGGGATGGGGAACCAAATTTTAAGTGATGTTCTATTGACTCATAGCACCAATTGATAGCATTCCGTGCCAAGAACACCCTGCCTGGATGCAAGCGTAAGGAAATAATGCATTCCGAATATCGGGGTTAGCATTGCGCCTATGGGAGAATGGCTTCCATTGCGAAGTATAGGAGGCAAACGTCAGCTGATGGCTTGGTTTGGCTGATGACTGATTGGTCCCGTTCCCCTCGTGATCGATTTCAGCCAATCAGAGCAGAGCATCTTCGCCATAAAAGGACATCTTTGTTGTTTACGAAACGAAAGCGCATGCGTGGTGCATTCTGGCTGACCTTTTTACTGTTTCAGGATGAGAAACCATGATAGGTGTCCTAGAAAATCGCTTGTTAAAATAAGAAAAATAGCGAAAAATATTTTTTGTTTGCGCCTGACTGGTGGCAAAATGATTATTCTATCTATTTCCGAAAAGAAAATAAAAAAATATCCAGGGGTTTAGTCGCAGGACACGGTGATATGACGAGGCCCATTGTAAAAGATGGGGAACTCGGTGTTTCATCACAGCGACTGACGTCACGCCTAATTAGCATTATATCTCCCGCGAAATTGTTAGCGATGATATTCCTTGTGTGGGCCAGGCATAAGAATCATCTTTGGTGCATCAAATAACGACTCAAAGTCCATTTTCAACCAGTTCTCCCTCCCTTTAAAGGTATACCAGGTATTCATGTCCACTGCGTTACAATAATTCACAGTCACTCTCCAGGCTCTGTATCACCAAAAAAAAAAAAAAAAACAATAAAATTATCATCCTGCTAATTATTTTCTGCCACTTCTATTGAAGCTCCACCCATAGGATGTTCCAATCTAACCTCAGCTTTGTTTGACCAGAATTCAAGCATGTGCAATTGCCGAAGGTAAGTAAAAAGTGCTGAAACTGCAACTTGACAATCTATTAAGAACCAAATTTTTTTTCTTCTAGGTGCAGATTGGTGCTTATACTGCATAGTATATAGAGTGGGTGTATATATATAGATATAGACCCCATATTACCCCTGTTTGGTATGATATTCCAGACATAAACCGACTGTAACACCTTTGTGCTCCAAACTTTCACATTGTAACGAAGGGGAAACGAGAGTAACGAAGTGGACAAAATTAAATTAAACTACTTGAATTATTACTTGCACACAAAAGAAAAATCAGTACTGAAATAAAACAATTAAGACAAAGTTATCCACTGCTTTATTATCTTATATAAACAAAAAACAAAACAAAAATTAATGAAGTTGTAACCTTACCCAGTTAAGAAAAAAGTGAAAATTGCTGAGAATCAAAAGTCACGCATGAGATCAAGTTCAAATGGACCATTCATTGAGACTTAGAAAGAACTGTACTCTAACTACTGACAGCCTTGAATAGCTAACTTAGCACCAAGAAAACAGTACACCAAAGGAGCTTTGCAGGAAATGAACGTGTACCTGTGAAGCTAATATGAAGAAATATTCTTGACTAGTGTAACAAAAGAAGTCATCAGAAGGTACAAACAAAATG